>JACEIK010000304.1:175841-187075 GCA_018107945.1 Datura stramonium | reverse complement strand
TGATAGAATGACTACCTCTGAAAGGAACTACATAGCTAAACTGAATTCAGACATCACATACATTTACCATATCAAAAAACAAACTTGTACACATGAACTAAACGGGTAAAGCCAATTAAAGGTTTAGGGCAAAATTGATACCTCAAGTCGGAACTAAGTCGGTAGAGAACAAATGTGGGTATTTAGCCATCATATCTGCTTCGGCTTCCCACGTAGCTCCCTCAACATGTTGATTTCTCCATAATACTTTAATTGAAGCTACTTCTTTGTTCCTTAGCCTCCGAACCTAATGATCCAAGATTTCGACAGGAATTTCTACTGTTCTTCACTCCAATGTTGTCTACCGGAACTACCAAGGCTGGATCACCTAAGCACTTCTTCAAAAGTGACACATGAAAGACAAGATGAACTGAAGATAACTCCGATGGCAAGTCCAACTCATATGCCACCTTACCAACTATTCTCACAACCCGGTAGGGACCAATATAGCGGGGATTGAGTTTACCTTTCTTTCTGAACCGTATGACTCCCTTCATGGAAGATACCTTTAGAAATACCCAGTCGTCCACACAAAACTCCAAATCTCTTCTTCTCACATCAGCGTACGATTTCTAACAACTCTGAGCGGTTTTCAACCGGTCCCGTATTAATTGAACCTTCATCATCGCCTCATGAACTGAATCTGGGCCAATCATAGCTGTCTCACCAACCTCGAACCATCCGATGGGGGATCTACATCTCTTCCCATAAAGAGCCTCGAACGGTGCCATCTGGATACAGGAGTGGTAACTTTTATTATAAGCAAACTCGATCAAGGGAAAATGGTCATCCCAACCACCTTTAAAATCCATAACACATGCCCTCAACATATCCTCGAGGGTTTGAATGGTTTGTTCTTCCTGGCCGTCTGTTTGCGGATGAAAGGTCGTGCTGAGTTTGACTTAAGTCCCGAGTCCCTTCTGAAAAGACCTCCAAATTGAGAGATAAACTGAGTACCTCTATCCGAAATGATGGACAAAGGCACACCATGCAACCGAACTAACTCTCGTATGTTTAACTTGGCATAATCCTCTGTTGAGTCGGTAGTTTTGACCGGTAGAAAATGAGCCGCCTTAGTCAACCTGTCCACGATAACCCAAATGGAGTCATATTGCCTATGAGTCGGGGGTAAGCCTGTAATGAAGTCCATATTGATCTCTTCCACTTCCAAGTGGGGATGGTAATATCTAGAAGTACACCTCTGGGTCTTTGATGTTCGACCTTCACTTGCTAATAGTTTGGGCATTTTTCTACGAACTCTGCAATATCTTTCTTCATACAATCCCACCAATAAATTTCTCGCAAAACTCGATACATTTTCATGGATCCTGGATGAATAGAATATCTGGTACCATGTGCCTCACGCAATATCCGAACTCTCAAATTATCAACGTCCGCAACACATAATCGACCCTGGTATCGTAGCACACCATCTCCCTCTTGGGAGAAGACCTCCACCTTCTAACTCCGCACCGCCTCCTTCATCTTCCTCAATATTGGATCCTCATCTTGCCTGGATTTAACATCAACTACCAAGGACGATTCTGACCCGTTATGTACAATAATACCGTCATCGGTCAAATCGATCAATCTAACTCCTAGCCCTGTGAGCCGGTGGACATCCTTCACCAACTCCTTCTTTCCCTTATTCACATGGGACACACTTTCCATGGAGAGTCTACTAAGAGCATTTGCAACCACATTAGTCTTGCTCGGATGGTAAAGGACACTCATGTCATAGTCCTTAAGTAACTCCAACCACCTCCTTTGCCGAAGATTTAGATCTTTCTGTTGTAAACATATATTGCAAAATCTTGTGATCCGTGAATACATCCACGTGGACCCCATATAAGTAATGCCAACATATCTTCAATGCAAACACCACCGCAGCCAATTCAAGATCATAGGTCGGGTAATTCTTTTCATGAACCTTCAGCTGTCTCGAGGCATATATTATTACCTTCCCACGCTGCATAAACACACATCCCAGTCCGACTCTCGAAGAATCACAATATACAATGAAGCCATCGGTATCCTTGGGTAAGGTCAACATTGGTGCTGAAGTAAATCGGGTCTTCAACTCTTAGAAGCTTTTCTCACAAGCATCCGACCAATGGAATTTCACCTTTTTTGAGTCAACTTAGTCATAGGTGCCGCAATAGATGAGAAACCCTCTAAAAACCTTCGGTAATAACCTGCTAGGCCCAAGAAACTCTGAATTTCTGAAGGACTCACCGGTCTGGGCCAATTCTTCACCGCCTCTATCTTCTGGGTCTACCCTTATGCCTTCGCTTGATACCAGGTGACCCAGAAATGCTACCGAGTTCAGCTAAAATTCACACTTGCTAAACTTTGCATACAGCTGACGATCCTTGAGGGTTTGTAGCACAACTCTCAAATGAGTGGCATGCTCCTCCTCGCTTCGGGAGTATATAAGAATTTTGTTGATGAACAAGATCATGAACATATCCAAATATTTCTTGAATACCCAATTCATCAGGTCCATAAAAGCTGCAGGATCATTTGTTAGCCCAAAATACATAACAATGAGTTTGTAGTGGCCATACCGAGTCCTGAAAGCGGTCTTCAGGATGTCTCTCTCCCGAACTCTAAGATGATGATACCTAGACCTGAGATCGATCTTGGAGAAACACTTGGCACCCTGAAGCTGGTCAAACAAATGATCAATCCTGGGTAAGGGGTACCTGTTCTTAACTGTAACCTTGTTCAACTGCAGATAGTCAATATGCACGCGAAGGGAATTTACCTTCTTCCGAACAAATAGAACTGGTGCACCTTATGGAGATTGGCTCGATCTAATGAAGCCCTTATCCAATAGATCCTTTAACCGATCCTTCAATTCCTTCAGCTCGGTTGGAGCCATCCTGTAAGGAGGGATAGAAATAGGTTATGTATCTGGCAATAGATCAATACCGAAATCAATCTCCCTTTCCGGAGGGACACCTGGAAAATCCTTGGGAAACACCTCCGGGTATTTGCACACCACCAGAACTGACTGAATAGTTGGGGTATCGGACTCCACATCCTTGACCCTAACTGTGGTACATGCACCCCTTAGAGATCATCTTCCTAGCCTTAAGATAGGAAATAAACCGGCCTACTAGCACCACCGAACTACCCTTCCACTCCAACACTGACTCACCTGGAAAATGAAATTTCACCGTACGGGTCCTATAATTTATTGAAGCATAACATGCAAACAACCAATCCATACCCAAAATAATGTAAAAATAAGTCATGGACAATTCTACTAAGTCTGCGGAGGTAATATTATGCAACACAGTGACCAGGCACTCTCTATATACCTATCTAGCTACCACTGAATCACCGACAGGGGTAGAAATCAAGAATGGCTCTGACAGGTCACGGGACTAACTCTCAGGCTACTAGCAATGTAAGGAGTCATGAAAGACAATGTAGCTCTCAAATCTAGCAAGGCATAAACATCAATATGAAAGACACGCAACATACCAGTGACCACGTCTGGCAAAGTCTCCTGCTCCTGGCGCGAGGCAAGGGCATAGAATCGGTTTTGGCGCTGACTGCCACCCCCACTAGCAGATGCTCCTTATGGAGCTGAACGGGCTGGAGCTGCTACTGTCATGGTGGTTTATACTCGACCCCTATCATCACCCTGTCTGGCATACGACATGCTCTGCGCATGTGCCCAGATCTACCACACCCAAAACAGACATCCAAACCGAGCAGGAACTCCCTGGTGTGACTCTTGCCGCACTTCCCGCAGGCTGGAGAGGTATACTCTAACTGGGTGCCCCTCTGATCCCTCGACCCTAAAGCCCTACTCCTCTGATCACCCTAGGGTCTAGATGGGACACTATCTGATCATGGTGCCGGGGCTAGTGACCTCTACTGAAACTGTAGACAGTAGCCACCACCGTACTTCTGATGTGAAAACCCACGACTATCTGTCCGAGCCCTCTTTACCTCCCTCTCCCTCACATGAGTCGCCTCCTTCTGTTGGGCATACAACACTATGCAAGGAAAGTCCATATCCTGGTGAAGTATGGCAGTCCTGCAATCCTTATCTAAATAACCAGCCACACCATGAACAAATCGGCTCACCCACGCCCTATGATCCATCACCAACTCTGGGGCGTATTTCGACAAGCAAGTGAACTCTAGTGAATATTCCATCACTGTCATCTTCCCTTGCTTGAGGTTAACAAACTCAGCTACCTTCAATTCCCTCATTTACCGAGGGAAGAATCTGTTAAGAAAAGCCATGTGGAACTCATCCCAGCGGATAGGGCCCGCTCCCGCTGCCCTACTGTCCTTTCATTTCTTGTACCAAATATGAGAGACCTCCATTAGCTGATAAGAGGCCAAGTCCACACACTACCCATTTGTCACTCCCATAACTTGAGTGACCTTTAGGATCCCTTCAATGAACTCGTGTGGATCCTCGTCCACCTTCGATCCCATGAACTCGGGAGGGTTCATCCTTAATAAGTCTCTAATCCGAGCCGCCACCACATTGCCATTCTCTAGAACTTGTGCAACAGCCTGCTGATTGACCTGAGCGGTCAAGGCATGCAGCAACATCTGAATCGTCGCCCGAAACTCGGCGTAGGCAGCTGGCTCTGGTGCCTAGGGCTCCGGAATAGGTGGGGCTTGCTGATGCCCATGATCATTGCCATCTCTGTGGCCTTCATCATTTCCATTCCTCCTTTAGTTCATTCTTCTAGGAGCCATAATTCTGCAATCGTGAATCGCATGAATTAGAAGGATGGAAAAACTTTTCATCGCACGACATAGAACATGAACGAAGGGAACATTTCCTAAAAGGTTTAGTAGCCTCTTCATCATAGGTGTGGCGCGCTTCACACCCATTTAAAAGGCTCTACCTAACACGGCTTTCAGACACCCTAGGACACTTCAAACCTATTACTCTGATACCAAGTTTTTCACGACCCAAACGTACACCCGGATCATAGACAAGGGACAAGAGACCCCGATGGACCCCAAGTCGACCCATGGCTCATGCATACAACTAATCTCACTCACATAAGCGGAATGATAATCATAAAGATATAGCAGAAACGTAATCATAACATAGCATCAAGAAATAGCAACGTTTACATAGCGGAGTACTACAGACTTGTCTGAAAGCCTCTAATACATAAGATGGGTTGATGGAAAAACATCCCCAACTAACCCGATCAATACGAAAACATAAACAACAAGAAAGTATATAAAACAACCCTCAGAATATGAGGACTCACCAACAAGCTGAAGGCATAGGCTGAGATGGCCTAAGGGTGAGGATAAGCCTGTGATCCAGACCCTGTATCATGAAACGATACAACATAGAAAGTATGCGGTCAGTACGTAGAATGTATTGAGTATGCAAGGTAAGTAAAATGGGCATTTTGAAAGTAAACTCATAAATAGACATAGGAGAAGGACATCATGCTTGCATCAAAAATCCTCGTAATAAAACATAAGGCTCAAGACTTTCAAATCATTCATTAGCAAAATCATAAATAACTTTATCATAATATAACTTGAGCCAATAACATAATTATAAAAATGCATAAAAACATGTGGAACAATGGGAGGACTCGTCATAACCGACACCATCATGGTAGAGCCTTTCATGATACCCCATTGTCTCGCTCAAGTGGGCAAAGCCGACCCTAGCTTGCCAGGCAAGGGTTGTGCATAAGGCGTGATATCACATTTGAGGGGATCATTATCATTACAGTATAACATTTACAACCCACAGTGGCACGTAGTTATGAGACACTAGCGTAGTCCTTTGAATGTTGGGCTGCTCGGTGCTAGACACGGCTTCCAAAAACATGCATATAGGCTCGTACATAAATCAGTAACATCATGCATAAAATTCATTGGCTAATATATAACATTTATCATCATCGATCCCCTTCAAAACATGCTTAGCCAAGAATCAAGGCCCTTTTTATTGGCCAACATCATAAATCGATAATTCATGAAATTCGTTTCGTAAATCATAAATCATTCTTCATCATGTGGGCATTTCCCAATACACCATCATACTCATTTCTTTCAAAATATACTCATAAACATGGGTAACTTAGATTCATGCATTTCCATAATCAATAAACTTAAAATAATGCATATTCATCATAAATCATAATTTTCATGAACTTCCATAGATGGGCAATTTAGATTTAAAAAAATATTTAAACATGATTTTGAAGAAAATAATACGAAACATGCCCATCATGCATATTTCAATAAATAAAACTCAATTAAAACATACCCATAAGGAGAAATCATATTGACATGCTTTGGGTAAAATCCCATGGAATTTGAGTAGGAGAATTCATGATTTTAGTCAAATTTGGGCATGGGTGAGGAAGAATTCTACCCATTTTAAAACCCTACATACCTGGGGATAGATGGACCTAAAGTTCCTTGAGCACCCACAAAGAAATTGAAGAAAATTTGGGGAAGAAGGCCTTGAATCTCCCAAAAACTCTCTGAAATCCTTGCATGAGAATGGGCATGCAATAGGGACTTAACTCCTCTTATCATACTCAGAAAATATCCAAAACAATGTAGTTTTGGCCTTAGGGACTTATGAAATTACGGAAACACCCTTATTAAATCGCAGGAAATCCCTAGTCGATGGTCCTCACGAGGGACCTAACGGGTCGTTGCCACAGGGCACAACTCGTTACCTTGATCCATTGAGTCTACTGCCCAAAACTCCGAGGGAACCCCACGGGTGACTTCAGAGTCGTGAGGTCAGACCACGACTCGTGGTCACTTTCCGTGGCCTACACTGCCCATCCAAATATTGTCAATCCTCCAGGGTTGACCACGAGTGACCTCACGAGTCATGAGGTCTGACCATGACTCGTGGCCAGGTCTGTAGCCTCCCCACTCAGACTTTGCCAAACCAAGCTAACCACAAGTCACTTCACGACACGTGGTCACTCCTCACGACTCACCTCACGAGTCATTCTATGACCTGGTGCAAATTTTTAGTTTTTCTTCATTTTCACTTCTGGGTCTGTTCCTTGGATTTCCATGGTATACCCGACATTGATAAAATTAAGCTAAGATTCAATATTCAAGCACTAAGGCAAATTCAAGATTTTCTAGTTCAAGTATTGGGCTAAAATGCACTTCATAATATTTAGAATCATTTCAATCACAAACTGCTGGAAAATATCTAATATTAACATGGTATCATATTTCACATGATTTAGATGAAGTATGACTAGCAATTTCTTGACATTCGAGTAATTTCAGGGACTACAACTGATAGAGAGAAATAGGGAGGAATTTGGGAACACAAGAGAGGAACTATTCCCTTGTTGAATTCCCATATACCTAGTGAAAAATCCCAAAGAATTCCCTAAGAAAATTGAGGAGAAAAGATTGCACTAGCTCTTGCTCTGAAAAAACTCTAAGAGAAGTTCTACGATCTGTTTTCTGAAGGTCTGAGTGGGGATTGAGGAAATAAACTGTTTAACCCCACTAATAAGTCTAAAATTATAATTAAAACAACGTAGTTTAAAGTTTATGAGGGTAGGAAGTTACTAAAAGACCCGTAAGAACTCGCAGGGAAAAACTGATTGTCAGTCCTCATGGGTGACCTAATGGGTCGTGGTCAGTGACCACGACTCGTGGTGACACTTGTGAGGTGCACTGCCTGAAAACCACAGAAGGTCACCACGTGGGACCCAATGAGTCGTGGTTGGTGATCACGACTTATGGTCACCACTCGTGGACTACACTGCCCCAATATTCTCAGGAGTCCCCATGGGTGACACCATGACTAGTGATGTCCCAAATGAGTCGTGGTGAGGACCCTTTGGGTACACTACCTAGAATTTTCCAGCCTTACATATATCCTATACCATGGGTCATACCATGACTCGTGGTTACCCTCGTGGTCACCCCTTTCTCCAAAAATCTCACCAAGCCCACAGGCCTCACCACGAGTCACTTAACGACTCGTGGTCACTCCCCACGTGTCACAGGATGACTTGTTCTATGACGTAGTGCAGATTTTTCAATTTTCTTTGATTTAAGTCCCAAGTCTAGTCTTTGAGTTTTTAGAGTTTTGGGGACATTATAGTTTTCTATGTATCGCTCCTAAAGAAGTGTTGGGTGATCTAGCCTTAGTTGTTTCAGTGGACAGTGTCGGTGTGAAAAATAGTCTTAGTTATGAAGAGGTTCCGGTGGAAATACTGGATTGTCAGGTTCGAAAGCGAAGTAACAAAGAAGTAGCTTCTGTTAAAGTTTTATGGAGGAATCAACATGTTGAGGGAGCTATGTGGGAAGCTGGAGCAGATATGATGGCTAGATACCCACATTTATTCCTTACCGGCTCAGTTCCAACTTGAGGTATCAGTTTTTTCCTAAAACTCTATTCAATTTCATGTTCAGTTCATGCGCCCTAGTTTCTTTCATGTCTATGAATGTATATATGATTCATGAATTCAGTTCAGTCATATAGTTCAGTTTGGAGGTAGTCAATCTATCAGTTTTCAGCTTATATGATCAGTATTTGAGTATGATGATTGCATTTCTCTGCTTTTATGTATAATTTTCAACATTAGAAGACAAATGTTCCTAAGGAGAAGATATTGTTATACCCCAAAAATCCAAAGATCTGACCCGAGAGTTGAAATGGAGAAAATAAAATTTTCTGCACCAGGTCACAAAATGAGTCATCCTGTGATCCGTCAGGTTGACCACGAGTCGTTAAGTGACTCGTGGTGAGGAGTATGACTTGAGTTGGAAATTTCTGAGTTTTGGGTGACCACAGACATGACCACGAATCATGGTCAACATCACGACTCATTGAGTCAGTCGTGGCCAAGGATGGAGTGAAAGAAGAGGACTTTTTGGCAGTGAATACCACGAGTGGTGACCACGATTCGTGGTCACCAGTAACGACCCGTGAGGTCCCCCATGACGAGCCCCAGATGAATTTTGGTTAGTGCACACGACGATTGGAGATCATGAGTCATGATCCTTTGGTAACGAGTCGTTCAGTCCCTCGTGAGGCCTGACAGTTAGTTATTTTCTGTTAATTTAGTAAGTGCTTGTCCGTAATTTCTATTATCCTAAGGCCTAAACTACATCATTTTAAGCTATGAGTAGTGAGTTTTAAGAGGGGTAAGTTCATCTAGGCTATTCCTGTTCATGCATGCAAGAGTAAAGGTCTAGAAAGGTGATCAAACTTAATTTCCTTCAAGTTTTTCATCAATTCTTCCTTGGGCAATCAGAGAAGTTGTAGAATTAGATCCTCACAGGTATGTAGGGTTATGAATGGGTGAATTTGTTTACGCGCATGCCCAATCCCTCTCTAATTCATGAAAATTCATATATTGATCCTATGGGGTTTTAACCCAATGCATGAATTTCCTAATTTTTCTGCATGGATATGATCTAAGTATGTTTCTAATTGAATTATGATTCATGGGAAAGTTTTACAATGTTTTCTATTAGAAATCGTGTTTTCAAGTTTTACGAATTATAATGCCCATCCATGAGAAGTCCATGAAAGTTGAGATTTATGATGTAGATTTAAGTATGATGAGATAATCATGATGAAAAGCATGTTTTCAAGTTATCCATGTCTATGATCATGTTTTCAAGTGAACCAAGTATTTTCAAGCATGTGTAAGTATTGGACAGGCCCATTTTTTCAAGTATGATGTATGATGTCAAGTTAATTAGCTTGTCACATGGTTTCAAGTTAATTAGCTTACTATCTACAAAGGTGGTTATTAAGTGGCAGGAAATGAAGATTTCTCATTAAGAATGACGTCATCCAATCTATCATAGAGCTAAATCATGCATCACCAATGAGTGGTTACTCAGACTTCACCCCCAACGAAAATAATGGATTGTCTTCAATGCACAAGATCAAACAAAATAAGAAAAAAAGAGTATTTTTAAAACTTATCAAATTAGTTCGCACGATAACCGCGTGCCTAATGACCTTTCATATCATTGAGGACAAAAGTTACTTTTACCTTTTGAAGGACCATTTTAAGAACTCATAATGTTCTTACTTTTATAATTACCACAATAATAGCTATTAATTTTTTTCTTTGTCACGCTCATGTTCATTTATACAACCACATTAATTATTTTATCATCTTTCAGACTTATCATATACTGCTACCACATTAACTTCACAGAATGGAGCAAATTCGGTGGAACATACTTCATGACTTTTTCATCAAAAAGTATATTATTTTTCCCCAATCATCATACATCACTTTGGGACTTGAACTCGTCTTACCATAAGAAGGTGTGTTAGGCCAAAATTCAGTGGGACTTGAACCAAGCATCTTATCAACATGGTGCATCGGAACTTTAACTCAATGTCTTGCCCTCTTAAGCGTGATGGGACTTGAATTCATTATCTTATTCTCAATCATTGACATAATAGATCAAAATGTACCAAGACTCACTCTCAAGTCTTTAAAAATATTATCACATTATAATTATATATATAAGAAAATTAAATTAGAAGTCATCAACCTTTAATAATGTAACACTGGGTTGATTTAAACTTCTCCAAAAGTAATGATAAATAAATTGACTTATACTAACAGAGACCAAGGAAGACTTAAACTTAGATTACTTACTGTTATATGTCAGGCTCTTCGACGAATAAGACGAGCATTGGGCTGATAACGTGTAATAAAATTAAGTAAGAAGAAAAATAATTTTAAAGTATATTGTAGTCAAGAAATATAAAAAACAAAAATAAAAAAGAGAGACAAAAAAAGAGAGTATAGGGATAAGACATAACTTCTCTTATTTTTTCTAATGTTTTCCAAATGTCTTCAAGTATTCAAGTGTATTCCAAATGCTTTTAAGTATTCAAGTGTATTCTTTCTATGAGCCAAAAGTGTCTTATTTATAGTTAGAAATATACATTTTCAAAGACAAAGAATGAAGTTACATATTAAGTAAATACATATGAATACAAGTCATTCATGTATTTTGATGTAAAATATTAAATAGACAGCCACAATTCATTGTATTTATATTAAATAATGGACAGTCACAATTCATTATATTCATAATACATTTCAATTTGTTTGTTTTACTTTTCCTTTTAATTCATTTAAAAAAGAATGTCTTTTTTTTTTTGCTAACTCTTTAATTTTCATTTTTCATGGTGACTTATT
>JACEIK010000304.1:135333-158901 GCA_018107945.1 Datura stramonium | reverse complement strand
ATACCCTTTAAGTTATTCTTCTAGATGCTTTTTTTTTTGCTCTCTTTATTTGTCGTCATATTCTCTCTTTTACTTTCACTTTCTCTCTCTCTGCTTTCTATATTTTTATTTTGTTTTGATCAGCCGCAACTCATTTTTTTGATTCTTTTGAATCTGTTTATTATGAAATTTATGTATTTTTCAGCGTGTTTTACATTATTTAATTTATCAATTCGTCTATTTGATAATTTTTGCCCTTCAGGCATAAATTGTGTAATATTTATATAGTTTTAAAATTATTCATATATGGTTCATAGTCAATTTTTGAATGTTTATTGCATGAAAAAAAAAATTATGCCCCAAAGGCATAAATCATGGTATAAGAAATAAGTACAAAAAGTTTATTGGTGGGAAAAAAAATAAAATCATGCTCTAAAGACACAAGTCATGACATAAGTTATAAATGAAGGAAATTTATTGTATTGAGAAAAAAAAAAATTATGCCCCAAAATCACAAGTCACGGCATAAGACATAAGTGCAAAAAGTTCATTGGATGGAAAAAGAATAGAATCATGCCCCAAAGACACAAGTCATAAATTCAAAAAGTTTATTGGATGAAAAAAAAATAAATTATGCCCCAAAGCACAAGTCATGGCATAAGCAAAAAGTTTATTGGATGGAAAAAAAGAATGAAATTATGCCCCAAAGGCACAAGTCATGGCATAAAGTACAAATGCAAAAAATTTATTGGATAAAAAAAAAATTATGCCCCAAACGCACAAGTCATGACATAAGGCATAAGTGCAAAAATTTTATTGGATGAAAAAAAAATTATGCCCCAAAGGCACAAGTCATGACATAAGGCATAAGTGCAAAAAATTTATTGAATACGGGAAAAAAATAAAATCATGCCCCAAAGGCACAAGTCATGGCATAAGGAATAAGTGCAAAAATTTTGTTGGATAAAAAAAAATCATGTCCCAACGATACAAGTCATTACATAAGATATAGGCTATAGATGCAGGTAGTTATATATAGAAAAAACAGAATATCTTAAGCATACACACAATTTAAGTAGTAGAATTTATAACTCAAGGCATAACTTGGACAAAACTCATGCCTTATTTTTTTTTCTTTTTTTTTTTGTTAAGAGTATTTTTGATAATTTTTTATTCACTTAAAATGCTGAGTGCAAAATTTAAATACCACAAATTTAAAGGACTAAAATTAAAAACTACACCAAAATAAGAATATTTATACAAATGACTCAAAGATATTTACACTATATGATTATTCATAAGGTAATTAGAATAATAAATTTCTACAATAAATATTACTTGATAATTTGATGAAAACAATAGTTAATCTGTTATATATCCCAAGTTAAATTAATAGTAAAAAGATCTTTACACATCCATATGTTAAACAAAAATGAAAAAGATAATGTTGATGGAAAGATGAAGCATACTGGGTGGAAGAGAGATGATAGTTAAGGGATTTAACTTATATTTATTGGCAATATATAAAATTAAATACAAAAAGAAGTTACATTATCATACGTTTTAATGGTTTATTATGAAGTTAGAGAAAATACATAAAGTTCTTTTTAAACTTACACCTTAATTTTAAGTAGACATTTCAATTTTGTACGGATTATATTATCCTCTTGAATCAATTTCAAATAAAATAAGTAGGTCATTTTAATATATNATAGAAGCTATGGTTCTTCATCAGGTCCTCCCTCAATTCCCTTTTGGTCTCCAATAATGTTGAGGATTCTTCAAGCCCAGTTATATAGGGTTATGAATGGGGAAAATCCTTTCACCCTCATTCCCTTTTCAAGATAAATTCCATCATCTCTACTTCTTAAGTTATAAATTGTGAAATCCTAATTAACCGAATTCCATGCAATTATCTACGATATCTCTATGTGCTCAATTTTCTCATGTTCTAATTGATGAATTATGGTTATTAGGACATATTTGATTCTCAAATTTCTTTATAATTTGTGATTTTAAGTTTATGGTGATTTTTTCCTATTATGCATGATTTATGAATTTCAAGCTTATAAGCCCATGATTTCAAGTCTGATGAATTACCAAGCATGCATGAATATTTATGAATTCTTAATTTATTTTTTCCATGATTTTGAAGTTATGAAGTTTGATTCAAGCATGTATTATTATCTCATGAAAT
Organism: Datura stramonium; assembly: GCA_018107945.1. Lineage (NCBI taxonomy): Eukaryota > Viridiplantae > Streptophyta > Magnoliopsida > Solanales > Solanaceae > Datura > Datura stramonium. The sequence goes on along the minus strand of JACEIK010000304.1, from coordinate 156,725 downwards.
TCAAGTTCATGTATCATGGACAACTCTATGGCACCCTTTCATGAATATTTTCCTACCTGTGAAATATGATTACGATTATGGTTATGATTTCACATTTCAGCTAACCCATGCAAGTTCAAGTATGTTTTTATGATAATATGAGCTATGTGCATGTTTTTGTTGTAGTATCTAGTACCGAGTAGGCTACCAGTTTAGGCAAACCCTGAGTCTTAGAACTATGTGTGACTGTAAGTATATATTCATGTTCAAACCCTATGGAGACTCACAAGTGATATCATGTCTTAGTCATTCCTTGCCTTGGAAAGCTTGGGAAGGCTCTGGCCACTTGAGCGAGATAGTTGGGACATCATGTAAGCTCTATCATGACGGTGTTTGTTAAGACGAAGTCTCCTATTGTTACTCATATTTTTAAAATACTCATGTTCATCTTTTATGATATTATGTCTTATAGCATATTTGACCCCTTGATCAGTCTATGAATTTTCACTTATGTTTTAAAGTATAATATGCTATATGATTTCTATTTCTAAATCTTCGGTCATTATCTTCAACTTATGATGAATAGCATACGATTGTGCATTGATGTCGCCCAAGTTCAAGTGGTTATCAAGTAATATAGGATAGTGAATTCCTGATTATTGATCCATCAGAGACTTGTCAGATTAACTAATGAACTAAAATTGTTTCTAAAGTAGTTGTACTTCAAATAATGATGAAAATCCAGGGAAATGGAATTTTCATTTCGAGTTGAGTTTTCATGACTTGAATATGCTAGATTAATCCTAAGGTTTCTAGTTGCATGTTACTATCGTATTTCTTGCTATTCTCCCAACATCAAAGAACTATCCCATGAACCCTAATGCCTATATCTATATGGTCGCACGAGAAGCATGAGACGATGGTTGTGGCTACTTCTATTCAACTAAAAAAGGTTGAAGGGAATACCCTATCCTCATCAATGACTTCTATCTTGAGCTCAGTCGAACAAGAGTCTTTGAATACCTATTCTATTCTTACTTTTAATCCTTTTAATTCCCTTTACTGATTTCAACCAAAAACCAATAGATTTATTCGAATGGTGATCAATCTAACGAATAAGTAATTAACATAAGTAAGAATAAACAACATTTGTGAAGAATCAATACTAGCATAAACAAACTATCAAACTTCAACCATTAGCTATGGCTAAAACCCTAGATTATGAGTTTAGCCACTCATGTTCAAGAAGTAAACAAAGAAATAATCATCATTCGAAGCATAAAGAAAATAAGAAAAAACAAAGTACCTGTCTCTCCTCCCAAAGCTATTTACAATGATCAATACGATCCCAAAATGGGATATATGATAGATAACAAATGACCTAGATATTATATTTATAAGCAAAGACTCAAATGACGCTTTTTCCATGAAGTAATTAGCTTCAAAATCAGATAAAATCCCTCCTAAAATAGCATGACTCGTTGTGCCCTTCAGTGCACCAGGTTTGGCTTCAATTTCTCTCTGAAGTTTTGCTCCGAGCTCCCCATGCCAGCCAATGCACCATGGTGTTAGTCAAATTTCTGAGCCTCTAGACCCTTATGGCATGCCACACCACCCTAAGCTCCAGAGTGTTGGAAAAAATTCATAAGTCTGGGATGCTTCTAGCACGCCACGCCAGTTATCTCACCAAGGTGTTGATCAAATTTTCTTTTGAATTTAGGGACCTGGCATGCCATGCCAGCCATCTCACCAGGCCAACTTTTGTGAAATCTTCTTTCTTCACATCTTGGGTCATTTTTGAGTCCTTTTTCCTTGGTTTCTTGATCAAAACATCTAAAAATATTTTTAGCTCACAAGAGACACATAAACATGAATTCATGCATTACATAGGGATTATGAACTCAAAACAAGGCAAAACATGGGAAAAAACATGGAAAATGGGCATAAGAATATGCTCAACATCTCCACCCCACACTTAAACCATTGTTCATCCTAGAACAATCCTTAGCTCCATGCACAAAATCATCTTCTCTCATCCACTTGTCACCTCTATCGATTTTCACTCCACCAACTAGCATAGATCATATGATTTAGTGGCTCATTAGATTATAGCAATTCACATCAATCACATACAGAGTTTTCACATTCAAGACTACACAACTTCTATAACCAACTCATCATTTCAAAATAGGGACAACATGATTAATCATGAAATATGCAACATATAGTACACCGACTTAGACATCTTATGCCCCTTACTTTTTGTAATTCTCCTCTCTCAGATTATCAATGCAAAACATGGAACATAACAAGCAAGGCACACTCACCCTCAAAAAAGATGTATCATACACATGTAACATACCATAAGCATGCCCTTCATTTAAATTTAGACTACTTAGTTATTTCAAGAAATTAAGATCATAAGGACTTTTCTTGGTTGTAATGTCGGCTAAGGGATGGGTAGGAAGAATCTTTTTTGATAGTGACTACCAACCCTAAGCATTTTAAGACATTTTCATCTTTCATACCACCACTTTCTCTTTATTGTTTACCTTTAGGTTTACTCACCGTTTTCTTTTTTTTCATGACCTTTTCACTACATGATTGCTAGTTTCTACTTGTAGAATCAATAAGAATATTCATTATTAAAACTCTTTGTTTTGTTATCCTACAAGCTAATGTAACAAACCTACAAGCTAGTAAACAACAAATTTTATGGGCACCCCTTCTTCCTACTTTCTCTTCTTACTATCCACACAATTTTTTTCTTTCCTTTCCCCTATCATTGATATATTGGTGGACGTTTACTCTCAAGTCTCAAAGTGCCTAAGACAATATTTTTGGATCAATAATTTTGGAGGTCTCACAACAAAAGGGAATAGGATAATTTTGTGGTTAAGAAAAGAATAAGGCTTATGGCTCAAGGGTGTTAACTAGGGAAAATGTTAAGGAAGGTAAAACAAATATGGGAAACTTGGCTTTTTTATAGAAACACCTTAATCATCACTTGACTCTTTAACAACTAGCCATCCTACATACACTAAGGCATGTTTTAGATGCTACATTATATAGAAAAAACAAAAATTAATTTTATCTTTCTAGGCATTAAGAATCTAGTTAGTTTCCTATAACTACACATTTATACAATCAAATTGAATGATAATTTTCATTATTAAGCCCAAAGAGTGTCTTGAGTCGAGCTAAAGAACTTTATGTGTCCCTCATGGAATTCTCACTTATGCAATTAACATGACCACTTTATTGCCTCTAGCTTAGCTTCTAAGTGGAATGTCAAAGAGCACACAAGTGGATTATGTCTGACTCAATCCTAAAAATAAAAAAAAAATGTGACTAATTTTTCTTTAAGATGATTTTCATCCATCCATCATCGGCAAAGGTCACTAATCTATGACTACAATGACTCCTAAAAATTAAAAAATTACGTTGTTCAAAGGTTTTCCCTTCAGGAAAGCACTGATCCAGGCCATAAGAAAAATCGAAGGGTGGATGAGGTATGCTATTTTTTAAAAAAATTTCAAAATAAGTTCAAATAATCTTGATGGCATACACACCCTTGAACTTAAAAATGTCGAAATATACCTCCCTCCACACATAAAGTCATGCTCTATCCTTATAGCATCTGAACAATAAGAATTAGACATATGGGTGAGAAATAATTCCCGAGGCCCTCTAGGGCGTAGCTAGTAGCATGTCTCTTTGATTCACGGGTTGCACGACCCCACACATAAGCTCAAAACATGCTCTTTAGATTTAATTTGGGTAATGATATTTCCCATTTTCCACACACAAAAAAAAACCAAAAGTGACACTATGCAAAAAACAAGAAAAACTACACTATTAAAAATTGGGTTTCCTCCCAGCAAGCGCTTACTTTAACGTCGCGACATGACGCCATCAAGTTTCACAACTTTTCCTTCCATTTTGAGCTGATAAATTTCACCTCTAGTTTCTTTTCTAATATTTTGTTATGCTCAAGGGGCAGTGGTGTAAACATGAAGGAACCATGTAATAGATGTTGCATGTTGTACTTCTTGGCCCTTAAGTGAGGGATATCGCTATGTTTCTTTTGCATAATATCTTTTAGAATATAGTGGTATTGTTCCTCAGCTTCAAATCTCTCAATAGGCTTGGAAGGCTCTATTTACAGGTTGCTAACCAAACACAATGTCAAAAAGTGTTTAAAATGAGGACCAATGTGCCCTAACTCCAAGATTGCATTACGCTTGACATCCTCACTCTTATCCACCTCCTAAACATTGACATAAATCAACAAAGAGTATTCTAATGGTTGGTATTCTTGTTCTTGTTCCATGCATCGGCTAGTATCCACAACACTTTGTAGTTGGGCCTGAAACGCCTCAACTTTTTCATTCAAAAGTGCCTGCAGGTCAAGGACACTTGAGCCAAGTTTGTCCATCTCTTGTTTGAGCTTCTTTTCTTCCACTTGAGGTTCCCCTTGAGTATTGACTGAGACCGTAAATTGCAAATCACTGCAAGTTGCGGCCTCAACCATCATATCTGTGAACTTGGCAGTCAACCTTTTTAAGGCTTTTCCCTGCTCAGTAAGCTGCTCTCATTACTTCCATATGCTACAGGATTAGTTTTTCCATATAGCTCATTTGAGAATTATGTTCCTCCTTTTCATTATTCCTGTAAGCATAAAAAACAACAGGAGGATCATAATAGGGGCTTGGTGAAAGAGAATAAGAATTTGGGTAACTACTCCAATGGCCACTCAAACCACCACATACACCAAAAGTATGATAGTGTTGCCACAAGTAGTCCTCCACAATTCAGACGCGGATCACCAAAATATGAATATCGATCATTCGGCCCATTTATATACCAAGATGTCATGTTAAGAGAGGTAAAATACCAAGTCTCGATGATTTGACATGTCTCTTAGGGACCGATAATCGGGACTTCACTGTCCTATATTACTTGATGAACACGTGCGTTTGTGTGTACTTGGGCGACATAAGAACCCACCTGAGTTTCTTAGGTCAAAGGTGGATGGAGACCTATATGAGTTCATAGAGGAGGTTCAGATGATCACCCAGATTATGGGTGTGACTGGATAGAAGAGTGCAGGCTTAGCCTCCTATTAGCTGAAGAGGGCTGCTCATATATGATTCTCGTAGTGGAAGGAGAGTAGGGGATTTGGTGCATTTTCTATTGGTTGGGATGAGTTTTTTACTACTTTCTTGGATAGCTTCTTTGTTTGAGAGTTGATGGAGGCAAAGTCATTCGAGTTCATCAATCTTAAGCAGAACAACATGACAGTCTAGGAGTATGCCTTGGATTTTACCCGATTGTCCAAGTATGCACCAGAGATGGTGGCCAATCCGAGGGTACATATGAGCAGGTTCGTGAATTAGGTGGCAAGATCATTGGTGAAGGAGTGAAGGACTTCCATGTTGATTAATGATATAGATATCTCCAAACTGATCATATATGCCTAACAGATATGGGTAGAGCAGATGATGGAGAAGGAGAGAAAGGCCATGAGGGCCAGGATAGGGAGTTATACGCCTTTACAATAGAGATCCGGTGGTAGACATCGCCCTTAGTCCCACCAGAGGGTTTCCCCATCATCAACTAGCATTCCATCCAGACCTCGAGTTTATCAAAGGAGCAGGGCATCAAGTTCTAGGGGCTAGAGGAGCATGACAGTCGAGTGTACTTTCCCAGTCTGCAAGAAATATGGTAAGAACCACCCAAGAGAGTTCTTGCTTGCTAGATGTTTGCTTTGGGTGTGGGAATCCTAGACACATATGTAGGGCTTTTTCTTTCGCTAGGTAGGGTGACAGTAGAGGTCGTGCCCTGCAATCATATTAGCAACTCAAGTAGCTCTCCCATCTCAGCAAGGCGCCTCTTCTAGTGCGGGTAGCGAATAGTGCCGGAATAGGTTCTACGCACTTTCATCAAGACAAGAGAAGGAGGTCTCATCCGATGTGGTTAATGGTATGTTATGATTATTCCATCTTGATGTTTATGTATTGATAGATCTAGGAGCTACATTATCTTTCGTGACTCATTCCGTTGCTGTTATTTTTTATTCCTATCAAAGCCCTTCCAAGTCTCTAGTACTGTCGGTGAGTCAGTTTTAGCTCGATGGCTATATAGAAATTGCCCTGTCATGATCCTACATAAAGTCACCTTAGTCGACCTAGTGGAGTTATATATAATCAACTTCGATGTTATATGTGGTATGAATTGGTTACATGCTTATTATGCTTCATTCAAATGTAGAACCCGTGTGGTAGAGTTTCAATTTCTTGGTAAACCAGTCCTATAGTGGAAGGGTTGTTTAGTTGTTCCTGTAGGTTACTTTGTTTCCTATCTCAAGGCTACAAAGATGATCTCCAAGGGTTGTGTGTACCATCGAGTTCGAGTCAAGGATTCCACATCCGAGACCCCGACTCCTCAGTTAGTTCCTATTGTATGTGAGTATCCGAATGTATTCTTAGATGATCTACTAGGAGTTCCTTCCGAGTAGGAGATTGAATTTTGTATTGACCTTCTCCCTGATACGCAGCCCGTATCCATTCCTCCTTATAGGATGGCTACAGTCGAGATAAATGAGTTGAAAGAGCAGTTGAAAGATCTCTTAGATAAGAGTTTATCAGGCCTAGTAAGTAACCATGGGGTGCCCCAATTCTCTTTGTTTGGAAGAAGGATGGCTCCTTTAGGATGTGCATTTATTATTAACAGTTGAACAAGGTCACAATCAAGAATAAGTATCCCCTCCCCAGGATTTATGACCCGTTTGATCAACTTCAGGGTGCTAAGTTCTTTTTGAAGATATACCTCAGATCTAGCTATCACCAACTCAGTGGTAGGGAGAGTGACATTTCGAAGAGAACTTTCAAAACTTGATATGGTCACCATGAGTTTGTAGATGTCTTTTGGACTAACGAATGCTCCTGTAGATTTTATGGACTTGATGAATAAGGTGTTCAAGCAGTATTTGGGCATGTTCGTGATTGCCTTCATAGATGATATTCTCATATACTCTCAGAGCGAGGAGGAGGATGCCGCTCATTTGAGTGTTGGGTTGCAGACTCACAAGGATCACCAGTTTTTTGCTAAATTTAGCAAGTGTGAGTTTTGGATTAACTTAGTAGCATTTTTAGGTCATGTGGTGTCTATTAAGGGTGTGCAGGAGGACTCTCAAAAGATAAAAACGGTAAAGAATTGGCCTAGACCTGTCAGTCACATAGATATTAGGAGATTTTTGGGTTTAGCTCGCTCCTACAGGAGATTCATAGAGGGATTCTCATCCATTGCAGCATCATTGACTAATTTTACCCAAAAGAAGGTCAAATTTCAGTGGTCGGATTCTTGTGAGAAGATTTTTCAGGAGTTAAAGACTCGATTCATTTCGAAGCTAGTACTAACCATAATCGAAGGGAACATATGGTTTCATTGTGTATTTGCTGTTGGTTGTGTGTTAGTTTAACATGGTAAGGTCATTGTGTTTGCCTTTAGAAAACTTAAGACTCATGAGAAAAATTATCTGACGCATGACCTATAATTGGCAGTTGTGGTGTTTGCTTTTATGATTTGGAGGAACTATTTATATGGGATGCATGTGGATATGTTCATGAAACACAAGAGCCTTCAGTATGTATTTACTCAGAAGGATCTCACTGAGGGAGATACGTGGGATACCGAAACAGATATGATGGCTAGATACTCGTATCTTTTTCCTTCCGGCTCAGTTCCAACATGAGGTACCAGTTTCCTCTTTAATACTCTATTTAGTTTCATGTAAAGATCATGTCTCTCTGTTCCTTTCATTTTATAGCATGCATGTATGTTTCATGAATTAAGTTTAGTCATGTATCTCTGTCTGGAGTCAGTCACTCCGATAGTCTCTTAGTTTATAGCTTTAAGTTTGGGATTGTAGCTCTTTTCCTAGCCTTTCAGTATTCTTAATCTACATTCGAGGATGAAAATTAACTTGTGGGATATAATGTAACTCCCCAAAAGTTCCTACGATCAGACCCGAGGACTAAAACAGAGAAAACAGGAAAACCTACACCAGGTCATACGACGAGTCATCAAGTGACTCTTTAAGTCACTTGACGGGTCATTAAGTGACCCCCTAGGTGCATAACAATAGTGAAAAGCTGAGTTTTAGTGAGTCTTAATTATTGGTTAACTGACCCGTTGAGGACATGACAAATTTTCAAGTGAGGCATCAAGAGAAGATCCAAAAATTTGAGAAGAAATTGCCAGTTGCAACAGGTCAGGGGATGACCCGTCAAGTCTCCCAACGAGTCGTCCAGTCACTCATTGGGTCTAGCAGTGAGTACTTTCCTATCTGGTCATTAAGGGTGTTTTATCATTCCTAAGTTCTTAACTCCTAAACTAAGTCATTTTAAGCCTTCTAAAGGGTGTTTTAAGGGTTTTAATCATCCTAAACCCTCATTCTACTCCTAACACCCCTAAGTGAATATTAAATCCCCTCAAGAGAAGCTAGGGTTCTTCATTAAATTCTCCCCTCAATTCCCTTTGGGTCTCCAATCAAGTTGAGGAATCTTTAAGCCTGGGTATGTACGGTTACAAATGGGAGAAATCCTTCCACCCTCACGCCCTTTTAAAGATTAATTCCATGATCTCTACTTCTCAAGTTCTAAATTGTGAAATTCTAGGGTTTAACCCAATTCCATGCAATTAATCATGATATCTCTATGGGCTCAATACTCTCATGTTCTAATTGATGAATTATGATTATTAGGGCATATTTGATTCTAAAATTTCTTACTAATTCATGATTATAAGTTTATAGTGATTTTTCTTTATGATGCATGATTTATGAATTTCATGCTTATGAGCCCATGATTTAAAGTATGATGAACTACCAACTAAGCATGAATATTTGTGAATTTTAAGTTAGGATCCCATGATTTTGAAGTTATGAAGTTTGATACAAGCATGTATTATTATCTCATGAAATTCAAGCTCAAGTATCATTTCCAACTCCATGGCACCCTTTCATGAATATTTTCCAATATGTCAAATATGGGATTATGATTATGAATTCATGTTTCGGCTAGGCCATGAAAGTTCAAGTATGTTTTCACGATAATAATTATGATCCATGTGCATATTTTTGGGCTAGCACCAAGTATGCTAGGGGTTTAGGCAAACCTTGAGTCTTATAACTACGTGCCACTACAGGTATATATTCATGTTCAAACCCTATGGGGACTCACAAGTAATATCACGACTTAATCATTCCTAGCCTTGACAATCTTGTGACAGCTTGACCCACTTGAATGAGATAGTTAGGGCATCATGTTAGCTCTATCATGGTGGTGTCGGTTAAGACGAAGCCTCTCATTGTTCCTCATATTTTCAAGATACTCATGTTCATGTCTTATGTTATTATGTCTTATAGCATATTTGACCCATTGATCAATTTATGAGTTTTCACTTATGTTTTCAAGTATATTATGCTATATGATTTCTATTCTAAACCTTGGGTCATTATGTTCAGCCTATGATGAATAGCTTACGGTTGCGCTTATTTCAAATACCTGACTTTTAGCATATTTTTAAAACTCTCATTATCTATCTTGTTTTATACTCAGGATTTCATAGTAACATTTACTAGCATCTTTTACTTTCTCTATATACTTAGTACATTCAATGTACTGACCGCATACTCTATGCTATATCATCTTGTAATATAGGTTCGGGTGATCCATCTCAGTCTTGTCGCTAGCTTGCTCCCGATCATTCCAATTCTTTCTTAGTCATAGTGAGCTCATCTTCCGAGGATATTTATCAGTTTATGCTTTATGTCTATGGCTAGTAGTTTCAGACATAGCGAGCTAGTTGGAGGTGTTGTCTCATCAGCTCATCTTATGTATAGAGGCTTTCAGATAGTTATGTAGTAGATGACCAGCATTGTTGACTCGTGTTTACTTTTATGTTTTTATGTTATGCAGACTTACGCTTATATCATGTTCATGCTTTAATTTCCTCTTAGTAATGCTCTTATTTATGCTATGTTCATGCCATGGGTTAGCTTGATGCCATTCGTGGTTCTAGGTTTTGTGTCTCAATTTGGGGTCCCATTCTTGGGTCGTGACAGAGATACATGACTGAATTGAATTCATAAAACTTACATGCATGCTATAACATGAAGGGAAATGAGAGACATTGTAATACCTCAGAAGTGCGTAAGACTAGACTCGGGATTTGGGAATGGGAATAGCTAAAAAGTTGGAAAATACCACAGGATGACCTGTTGTATGAGTCGTGAGAAGCTCCCATGGATCATTGGTCCCTGTCATGGTGAGAATGTGGTCAGCAGGTCCAGGACCAATGAGTCATGGTAAGGGGTCGTTGCAAGGATGGTTCTTGTCAAGGTGACTGGCACGAGTCATGGTACGACTCATTGTATAGGACAACGAGTCGTCGTATGTTTCTATTGGGGGGACTTCTAGAAGGTGAGCAGTGATGGAAATGGCCAAAAACGATGAGTTGTTGGGACTAGTAATTACTCATCCTGACCAGTTGTGGTTGAAGACATGAGTTAGAATTTAGCAAAGTGATGGGAGGCAGTAACGGATTGTTGTTTGGAGTAACGACCCATTCTGTCGAGTCATGGTATCAAGACTTGAGAAGTTAAGAAATGAGGGAGAAAGTAATGGATGGATACCATAAGTCGTGGTATCGAAGGACGACCCCTGGTATCAATCGTTGACACTGGCAGTACAAAATTTCCAGACTTTCTATTAAGGGTAATTTAATAATTCCTAAGTTGTAAGGTCCTAAACTACGTCATTTTAAGCCCAGTTAGAAGGGTTTTAAGAGAGTTAAACCTATCCTAATCCTTACCATTCCATGCAAGCAAGTTTAGAGTTTTTCCTGGAGATCAAGCTTGAAGAATTTTCCAATTTTCCTCCAATCTGTTTTGGGCTTTCAAGAGGGAGTGTAAATCAGATTCACCGAGGTATATGAGGCTATAAATGAGAGTTCCTTTCACTTTCGTGCATTAAATTCTTCCTAATTCCATGGATTTCAGTTCTAGATTTACGTTCATGATCTATTGGGGTCTATCCCTAATTTTTTGAAATTCTCTATGTTCTATCTAGGGTTAATTCCCTTCATGTATCAAATCATGTTTTATGATCTATGTGCAGTTTTTATACCTATTTTGATTATTAATTCATAGTTGAAATTTTTTATTAAATAATGTCCAATTATGTAAATTTCATGAAAACTCAAGTTATGATTCTATTAAGATTTTTTATCTTACTAAGTCTAAATTATGATTTATGATTCATGTTATGATTTCTCCTCAAGTACTCTTCATGGATTTATGAATATCAAGTATACAAATTTTTACAAGTATGTATAATTTCATAATTCATGGATTTATGAATCTTGGCCAACTCATGGGCTCTTATTCATGGCTAATCAACCATTTCAACTGGGATCCATCATGTTATTATTTATTTGTCCATGACTTCATGAATGATTTAACGATTTCTATGCGAGCCCTCATGTACATAATTTTCGGAGTCGTATCTAGCACCGAGTAGACCCAGCGTTTAGGTAAATCACGTGGTCTCAGAACTATGTGCCAGCATAGGTATATATATTTATTATTGTATTCTTGTGATATCATCATACTGCACATCCCCTTGCCTGGCAAGCTAGGGGTTGTCCTGACCACTTGGGAGAAATAGTGGGGCATCATGTAAGCTCTATCATGATGTTATCGGTTACGATTAGTCCTCCCATCGTTCCTAATAACTTATCCATGGTTATGCTTAAGTTACTTTGGCTCAAGTTATGTTTTATAAAGTTCTCTTATTACTATGATTATGATTGGACTATGAATGGTTTGATAACCATGAGCCCTTATGTTCACATTACGATATTTACTTTATGATCATGTTTTCCTACTCTTATGAACTCTTATGTATTTTAACTATCCATTTTTACTTACCTTTCATACTAAGTACATTTCAAGTATTGACTGTATACTCTATGTTATATCCTTTCGTGATACAGGTCTGAGGGATCAGTCTTAGCTGCATTATTAGTCTTGCTTTTCCCTCAGGCCTTTCTAGCCAGTGTTGGGGAGTCCTCATCCTTTGAGGATATTCAGTTATCTATTGTTACATTCTTTTAGTTACAGACCTTGTCGAGCTAGTTGGGGATGTTGTCCCATCAGCTCATCAGTTGTGTGAGAGGCCTTTAAGATATTATGTAGACATCAACTTGTCGTTGTTGATGTTATTTTAGACTGATATGTATGCAGACATCCGCTTAATCATGTTTTTTTGTTTACAATTTTTTGCTTGTTGTATGCTCTAAGCTTGAAGTCTCTCGGGGTTCCTTTTCCTGTGTCTCTATCCGGGCCTATGTTCGGGTCGTGACAAACTTTGTATTAGAGCATTAGGTTTTGAAGTATCCTAGGGTTTTTGGACGTCGTGTTAAGTAGATTCTTTTTCATGGGTGTGCAGCGCACCACAGCTATGACCAATAGTGTATGAGATATTTTAGGAAATGTCCCTTCTTTCATGATCTATGTCGTGCGATGTAATGTCTCTCTATCCTACTAACTCATGCTATATGCTCTTGTAGAATCATACGTCCTCGCCGAGTTTACAGAAATAGAAATGGGAATAGAAATGGCCATGAGAATGGCAATGGGGATGGGCATCAGCAGGCCCACCATGCCCCGAGGATCATGTATCCGAGAGGTTGCCCATGCAGAATTTAGGGCAGTAATTCAGATGTTGGAACAGGCATTGCCCGCCTAGATCAACTAGTAGGCTGTAGCCCATGTGCCCCATAATGGGAATGTGACAGTAGCGATAGTCCGGGACTTTCTTAGGATGAACCCTCTAGTGTTTCTAAGATCGAAGATGGGTGAGGATCCGCATGAATTTATTCATAAAATTATGAAGATCACCCAAATAATGGGGGTGATGTGGGAGGAGTGCACAAATCTAGCCACATATCAGTTGAAAGTGGTTGCGCATATCTGGTTCAAACAGTGGAAGAATGGTAGGTGATCTTGGGCATAATTACGTTACCAAGTACTATTTTATATCTTAATTTAGTCATGTTTGTCAATTTAAATACATCATATTCTCATGTGATTTTGTATATTTATAAGCATTAACTAACCAATGTGATTAACCCTTTGTTGTAGGTGAAAAATGCAAAGGAGAGGCTTAATATGATGGTTAATGCACAAGAAGGATGTTGGAAAAGAAGTTCAAGAAAGATGGCATGAATTTGCAACGGAGAGGGACTGCCTAGGTCATTAGAGTGTCACGCTAGGCCATTGGCGCACCCAACACCATGCCACACCGAGCGCGTGTGTGCGAGAGGGGTTTCAATCCAGTATGCCTACATGTTGGCACCGTTCACGCCAAGCCATGTTTTTCACTACAGGACGTGTCATGTCTTGCGTCGCGTGCAAGAGAATCATGCCACACTGGGCGACGCGCAACGCCCTCGCACATGACCTGCCGATGCCAGCCAACCAGTAGGCATGCACGTCCAGTCCATGTCATGCCAGCAAATTGCCACGATGGGAAGTGTGGTAAGGGGATTGTCCATGGCTGGCCAAAATTTGTAATTTTTTACTTAATATAAATAGGACCCTTAGCTTCAAAAATTCATTATCACGGAAATATTTTGGGAAAGCAGAGAGGAGCGAAGAACATCACCTAGGGTTCATTATTTGTCATTCTCTTTTAATCATTCTTGTAAGTACATTAATTTAATGATGTTTTTGAGTAATTGTACGAACATGAGTGGTTAAAACCCTTCCTCTAGCGTTGAGGCCATATGATATGAATGCAAATGCATGAATTCATTTTTGGTTTGATTTTTAGTTGTTTTTTTGTCTTGTATTCTTAATTATTCTTGTTTTTATGCTAGATCAACATGAAAACAAACATGTTAAACTTAGGTAAAAGCTCGAAAGAGCAACCCTAGGTTAGAACACAAGAATGCAGGGAGTAAGTTCTTGTCTTTCCGATAAGATTCACAGTTGGGATAGAAGCTTTACCTAATTTTCCTTTCTTGGTTAACAAATTGGGATGATAGCTAGACACCGACATAGAATTGTCACATTATCACTCATAAAATTAGTTGGGAGACTAAGTCAGGTTAACTATCTAGAGGTATGAATGTCCATAATCAAGGGAATAAACCTCGTAAACCACATCCACGTAATTAAAATAACAAATTAGGATGTAACATCCCCGCTCAACGACATAGGTGTGAGACTAGTTGTTGTGTTTAGAGGCTCGAGGGACCATGAACACTACATTTTAACTCTATGAGACAACAACTGAAGTTTTCATACTTGAACTATTGTGAATTGTAGCATTGCATGATTATTAGGCCTTAACTCTAGTTGCTTCTTGTATTGTTTCCCAATTATATTGTGCTTACTCCTAGATTTTATCACAATTATTCAAAATATCTTAAATCAACACTTGTGAAGGTTCAATTAACATTTGAGCTTGAATATTTGTTGAATTAGTCTTGTTCCTCTGGGTTAGACATCCGGCTCTTAAAAGAGCCATTGTATTACTTGTATAATCGCATAACTTGCACGTGTGTTGGGGCACCACAAGTTTTTGCCGTCCTTGCTAGGGACTGGTGAAATTGGTGAATTTCTTATTTTCGGTTAGTGTCTAATTTTCTAAATGTTGAAAAAATATTTATTAGTTTTAGATTTCTTTTATTTTTGTTTTGAATTTGATACTCTTCTTGACATGACATCATGGAACACAAATGGGTTAAATGGTGGATACTCATATTTCGATGAGTCTTGTATGAATTGTGAAGGACCCCACTTTTTGCAACATTGTCACACCTGCAGTAAATGTGGTGGTCAGGATGGCCATTGGAATGGTTGTCCAAATTCGTGTGCCCCTCCCTCAAGCCCCTACTATGATCCTTCTATTGTTTTTGATGAGTACAGGAATGATGAAAAGGAGGACTTGGAACACCATGCTCAGACATAAAACATGTTAAAACGGGTCCTTGAGCAGATAGAACTGATGAGGGAGCAGATGGAAGTAATCGGGTTTCAAACTAAGGAAAATGGAGAGGCCCTAGAAATGATAAGCACCAAGTTTACGGAGTTAATGATTAAGGCTGAAGCTTGTGTTGATTTACAAGTAACAGTCTTAGCCAATACTCAAGAGGGACTGCAAGGAGAAGAAAAGGGTGAGTTCTTGGAACAATCTCAACTGTTAGAAGCTCTTGAGAGTCTCTGTGATGGTCTCACATATATGGCTAATCCAGTCATAAAAGGGGGGATAGAGTTCCAACCATTTGACATTCACGTGGAGTCAAACATTGATATGAAGAAGGTTTACAAAAGTAAGGAGGTCAAGCACAATGCAATTTCAGAGTTGGGGTGTATTGTACCCCTCTCAAAGTATTTCTCGACATTAAGTTTGGTTGGCAACCTAGAAATAGAGTCTTCAAAGCTTATAGAGAAAGGTCTAGAGGAGAAACAAGCCCCGTATATTATGAAATTTGCTGAGTCTAAGAGACAAAATAACATCACTTACTTAAGGGCCAATAAGTGTAAGAGGCGACATCTACTGCTTGTTCCCTTAAATTTTTCACCACCACCCCTAGAGCCTAAAAGGAAATTGGAAAAGAAATTAGGGGTGAGATTCATATCCTGAAAGTGGAAGGAAAAGTGGTGGAACTTGATGCGTCGTGCTACGATGTAAAATCAGATGCTACTTTGGAGGAAACCCAAGAGCACCACATGTACCTTTTCTTTTCAGTTTGTGTTGTATTTTGTTATTTCTCACTTGTGTTGTTTGTTTTGTTGGATAAGCACAGATTCAAGGGAAGTCTGACTACCCAGGGAAGATAAAGCTAAGAGCATGACAAAAGATGAGTGTGGGTCAGTGACCCACATGTTTAACAATGCAGAAAAAACATGTTGTTAGCTAGGCCTAGAGGCCTCAGGGAGTATTTCTCACCATTGTATTAATTTTATTTGATGATTTGGGGACATAGCATAATACAAGTGTGGGGTGAGGGAAATTTCAAAAATTTTGTGAATTTTTTGCTTAGTGAATTTGGGCAAAGTTGGTGCTTGGTATAATATTGTTTGATGCAAAAATTTGAGTAGAGCATAATTCATCCACCCTTTCATTTTTCTTTTTGGTTCTTTTTAGAAGGGGGACACTTTGAACCAATTAATAAATTTTTTCTGTGTATGTACATAATTGGTGTTTATTATAGTTAGGGTCTTTTCCCGACGATGGATGGATGACGACGGTCTTGAGGGAAAATTAGTCTATAGGTTTATGCTTTTGAACCCTTAGCTGATTTATGGCTTGATGTTCTTGTTATGTGTTGTACACGGTTGTGATATGCAAGTGTTGTAAATTATGAAACATGTTTAGCAATTGTATAACTCAGTTTGAGACGCCTAGGCTCTTGAATATGACTCTGTGTGTTTAAAGTTTAATTCTGAATTCTTGTGATTAACTGAGTTAAGGGTCTACTGAATCTATCTTGAATTGAGCATGTTCTGTGAGCATAAGGTTTTTGAATATTTCATGTGATTGTGTAGTTTATAGAACTTGCCTATTGTGTATATAAAATGAAATGAGGGATGTGAATTGTAGGAGATGATTTAGGAACTTCTTTGAATGAACCTAATTTTCATCCATCTCTTTACCTACATTTAATATATGGTCCTAGTTAGCCCCATTAAGCATTTAAATTATTCTTTGCTAGCCCAAAAATGATCTTAATCCTTTCTTTTCAATAGCCATGAATTTGATCAAAAAGTCTTAAGCGCTTAAGTGAAAATGCAAAAGAATTTAAGGAGTGAGAAGTTGGAAGAATAAGAAAAATAGTAGTTGTGGGAGTTGAAGAAAAATTGTAGTTGTGGGAGTTGAGAAGACTAGAGGTACACTTGTTTAAAAAAGAATAAAAGTTGGTAGGGAGTAAAAGAAGAAAAGAGCGAAAAATTGCTTAAGTACTCCTTACTAATAGCTTAAGTGTGCCTAAGGAAAGGGGAAAACAAAGAGGAAATTGGGAGTTGGAAAGAATAAAGGTGAATAAGAGAAGAGATGTCCGCAATAAATGAGTGATGTATAAAACACGGTTAGGGAAGATAGTTACTATTACTGGCCAGAATAGTACCTACCCGTCCCTTAGCTTACATTATAACCCACTAAGCCCTACTTGATCTTACTTTCAAACATTCCTAAATTAGTGGAGTAAAACACTAAAGGCAAGCTTATGGGTCAAAACATGATGCATGTGAATTCTTTGTGAGAGTGAGCTTACTTCATATTCATATACCCATACATGTTAAAATTTGAAAACTTATGAGTAAAAAATTGGGTAACACTCTTGTTGTGAGGGCGCATGTTTGATGAAGGATAAAATTAATATCAGATGTCCTACTTGGTTGATATGCATGAATTTGCTGAGTTTAAGACTCGATCATTGATGCCAGGAAGTTTTAACTTAGTTATATTGGGTTTTAATGGTGAGATATTGCATGCTCTATTTTAAACATGCTATCTACAACAATCGGTGAAGCCGTAGCTTGAATCATCTTGTTTCAATTAGCTATGTGTGAGTTCTTCATGTGCATGAGATGTAATAGAGTTGTTCGATGGTGAACAAGGATTTAAGTGTGGGGTAGTGATCTTGGGAATAATTACGTGCCCAAGTACTATTTTATATCTTAATTTAGTGATGTTTGTCAATTTAAATTGATCATAGTCTCATGTGATTTTGTATATTTATAAGAATTAACTAACCAATGTGATTTGCCCTGGGTTGAAGGTGAAAAATGAAAAGGAGGGGCTTAATATGATGGTTAATGCACAAGAAGGAAGTTGGAAAAGAAGTGCAAGGATGATGGCATGAAGTTGCAAAGGAAAGGGGCTGCCTAGGCCATCAGCATGTCACAGTAGGCCATTGGCACGCCAAGCGTTGTGCCACGCCAGGCGTGTGTGCACGAGAGAGGTGTCAATCAAGTGCTTCTGCGTGTCGTCACCGTGCCATGCCAGGCCATGATGCACACTACAGGCTATGTCACGCCATGTGCCGCACGCGAGAAGAACTGTACCATGTCGAGTGACGTGCAATGCCATCGCACACGACCTGCCGATGCCAGCCCACCAGTAGGCATGCGCAACCAGTCCGTGTCGTGCCAGCAAATTGACGCGATGGGAAGCATGGCACAGGGCTGGTCCATGGCCGGCCAACATTTGTAATTTTTTATTTAATATAAATAGGATCCTTAGCTTCAAAAATTCATTATCATGAAAATATTTTGGGAAAGCAGAGAGGAGTGAAGGGAGAAGCGAAAAACTTCACCTAGGGTTCATTATTTGTCATTCTCTTTTAATCATTCTCGTAAGTACATTATTTTAATGATATTTTTGAGTAATTGTACGAACATGAGTGGCTAAGACCCTTCCTCTAGGTTTGAGTCCACATGATATGAATGTAAATGCATGAATTCATCTTTGGTTTTAGTTTTTAGTTGTTGTTTTGACTTGTATTCTTAATTATTGTTGTATTACGCTTGATCATCATGAAAACAAACTTGTTAAGCTTAGGTGAAAGCTCGAAAGAGAAACCCTAGGTTAGAACAAAAGAATGTAGGGAAAAAGTTCTTGTCTTTCCGGTAAGATTCGCGGTTAGGATAGAAACTATACCTAATTTTCCTTGCTTAGTTAACAAAACGGGATTATAGCTAGCCACCTACTTAGAATTGTCACATCATCACTCATAGAAGTAGTTGTGAAACTAAGTCAGGTTAAATGATTAGAGGTATGAAAGTCCATAATCAAG
This sequence comes from Datura stramonium, assembly GCA_018107945.1. Classification (NCBI taxonomy): domain Eukaryota; kingdom Viridiplantae; phylum Streptophyta; class Magnoliopsida; order Solanales; family Solanaceae; genus Datura; species Datura stramonium. The sequence goes on along the minus strand of JACEIK010000304.1, from coordinate 137,873 downwards.
GGCATAAACCCCGTAAACCACATCCACGTAGTTAAATTGCTCACGAATTAGGATGTCACATCTCCGCTCAATGATGTAGGTGTGAGACTAGTTTGTTGTGTTTAGAGGCTCAATAGATAATGAACACTGCATTTTAACTCTGTAAGACAACAACTGAAGTTTTCATACTTAAACCATTGTGAATTGTAGCATTGCATGATTATCAGACCGTAACTCTAGTTGCTTCTTGTATAATTTTCAATTGTTTTGTGATCACCCCTAGATTTATTTACAATTATTAAAAATCTCTTAAATCAACACTTGTGAAGGTTAAATTAACATTTGAGCTGGAATATTTGCTGAATTAGTCCATTCCCTGTGGGTTCGACATCCGGCTCTTAAAAGAGCCACTGTATTACTTGTACGACCACATACACTTGCGCATGCACTGGGGCGCAATAGTATTGGAGTTGGAGCGGGGCCTATTGGTTGGGATGAGTTCCATACCGCTTTCTTGGATATGATCTTTCCCCTGGAGATGAGGAAAGTCAAAGCAGCTGAGTTTGTGAATCTGAAGCAGAATCATATGACAGTCTAGGAGTACGCTTTGGAGTTCACCCCTTGTCCAAGTATGCACCAGAGATAGTGGTTGATCAGAGAGCTCGGATGAGCAGGTTTATGCATGGGATAGGGAACTACCTAGTCAAGGATTGTAGGACCGTTATGCTTCATTAGGACATTGACTTTCCTCGATTATCTTTGTACGCCCAACAGATAGAGGCAGTGCATCTAAGAGAGAGAGAGAGAGGCAAAGAGGTCCAGAATAGACGGTTATGGGTTCTCCCAATAGAGATCAGGAGGAGGACCATTATATCTCAGAAGCACTAAGATCATACCTGGGAGTTGAAAAAGAGAAAACTAAAAATTTTTCTCCAGGTCACAGAATGAGTCGTTCTGTGATCCGTGGGGGAGGACCACGAGTCGTGAGGTGACTCCTGGTGAAGTACTGGGTTGAGTTAAAAGAAGTACTGTAGGGGGTTCATCACGGGCATGAACATAAGTCATGGTCAGGCCCAACGACTCATCAGATCAGCCGTGGCCAAGGGAATTAAGAAGTGGTGAAAAATGGAAGGCAGTCCACCTAATAGATATACCCCAAGAACCATGGTCAGACACCACGTCTCATTGAGTGGATCGTGGTTATTGGGAAGATAAAGATTGGGGGTCGAGGTAGTGGGGACAATGAATGGTGACCACGAGTAATGGTCACCGGCAATTATTCGTGGGATGGGTCGCGGACAGTAGATGGAAATTATTTGAAATTTAGGGCAGTGCATGTGACAAATGATGTAACGAGTAGTGGTCTTAGGTAATGAGTAGTTAGGTCCCTTATGGGGACTGACGAGCGGTTATTTCCTGTGAAATTATTAAGGGTGTTCTCATCATTCCTATGCTCTAAGGTCCTATACTACATTTTTTAAGTTATTTTTAGAGTGTATTAAGATAGGTTAAGTCATTTTAACCTATTAAAAACCAATGCATGCATGTTAGAGAGAGTTAGAGAGGAGATCAAGCCTTATCCCTTCAAATTCATCCCAAATCCTTCTTAAGCAATCAGGAAAGTGTAAGAATCAGCTATAATCAGGCACGCAGGGTTATGAGTGGGTGTTTTCATTCATACCCATGCCCAATATCTCCTAATTCATGAAGTTTGTTTAAAAATCTTATGGGGTTTTATCTTAAATCTTACGAAATTCAAATGATCTATCTATGCGTTACTACTTCTCATGTTCTACATCATATTTTTTGAATCATGATTAGATTTTAGCACTAATATAATTATAAATTTACTGATTTCTAATTCTATTAAATTATTCCTAATTATGCATGTTCTATGCTGAATCGAGTTATTATTCTTACCTTTATTTTGATGTTCTTAAAACCATCATGATTTATGAGTTATGATATGGATTTATTAAAATTCCCATTATGAATTTATGATTGAAAAAGAATATACACGATTTACAAGTATGCATGAACCTCATGATTTATGATTTATGATTTTGGCCGACTCACGGGCCTTACCCTCATGGCTAGTTCATGTATTTAAAAGCATGCTTATGATTATAATGATTTAACTAGCCCATGAATCTCATGTATATTATTCTATGAGCATTATATATGTTTTGGGAATAGTATTTAACACCGAATAGGTTCGGGGCCTAAGTTTTGCCTCGAATCTCAGAACTACGTGCCACCATAGGACATGATGGGACCTCACTTGATACTATCCCCTTTTGCGCAAATGGGAATTTTGTATGTGATATCACTCCATTCATGGTTCTACCATTGGCAAGGTACGAACGCGCTCCCCACTAGGGATTTACAGGTCGGGCTCCATGTGTGCTCATATTTGGTATGTCGGTTATAAGAACCTCCCATTGTTCCTCATGATTTATGCATGGTTATGTTTATATGGTTTTGGCTCAAGTCATGTTTAGTAAAGCTTTTATCTTATGATTATGCATATGATTAGCTTATGCATGCTTTGAAAACCTTGG
>JACEIK010000304.1:102832-131102 GCA_018107945.1 Datura stramonium | reverse complement strand
TATGCTTCCAGGCAGCTGAAAGTCCATGAAAAGAACTATTTGACTCATGACCTCGAGTTGGCAGCACTAGTATTTTCCTTGAAGATTTGGGGACACTATCCATACGGGGTCCATATGGATGTATTTACGGACCACAAAAGCCTGCAGTACGTGTTTACCTAGAAGGATCTAAATCTACGACAAAGAAGGTGGTTGGATCTTCTTAAAGATTATGATATGTCATTTATCATCAGGGCAAGGATAATGTGGTGCTTGATGCTCTTAGCAGGCTTTCTATGGAGAGTGTGACCCATGTAGATGAGATGAGGAAAGAGTTAGTGAAGGATGTGTATCGGCTTGCATGACTAGGAGTTAATCTTGTTGACTTGACAGAAGGTGGTATCATTGTTCAGAATGGGACAGGATCTTCCTTGGTGAATGACGTCAAAGATAGACAAGATGAGGATCCTATTTTAGTAAAGTTAAAGGAAGTTGTTCAGGATGAGAAGGTGGAGGTTCTCTCCCAAGGGGGAGATGGTGTACTATGATATTAGGGTCATTTGTGTGTATCGAGTGTTAATGACTTGAGGGACTTGGTACTTAGGTCAACCTTAGCATAACGTGTCACTCGCAAACAGATGGTTAGGCTGAATAGACCATTTATAATGTTGACGATATGTTGAGGACATGTGTGATTGATTTCAAGGATAGTTGGGATGATCATTTTCCTCTCATTGAATTTGCATATAACAACAACTACCATTCCAGCATTCAGATGGCTCCGTTTGAGTCTCTTTATGGTTGGAGATGTAGATCGCCTATTGGTTGGCTTGAAGTCAGCAAAGCTGCATTGATAGGACCAAATTTAGTCCATGAGGAGATGGAGAAGGTTCAGCTTATAAAGGAAGGGTTGAAAACTGACCAGAGTCGTCAAAAGTCTTATGTGGATGTGAGGAGGACAAAACCTTAGTTTGAAGTTGATGATTGGGTGTTTTTGAAGGTATCTCCCATTAAGGGAGTGATGAGATTCGGAAAGAAAGGCAAACTCATTCCCAGTTATGTTGGCCCACAAAAGGTTGTGAGACGTGTTTGCAAGGTGGCTTATGAGTTTGAGTTTCCCTTAGAATTTGCTGCAGTGCATCCGGTGTTTCATGTGTCACTTTTAAAGAAGTGTATGGGTAATCCGACATTGGTTGTTCCGATAGAGAGCGTAGGCATGAAGGATAGCCTCAACTACAAAGAGGTTCTGGTGGAAATATTTGATCGTTTGGTTTGGAAGCTAAGAAATAAGGAAGTAGCTTCAACAAAGGTTTTATGGTGGAATCAACATGTTGAGGGAGCCACGTGGGAAGCCGAAGCAGATATGATGGCTAAATACCCACATCTATTCCCTTTCATTTCAGTTCTATATTGAGGTATTAGTTTCATGCTTAGTATTCTATTCAACTTCATGTTTAGTCCATGTGTCCCAGTTTCTTTCATGTTAATGTATGCATGTGTGATTCATAAATTTAGTTCAGTAATGCATTCCATTCCGATGTGAGTCACTCCGTATGTTTTCCCCTTTAGATGTTCATTATTTTGTATAAAAGGTTTTTTTCCCCAGTATTTAGTATGTTACCCCACATTTGAGGACAAATGTTCCTAAGGGGGAGATATCCTAATACCCCGAAGTACATAAGACTAGACTCGGGATTTGGCATTGAGAATAGTAGAGAAGTTGGAAAATACCCCAAGAAAACCCATTATACGAGTCGTGGTAAGCTCCAACGAACCGTTGGACCCTATCATGATGAGAATATGGTTGGCAGGTCTAGGACCAACGAGCCATGGAATGACTCGTTGGTCAGTGTGACGAGTCGTGGAAAGGGGTCGTTGTGAGGGTGGTCCTTGTCAAGGTGAGTGGCACTAGTAATGGCACGACTCGTTGTATGGGACAACGAGTCATGGTATTTTTCCATTGGGGGGGACTTCTAGAAGGTGAGCAGTGGTGGCAATGACCGGAAATGAAAAGTCATCGGGACTAGTAACGATTCATCCTGACCAGTCGTGGTTGAAGACCTGAGTTGGAATTTAGTGAAGTGACGGGAGGCAGTAATGGATCATTATTTTGAGTAATGACTCATTCTGTCAAGTTGTGGTATCAGGACCTGAGAAGTTAAGAAATGATGGAGAAAGTAACGGACAGATACAACGAGTCATGGTATAGAAGGACGACCCGTGGTATCAATCGTTGTCACTGGCAGTACAAAATTTCCAGACTTTTTATTAAGGGCATTTTCATAATTTTTAACTCTAAGGTCCTAAACTACATTGTTTTAAGCTCAGTTAGAAGGGTTTTAAGAGAGTTAAACCTATCCTAAGCCTTACCATTGCATGCATGCAAGTTTAGAGTTCTTCCTTGGAAATTAAGCTTGAAGAATTTCTCAATTTTCTCCAATTTCTTGCGGGCTTTCAAGAGGGAGTGTAAATCAGATTTACTCAGGTATGTAAGGCTCTGAATAAGAGTTCCTTTCCCTCTCATGATTTAAATTCTTCTCAATTCCATGGATTTCAATAATAGATTTAAGTCATGATCTGTTGGGGTCTATTCCTAATTTTGTGAAATTCTCTATGATCTATCTATGGGTTAATTCTCTTCATGTATCAAATCATGTTTTATGATCTATGGGCAGATTTTATACCTATTTTAATTATTAATTCCTAGTTTCAATTTTTAATTAAATAATGTCCAATTATATAAGTTTCATGAAAAGTCAACTTATGATTCTATTATGATTTTTGATCTTACTAAGTCTAAATTATAATTTATTATTCATGATTCATGTTATGATTTCTGTTCAAGTACTTTTCATAGATTTATGAATATCAAGTATATAAATTTTTACAACTATGCATGATTTTCATGATTTATCGATTTGTGACTCTGGGCCGACTCATGGGCCCTTATTCATTTCTAATCATGTATTGCAAGTGGGATCTCTCATGTTATTATTTATTTGGCCATGAAATCATGAATGATTTCATGATTTCTATACGAGCCCTCATGTGCATGTTTTTTAGAGCAGTTTCTAGCACCGCGTAGACTCGGCGTTCAGGTAAACCCTATGGCCTCAAAACTATATGCCACCATAGATATATATATTTATTATTAGATCCTTGTGATATCACCATATTGCACGTCCCTTTTCCTGGAAAGCCAGGGCCGGTCCTGACCACTTGGGTGAAATAGTGGGCCATCATGTAAGCTCTATCATGATGGTATTAGTTAAGATGAGTCCTCCCATTGTTTGTCATGACTTATGTATAGTTATTTTTATGTTAGTTTGGCTTAAGTTATGTTTTATAAAGTTTTCTCTTATGATTATGATTATGATTGGATTATGAATGGTTTGAAAACCTTGAGTACTTATGTTCACATTATGATATTTACTTTCTAATCATGTTGTCCTACTCTTATAAATTCTTATGTATTTTAACTGTCCATTTTTACTTACCTTCCATACTCAGTAAATTTCATGTAGTGACCGCATACTCTATGCTGCATCATTTCATGATATAGCTCCAAGGGATCTTTCTCAACTGCATCACTAGTCTTGCTTTCCCCTCAAGCTTGTCTAGCCAGTGTTGGTGAGTCGTCATCTTTCGAGGATATTAAGTTATCTATTGTTACGTTCTTTTAGTTACAGACTTTTTCGAGCTAGTTGGGGATGTTTTCCCATCAGCTCATCAGTTACGTTAGAGGCTCTTAAGAAATTGTGTAGATATCAGCTTGTCGTTGTTGACTCCATTTTAGATTGATATGTATGCAGGCATCCCCTTAAGCATGTTTTATTTTATTTTTTAAACAATTTTTTGCTTGTAGTATGCTCTTTACTTCTATGTTAATGCCATGTATCGACTAGGAGTATCTCGGGGTTCCTTGTTCCGTGTCTCTATCTGGGCCTATGTTCGGGTCATAGCAGACATTAACTTTACATGAGACTTAATAGAGTACTAATGAAGGAACTAGTACCTCATGTTGGAACTGAACAGGAAGGAAAAAGATGTGGTATCTTGATCTTGGGCATAATTACATGCCCAAGTGCTATTTCATAGCTTAATTTAGTCGTGTTTGACAGATAATACACTTACATTCTTATGCGATTTTTTGTAAATTCGGGTATGCACTAACCAATATGATTAGTTCTCGTTTTGTAGGTGTAAAATGCATGTAAGGGACTAAAATATGACGGTTGAAGCAAAGGAATGAAGTTCGGACTCGATGGCAAATGAAGGCAACATGGTAGGCTATAGGGACTGCCGGCAAGGGCAGTGTGCCACGCAGAGAAAGCAGCGCGCTGAGGGCCATGCCACGCCATGCTTGTTCATGCCAGGAGTGTCATCAAGTGGCCCTATGCGATGGCAACATGTCACGGCAAGCGCATGGCGCGACTAGCTGCATGCCACACAACACGCATGTACCTCACGCAAGACCTTCCAAGAAAACACCTCCAATAGATGTCCGCGTTTGCTCTGTGGCACGAAGGAAAATCTCCGTGATAGCCTCCATGACACGGAGCTGTTCCATCATTGGCTAATTTTTTGCAATTTTTCAATTAGTATAAATTGAACCCTTAGATTAAAAATTCATTATCACGAAATATTTTTTGGGAAACCGTAAAGGAGCGAAGGGAGAACGAAAGAACATTACCTAGGGTTCATTTGTTTGTCTTCTCTTTTATTCATTCTTGTAAGTACGTTACATTAAACATATTTTTGAGTAATTTTTCGAACGTGAGTGGATAAAACCCTTTCTCTAGGGTTGAGGCCACACGATAGAAATGTAATTATTTGATTCTCATTCTTGGTTTGAGTTTTTGGTTCTTGTTTTGTCTTGCATTCTTAATTATTGTTATTTTTGTGCTTGATCACCATGAAAACAAATGTGTTAATCTTAGGTAAAAAATCGAAAGAGTAACCCTAGGCTAGAACATAAGAATGTAGGGACCAAGTTCTTATATTTATGATAGGATTCGCGTTTAGGATAGAAAATATACCTAATTTGTCTTGCTTCGTTATTAAAATGGAATGAGCTAGACACCAACTTAGAATTATCACATCACCACTCATAAAAGTAGTTGTGAAGATAAGTCCGGTTAAATTATTAGAGGTACAAAAGTCCATAATCAAGGGTGCAAACTCCGTAACCCACATCTATGTAGTTAAATTGCTCACTAATTAGGACGTCACATCCCTGCTCAACGATGTAGGTGTGATACTAGTTTGTCGTTTTTAGAGGCTCGAAAGACCATGAACATAGAGTTTTAACTATGTGAGACAACCACAGAAGTTTTCATACCCGAATCATTATGAATTGTAGCATTGCATCATTATTAGGCATTAACTATAGTTTCATCTTGTATTGTTTCTCGAGTATTTTGTGATTACCCCTAGAATTAATTAGAATTTTACGAAATTCATGTAATCAAAACTTGTGAAGGTTAAATTAATACTTGAACATGATAATTTGTTGAATTAGTCCACTCCCTATGGGTTCGACATCCGGCTCTGCAAAAGGGTCACTTTATTACTTGCACCACCGCGTACGCTTTCGAGTGCGCTGGAGCGCAACAAGGTTTTGGCAGCCATTGCCGGGGACTAGCGAAGTTTAGTGAATTTTTTTATTTTTTTGTGATTCTTAATTTTGTTAAGTGTTGAGAAACCTGGTCTTAGTCTGCTATATTGCAGGTGAAAGGTTGTCCTTGTAGAGCTAGCAAAGATAGAGAGCTAGTAGAACCGTTGTTGGAACCTGAACGACAATTGCATTTACTCAGGAGGGAAGCTCTAGAGAGAAAGATAAAGAGACTTTAGGAGCGATTACAACAACACCCTCCAACAGGGCAAGCAGATTTTTTACCTGAAACCATGGCAGTCCGACCAGTTCGCGAAGTGGCAATCCCATTAGCGACTAATGTGACCTCTAGTATACACAAACCAGAGCCTGGAGATAACATTGAATTAAAAGATAATATGGTGCAGCTGTTACATTCTAGTGGCCAATTCACTGGGATGACTCACGAGGACCCACAGCAACACTTACAGAACTTCTTGGAGATCAGTGACACCTTTGTCCCCACCGGAGTGTCAACTGATTATGTCAGACTCACACTCTTTCCATTTTCATTATTGGGAGAGGAAAAGAGGTGGTTGAAGGCTGAGCCACCTAATTCCATTGCTTATTGGGATGACTTAGTGAAGAAGTTCCTCATCAGATTCTTTCCTTCAGGCAAGACTGCCAAACTCAGGAGTGAAATATTAAGCTTCGAGTAGAGGTCGGAGGAGAACTTGTATTTGGCTTGGAAGAGATTCAAGTAACTATTGAGAGACTGCCCCCATCACCCGCAGTCTAATGAAGTGTTAACCCATACCTTTGTGGAAAGTCTAGACCCACACAAAAAATTTTTACTAGACTCTGCATTGGGTGGGCAAGCATTGGAGAAGACCTATGATGAGTTGTATACTTTGTTGAACATGAATGCATAGGGAAATACAGAGTGGCACGACGATTCATCGAGAGGGGAAGGAAAGAGAATAGCAGGAATGATAGAGGTAGATGTTGTCAATGCCTTGGCGGCACAGCTAGCATCATTTGAGCATCAGATGATGACTCAGTTCAACAAACTAAGTATGAACCAACAGCATGGACAGGCTAACGCAGTTCAGCAGGCCCATAGTTGGTATGAAATCTGCGGTAATAATGGGCACAATGCATAATCTTGCAGGGCCAATCCTAAATTGGTCGATTTTGTTGGGAATGTTCAGAGAAACAATTAGAATTTTGGGAATAATTACAACAAGAATTGGCAGAGCCACCCAAATTTTTCTTGGGGTGGACATCAAAGTCAAAGGTACTAGCAACCTCAGCAGCAGCAATATCAGCAGTAGAACAGGAAGAGTGGTGTCCAGTTGAGCAGCAATATTGAGGAGACGTTGCAAAAGATTATGGCAATACAGACCCAACTAGTAGAGAATCAGGCGAGGATGGCATTAGATTTGAAAGATCAACAGTTGGGTCAAATAGCAGCTTCTCAGCACACCAAACCTCAGGGAGGGGTTACCAAGTGACACAGATACAAACCCCTGATAGGTTAATGCCGTTAGTATGAGGAGTGGCAACCAATTGGCTGATAAACCGCCGAAGGAAAAGAAAAATGAGGTGCAGCCCGAGCTGGTTAGAAAGGGACCACTTATTAAAAAGGGAGATATCAGAGTGTTGTGCAACAAAAGTCACAATCATAGTTGCAGCTAGTACAGAGACCACCACCACTATTCCTCCAAACACTCTAAAAGAGCAAGGAGGAGGAATGCTTTAAAAAGTTCTTTGATATTTTCAAAGAACATCACATAAATTGTCCTTTACTTGATGTTTTGTAGGGAATGCCCAAGTACACTTAGTACTTGAAGGACGTGGTGGCCAATAAAGTCAGATTGGTGGAAGTTCAGACAGTGGCACTGACTGAGGAGTGCAGCCACAGGGTAATGAGCAAGATACTGAAAAAGCTCAAAGACCCAGGGAGTTTTACCCTCCCCATACAAATTGGTAAAGCTGAGGTGATAAGAGCTCTATGTGATTTAGGGGCAACAGTTAATTTAATGCCCCTATCTTTGTTTAACACCTTGGGGTTGGGTCAACCGAAACCAACACGAATGTTGTTGCAGCTGGCAGACAAGTGTAAAGTGGCACCAGATGGAATAATCGAGGACCTTCTCATCAAAGTGGGTAAGTACATTATACCCGCTGATTTCGTCATACTTGATTTTAATGTTGATGACAAGGTACCCCTAATCTTGGAATGACCATTCTTGGCCACTTGAGGAGCAATCATTAATGTAAGAGCAGGGACCCTGAAAATGAGGGTCGATAATGAAGAAGAACTCTTCTGGGTCTCCAAAGAGATTAACCCACCGAAACACTATAGAGACCTTTGTAAGGTTAGTGTGTTGTCAGAGGCTAAGTGTGGGGTGGCTGATTCCTTAGGTGCAAGGCCACAGGAGATGATTACTTTTTAGCCCGAATTTGATGGAGGGCTTCAGTTAGAAAAGAAGTTGGATGAAGCGAGGGACAGAATGGAGGCTATTCCCTCAAATAACAAAAAGAGAAGAAGATGGTTCTTGAAAGGGAATACTGGTTTGAGGATGTCCTGAGAAGGATAGTCCACGTCGTACCGTGACGTGAAATTAGGTGCTGCTTGGGAGGCAACCCAAGGGTACCACAGGTACAATTTTATTTTTCCTTTGTGTTGAGTTGTTTATGTTCATCTTGTTGTTGTTTTTGGTGGTGAATTAAGCACAGATGGAGGGGAAGTCTGAGTACCCTTGGAAGAGAAAGCTAAGAATCATGAAAGAGGAAAAGTGTGGGGTCGATAACACACTTGTACAAAAATGAAGAAAGAAATGTTGTTAGCTAGGCCTAGAGGCCTCAGGGAGTATTTCTTACCCTTTTATTACTTTTAATTGATGCTTTGGGGACATAGCATGATTGAAGTGTGGGGTGAAGGAAATTTAGGAGATGATTAAGGCATTTTGGTGCATAAGCCTAATTTTAATCCCTTGCTTTACCTACCTTGAATGTCTGATCCTAGTCAGCGCCATTAAGCCTTTAGCCTATTATTTGCTAGCCACAGAATGAGCTTATTCCTTTCTTTTCATTAGCCTTGAATTTGATTCAAAACTCCTAAGCATATATGTGAAATTGCAAAAGAAGTTAAGGAGTGAAAAGTGAAAGAAGAAGGAAAATAGTAGTTGTGGGAGTGGAAGAGAAGTCTAGAGGTGCACTTGTTTAAAAATGAATAAGAGTTAGTAAGGAGTAAAAGAAGAAAATAGAGAAAAAGAAAATCAAACGGAAAAGTTTCTTACGTACTCCTTACTAATAAGCTAAGTGTCCATAAAGAAATGGGAAACAAAAGAGGAAAATGGGAGTAGAAAAGTATAAAGGTGAAGTAAGAGGATGGAAGTTCTTAAGGAAAGTGTGGTGTATTAAAAGCGCTTAGGGAAGATAGTCACTATTATTAGCCATAATAGTACCTACCCGCCCTTATCTTACATTACAACCCAATAAGTCCTACTTGATCTTACTTTTTAACATTCTTAAATTAGTGGAGTAAAACATAAGGGCAAACTTATGTGTCAATATACATGGCATGTGAATTATTTCTGAGAGTGAGCTTATTTCTTATCCATATACCCCAACATGTTATAATTTGAAAACATATGAGAAAAAATGGGTAGCTCTCTTGATGTGAGGGCACATGTTTAATGAAGGATAAAAGTCATGTCGGATTTCTTGATCAGTTAATTTGCATGAGTTTGTTTGGATTGAAATTTCATTCTTGAAGCTAGGAAGTCTTAACATAATTATATTTGATTTTAATGGTTATATCGTGCATGCTATATTTTTAACTTACTATATATAAAAAAAATGTTGTAGCCATAGCTTGTGTTATCTTGCTTCAATTACCTATATGAGAGTCTTCATATGCATGAGATGTAATAGAGTTGTTCGATGATGTACAAGGATTTAAGCGTGGGGTAGTGATCTTGGGCATAGTTACGTGCCCAAGTGCTATTTTATAGCTTAATTTAGTCGGTTTTGTCAAAATATACACTTACATTCTTATGCGATTTTGTGTAAATTCGGGTATGCACTAACCAACATGATTAGTACTTTTTTTGTAGGTATAAAATGCATGTGAGGGACTAAAATATGATGGTTCAAGCAAAGGAATGAATTTTGAACTCGATGGCAAATCAAGGCAACATGGTAGGCTAAATATAGGGACTGCAAGCAAGGGCAGCGTGCCACGCAGCGCAAGCTGTTCGCAGAGGGCCCTGCCACTCCATGCCATGTAATGCGAGGAGTGTCATCTAGTGGCCCTGTGCGATAGAAATGTGCCACGGCACGTGCATGGCACGACCAACAGCGTGCCACGCCGGGCAACGCGCAGGTACCTCGCGCAAGAGCTTCCGAGAAGACACGTCCAGTAGATGTCTGCATTTGTTTCGTGGAACGGAGGAAAATCTCCGTGATAGCCTCGATGACACAGAGCTGTTCCATCACTGGCTAATATTTTGAAAATTTTCAATTAGTATAAATTGAACCCTTAGCTTCAAAATTCATTATCACAAAATATTTTTTTGTAAACCGTAAAGGAGCGAAGGGAGAACGGAAGAACTCTACCTAGGGTTCATTTTTTTGTCTTCTCTTTTAATAATTCTTTTAAGTACATTACTTTAAACATGTTTTTTAGTATTTGTAAAAACATGGGTTGCTAAAATCATTCCTCTAGGGTTGAGACAATACGATATGAATGTAATTGCTTGATTCTCATTCTTAGTTTGAGTTTTTAGTTGTTTTTTCGTGCATTCTTAATTATTGTTGTTTTTGTGCTTGATCACCATGAAAACAAATGCGTTAATCTTAGGTAAAAGCTCGAAAGAGTAACCCTAGGCTAGAACATAAGAATGAAGGGAGCAAGTTCTTATCTTTACGATAGGATTCGCGGTTAGGATAGAAATTATACCTAATTTGCCTTGCTTGGTTACTAAAACGGAATGAGCTAGACACCAACTTAGAATTATCACATCACCATTCGTAGAAGTAGTTTTGAAGATAAGTCCGATTAAATGATTAGAGGTACGAAAGTCCATAATTAAGGGTGCAAACTCCATAAATGACATCTATGTAGTTAAATTGCTCACGAATTAGGACGTCACATCCCCGCTGAATGATGTAGGTGTGAGACTAGTTTGTCGTGTTTAGAGGGTCAAAAGACCATGAACATAGCATTTTAATTATGTGAAACAACAACTGATGTTTTCATACCCGAACCATTATGAATTGTAGTATTGCATGATTATTAGGCCTTAACTCTAGTTGCTTCTTGTATTTTTTCTCGAGTATTTTGTGATCACCCCTAGACTTAATTAAATTTTTTACGAAATTTCTATAATCAACACTTTTGAAGGTTAAATTAACACTTGAACTTGATAATTTGCTGAATTAGTCCAGTCCTTGTGTGTTCGACATCCGGCTTTGAAAAAGGGTCATTTATTACTTCTAAGACCGCGTACGCTTGCGAGTGCGCTGGAGCGCAACATATCTAGCCATCATATCTTCTTCGACATTCAATATAGCTCCCTCAACTAGCTGATTCCTCCACAAAACCTTCACCAAAGCTACCTCCTTATTCCGTATCTTCTGAACCTAACAATTAAAGATCTCAATCAGAACCTATTCATAGGTAAGGCTATCCTTCACACCAATTCTCTCTATCGGAACAACTAGAGCTGGATCACCAATGCACTTTTTCAATAATGATACATGGAAAACTGGGTGCACCGAAGCTAACTCCACTGGTATCTCTATAACACCCCAAAGTTTCCTAAGACTAGGCTCTGTATTTAGAATTTGATCAATAGAAAGTCTACAGATTTCTATGAATGACTCATTGTACGAGTTGTGGCTTGAAGTAACGGGTCGTAGGAGCAGTCATGGTATGTAGCAATTTCTCTTAGCCCTGTAATGAAAACTCATGTTACAATTCATGGGAGGCAGTAATGAGTCAATGTATGAATAATTATAGGAAACAATGAGTTGTGAAAAGAAGTCAGGGTTTGGGTTTGCTGAGGGATGGTTCGATGTCACGACTCATGGTATGACTCGTTGTATGAAACAATGAGTCATTATAGGCAGTTGTGGGTGAAAGTGCAGAGGTTGGGACCCCTAATCACGAGTCAAGTAATGACGCATTATAGCAAACAACGAGTCATGGTGACTCCCGTGGTTGGAGAATTAGAGAACCAGGAATTTTTACTAGCAAGCAACAGAAGAAAACAACGAATCGTTGTTTGGTGGTAGGACTCGTAGTACCTAGCAGTCAATTTTTAATTACCTTTTTCTAGGGGTAATTTTGTAAATTTCTAAGCTTATAACCCCTAAGTGATGTTGTTTTGGGTATCTTAAAGAGTGTTTTAATGGGTTTAACCTACAAGGAATGTAAGGCATTACAACAAGTCATCCCAAGCATACACGATGTAACCATCATCTCTATCAAAGGTGAGTTCACTTAGGGTTCAGAGTAAGGAAATCATAAGAACAAATTTTTCAAGAAATCTAAATTGAGTGTATACATGATTTAGCATGATCTTATGAGCCACTAAAGCAAAGCCTTAGGACTGAGTACATAGAGTTGAACATATTATGAGACAAATGTTTTTAAACATAGTGTGTATCATGACATGAAGATGGGGNAGGACCCTAGTCAGATTACAGTTTGTTCTTAGACGGTTATGATGCTTCCATGACATGAAGATGGGGTTTATGGAATCATGGAGTAAGACTGGTATAGCTGTCTGAAGGGGTTACTCCTCATTCTAGGAATTATAATATGGATACATATAAGTAGTACTTGGAACTCAGATGTCATGCCCCACCTTGGGAGGAATAACTCGCACCTGATACCACACTGGACTCTGAGCTGACCTGGTTGGATACATAAACCTATGGTTCATGCTAGCAACATATATTTAAGAAAACAATCAGCTATAACTCGGCTAAAAATATAGCCTTAGGCCAACAAAGCCGCAACATAAACCTGAGCAAAAAAATAGCTAACCCAATAGTGGCAATAATAATATCATCCTATGCGGGCCGACAAATCCACCATGCTGTCTAAATCATAAATAAAGGAGTGAAGGGCGCCCCTATACACATTATATAAGCCAACAAGTCTACCAACAAATAAAATAGTTAGGCCCCTCATGGCCAGCAACGAATGTGTAAGATGAACTATACTCTCCAATATTCTAAAGGGTAAAATATTGGTCGGGACAAGGTCTTGGCATACCCAAAATCTATACAACGAAAGATAGAAAAACCTCTAATGTCTGGAAACCCCCAAGAAGAGGAGCTAGCTAATCTACTGAGTATGAATAGCTACTAAGGAGGTCTCAGAACTTGTCTGTCTAAATGTGCAAGCGAGTATGTAGCGCCCTATGTGTGGGCGTCAGCACAATATGTACCGAATATGTAAGGAAGAAAATATAACTGAATAGAAATTGATAAAGAACTGAAAGTAATATGTAATAAGAGCTAGAAGTTAACCAAAATAATCTCACAACACGAGCTGTAGCTAACAGACAAATATAAAATCAAGAACCTAACCTGACCACCATAAGTTTGGAAGGTACAAAAAATATAGATTTAACCTATCTGGGCCCCCATAAGCCCTAGAAAGTGCAAGAATTCCACACACTCATATCTGTATCCCTGTAGCTCTGTAGGCAAGCTATAACTAAGATATGTTCGATCTATGAACTATAACCGATCCTTCTGGGCTTCTCTGACTGTGTTTGAGCCATTTGGGCTCCTGTAACTATATCTAAGCCATCTAGGCTCCTGTAATTACATTTGAGCCGTTTGGGATCCTGTAACTATATCTAAGCCTTCTGGGCTCCTGTGTCTTTATCTGAACCTTTTGGGCTCCTGTAACTGCACCCCGAGTGCATAGGGCTCTATTGAGGGTCAGTAATACCAATAAGTGAGTAGACATTAATATAGCTCTGTAGGCATAAATATGGTCCTTCTAGACATTTTATAGCTTTTATAAGCAAATTATAGCCCCATAGGCAAGGTACGCTTGTAAATATCCTTTGCATGAAACTTTTAAATGGGTAATTGTACGTGTATAGCCTAAAGATATAGGCCCCAACACTAAAAACAGATAAGATAGCCAACAAAAGCATCAAACAATCTTCCAATCTATCAGCAAGCAAGGTGGCTTTGTAAACGACCTGCATGATGATCTTCATGGTCTCTAATAAAGAGGTGGAACACCTAGAAGCTCAAAACCACATCTTAATAGGCAGACATAATTCCATTTACCCAAAGGTAAAACTACAACTATAATTGTTTAGCTCTGTGGGCGTCAAGATACGCCAAAGGCCTGTAGACGAGCTATGTAGATATCGGTGTTAAAATCACATAGCTTCTATGCCAAAATAATAATAATGCTTCCAATATCAACTTGAAATACTAATTAGCTGGTCAAAAAGCTCTTAAGGCCTCGGCAAAACAACAAACTATCAATAGCTAACTAAGAAACGACATTTAGACGAGGAGATTTTCATGTGGATTTTAACCTTTAGAAGCAGCAAAACAAGACCAATCCTAATAAGGGAAGCTCACATATATACATATATATAATCCTAGCAGCAATCAACAGTCATTATGGCTTCGACTACTATGGTGAATAAAGACAAGTCATATTAACTAAATGACGAAGGAAACTTGCCAAAAAAGGTTTCGCCTTAACATACCTTTTAAGAGATCTCATAGCTCAACTATTCTAGAACAATCCTTCAATTATATATTTCAGCACAATATCCACGACGTTATAGAACTCGACATCCACCTAAAACAGTCCACAACACAACAAACGGAAAGAATTTCCAACATCGGTAGCCGTTTTGATATATAGCGTATAACATTCGAGATAACGACGGAGGGAGGGTTAGGAACCATTATCTTATAATATACAAGAGAAATCAATTCATAAACATCTTTCTCAACAATCTTATCCTTCAAAAAAGTTGCAAACAAAGCTGAAATCATTGAAACAAATTTATGCTAGTTGTTCTTCACGACAACCTCGACTTTTACCTCAATTTTGGGAGAGTGGGTGGTGGAATTACCTATAGTGAAGCTTGGAACCTTAGGGGAACCATGTAAGAGATGAGATGAAGTTTTTGTAACTGCTTGGAATAAAAAAAATCACATACAAGTCATGAAGATATATTCCCGCTGACATGGGGCCCACCTCCACATACCTGTTTTTGCAGTCTCGCGAAAATTCGAATATCTCTCTATTTTGAAGTCGTATTGGCAAACTATTTTATGCGTTGGAAAATAGAATCATATACCTTCAATTTTATGGGTACTCTAAATCTTTATGGATTGGAGGAAAATCTTCGAGACATTTGACACAAATTTTAAAGAATTTCCAAAAGTAACTTGCGATAACTTTTGATGTTTTCTTTTTACAACTTTCTTGACATAAAATAATAATATATGATCATTGAATAATATGAATAATTCATAACACATCCTTCTTGAGGTCCTAAGCATTCTTGGCCTTAGCTCGAAAGTACGAATTTATCGCTTAAGTTATACGGGGTGTTACATAAGAAATGGGAATAACATGTTTACAGACGACATACGTAGAGTATCATATTGACTGAAGTATAGGGAAACACGTAAATAAGTATGGATTGATCTCCTATAGTTACTGTTCCTGGAACTTCCATACTTGGAAACTCAAGAGTTGACTCAGTCTTTCACCTTATAATCTCCCCAAAGCTTAAAGTCATCACTTTAAAGATCTGGACCTCTCCTTAAGGCTAGATAAAATCACTAACTCTTGACCAATCATTTACTCTAAGGTTACTTCTGAAGGCTTCACGCTTCTTCTGTCGTACCGTTCCATTCATCCAATTCTCTAGTCATTCACACAAAACACTGAATAAAACTTATACTAAGACACTTAAAGGAGTCACATGCCTTATACTGTAGTTCTTGGGTGTAGGAACATTCAAGGATCAACATAAAAAACTCATAATATACCTCTGTGTCACAACCCACCTTGGGAGGCATGACTGGCACCTGGTGCCATATTGGGATCTGAATTGACCTCACTGGATTATGCACCTCTGGTGCAAGCCTGTAACTCCATTCAAGAAAACGACGAGCAATATCGCGACTATAAATACAGCCTCTGGCCGACAAAGCCACCTATAAAAGAAGACAGTTAACCAACAATAACGCAATAATAGGGATCCTATGCAGGCCAACAAGATCACCATGTTATCTAGTTATAACATAAATGAAAATAGGCACTATAACTATGCTATAGCAGACAAGGATGCTAACCGATAGCTAACTAGGCCCCACACGACCATCACACGAAATAAAATATACATGGACCCCACACGGACAACAACAAAACTAATAGCTGGTAATCTATAGCCTGCAAGCCTCCAAGAGTGGAATAATGGTTGAGACAGGGCCTCAACCTACCCGTAAATTGTACCACAAAAGCAAAACTTTCTCTAACTATCAACTCTAGAAGAAAGGAGATGAATGCATTGCTAACTCCGGGTGATGACTAAGAGGGTCCCAAACTGCGTCTATTCGCAGCTGCAGGCAAGTAATGAAGCACCCCAAGGATGGGTGTCAGTACAATATGTACCAAATATGAAAAGCAGTAAAATAATAACTAAATGAAAGCTGATAAAGCTGGAGTAGTCACGAAGGAGGGTAAGAGTTTAACCTAAATGATCTCACCATATGAAAGATATAATTAACGAGTATATACATACAAACAAGAACCTAACTGGGTCCCCAAAAGCGTAAAAGGTACAAACAACACAGAGTAACCTACCTAGGCCCCAATAACCCCCTAAAAGTACAATTAATGCACACTTCAGCTGTTGGACTACTAAAAGTTCATAAGTGTGCTGTAACTCAGGATTTTTCATTCACCAAAGTTGTATTAAAGCCTGATAGGCTCCTGTAGCTTTGTTTGTGTTTGAGCCATTTGGGTTATGTAATTGGACCCCGAGCCTTGGCTCGACTATGGGTCAAAATATAGCTGTTGTAACTAGATCTTGAGCCTTGGCTCGGCTATGGATCATAATGTATCTGGTGTATATGGATTCTAAGCCTTGGCTCGACTATGGATCATAATATAACTGCTGTAATCGGATCCCGAGCCTTGGCTCGACTATGGAACATAATATAACTGTGGTGACTGGGTTTGGCTCTTACACCCTCAATTAGGTGTAACACAACATGGCCCTCATGGCCTCAATCTGGTCCTTAGGACATCTTGCTGCTCCTACAAGCATGGAACGATAGGCAACAACATTCTACAACCTGACGTAGTAAGGAAAACCAATCTAGCTAGGGTTAACTCTGACAAGGGTTACTATGTTATCACTATCACCTCGGTTCTATTTATAACAGCTGGCCACAATAGGTTTACTCTGAAGTACTTTAGATACACAAGTCGTACTAAGTTCACAACAATGGTAACTTACCAAAAGAATAGCCTTAACTTACCTCGAGCGCCAACCTTCATGTAACAAGAGAGTTTAAACTTGTAACCGGCGGTTCTATCCAACTGCAGCCCTTAGACTGATAGAATAGGGATAATTTCAATACTAAATTTAGCAAATAATGATAACTTTGATAATAATATCAATTATAATTCAACTTCAAATAACTTGGCCGAAAACCTATAATTTCCCGAGAGTTTAGAAGGGAGAAGTGCATACCTAATGCCTATGGCTGTTTAGAAATCAATTTTGAAGTAATTCTCAAAATTTTTACTCGACAATGTTTTAGTATGCTGAGCGAATTTTCAAGAAATAAGTCCGTAGTAATTCTTCCCATTGGCCTATAACTCGTTATGCATGCCGAATTTGTGTTTAGAGGGAGTTTGATGGTGTAATCGGCCGAAAATTTGCTAAACAGTGCATGCTCTCTCTCACTTGGTCATGGGTTTCACTTTAGCAAATGAATTGAAATAACAAAGGGCTATATATATAGGGGCATCCCGCGCTGCCCATCGCGCTTAGAGTGCTGGTGCGCTGAACTGCCCCTTGCGCTGATGGTGCTGGCACACCGCGCTGCCCCTTGTGCAAGCCGGCTGGGGTGTCGTGCTGTCCCCTCGTTGCCCGGCCTCGCCCGACCCTACTTCTGAGGTTCTTCCCACACATGTAAAAGTTCTCCTGACTCGTCACAAATCCACATGTGCGCCTGCTAACCGTTGACATTTTACGGGGTGTAACATTCTTCCACCCCCTAACAACATTCGTCATTGAAAGTTATTATCAGGCTTAAAGGAGTTAACTCTTTTAACTAATATTAAAAGAAATTCGGTAGAGTCTCCTATGTATTAAGGACTATCTAGAAACCTGAAATATAGAAAAATCCAACATAGGCGTCCCATAGGACACTATAAACAGCTACTTTACAGTACTAATAAAATAAGTAGTAAAATAGCAACTGAACAACGTCATCTTAATTGCATAATCTGGATCAATCCTAGAACAAGTGAGGATATTTAGTTCTCATGTCGTCCTCAACTTCTGAGGTCATCTCTTCTTTATTTATGTTCCTCCATAATAATTTACTGGAGGCGACATCTTTAGTTCTCAATCTATAAACTTGTTTATCTAGTATAGCAACTGGAATTTCTTCGTAGGCTAACTCCTTGGTTACTTGAACATCCTAAATTGGCACAACTTGGGACGAGTCCCTTATACACTTTTGCAACATAGATATATGAAAGAATGGGTAAACAAACTCTAATTCTAGATGTAACTCTAACTCATATGCCACACAGCCTATCCGTTAGAGGATTTGATACGACCCAATGAACCTAGAGCTAAGCTTTCCCTTCATGCCAAATCTCATCATGCCCTTCATTAGCGACACTTTAAGGAATACCAAATCACCTATATTAAATTCTAAGTATTTGTGCCGCACATCGGAGTAGGACTTCTGACGACTCTGCGTTGTCACTAACCGCTCTCGTATAATTTTAACTTTCTCTTCTAACTGGTGGATCATGTCAGGACAAACTAACCCTGCTTCTCCTACTTCAAATCATTCGATGGGGAACCTACATTTACGCCCATATAATACCTCATAAGGTGCCATCTAAATTGCAGAATGATAACTATTATTTTATGCAAATTCAATGAGGGGTAAATGCTTGTACTAGCTTCCTCCGAAATCTAGCACACACGCCCCTAACATATTCTCGAGCGTCTGAATGGTGCGTTCTTCCTGGCCATCAGTCTAGGGGTGGAAGGTTGTACTTAGATTAACTTCTTTCCCCAAATCTTTATGAAATGATTTCCAAAATCTAGTTGTAAACTATTCCCCTCTATCAGAGATGATAGATGCTGGGACACCGTGCAATCAGATTATTTCTTTAATATATAGCTCGGCATAATCTTCAGCTGAGAATATAGTTTGGACTTGTAGAAAATGAGCTGATTTCGTCAACCTATTAACAATTACCCAAATAGAGTCGAATTTGCATTTGGTACAGGGTAGTCTTATCACAAAGTCCATATTAACTGCCTTCAATTTCCACATAGGTATAGCCATCTCCTTAGTTAGCCCGCCAGGTTTCTGATGTTCAGCCTTTACCTGTTGGCAATTTGGACACTGCGCTACGAATTCAGTTACTCCTTTCTTCCTTCCAGGTCACCGGTATATCTCTTTTATATTGTGGTACATCTTCGTCAAACCTGGATGAAGAGAGTAACGAGAGTACAATATCTCCGCCATGATCTGCTGGCGAAGCCCTGCTACATCTATAATGCAGAAGCGACATCTGTACCGCAAAACTCCATCTCCGATTACCTCGAAAGTTTATAGTTCACCTTGACGAGCCTTATCTCTGCGTTGTACTAGGTTAGTATCCTTATACTGCTGCTCTTTCACTTCCACAAGAGTGAAAGTGCTAGACTGGCTAGCGGGTGCTCTGTATCTACTACCCACATTGGAAGGAATGTTTGGCACCTGGTGCCATACTGGGATCTGAACTGACCTAATTGGACTTAGAAACCTCGGGCGCACGCCTGTAACTCAATTCAAGAAAATGACGAGCTATATCTAAGCTGTAAATACAGCCTCTGCCCGACAAGGCCACTTAAGACAGCTAACCAACAACAATGCAATAACTGGGATCGTATGAGGGCCATCAAGACCACCATGCTGTCTTGTTATAACTTAAATAAAAACAGGCAATTATAACTATGTTATAGCCAACAAAGATGCTAACCGATAGCTAACTAGGCCCCACATGATCATCACACAAAATGAAACATACCTGGACACCACACGGCTAACAAAAAAACTAAAAGTTTGTAATATGTATCCTACAAGCATCTAAGAGTGGAATAATGGTCATGACAGGGCCCCGACCTACCCGTAAATTGTACAACAAAAGCACAAACCTTCTCTAACTGTCAACTCTGAAAGAAAGGAGTTGAATGCACTGCTAACTCTGGCTGATGACTAAGAGGGTCCCGAGATGCATCTATCTGCACCTTTAGGCAAGTAATGTAGTTCCACAAGGATGGGCATCAGTACAATATGTACCGAATATGTAAGGAAGTAAAATAATAACTGAATGAAAACTAATAAAGCTTAAGTAATCATGAAGGAGGGAAAGAGTTTAACCTGAATGATCTCACCATATGAAAGATCTATCTAACAAGTATATACATACAAACAAGAACCTAACCGGGCCCCCATAAGCTTGGAAGGTACAAAAAACATAGAATAATCTACCTGAGCCCTCATAAACCCTGTCATGTACAAACAAGGCACACTTCTGTTGTCTGACTACTAAAGGTTCATAAGCATACTGTAACTCATGATTTCTCATTCTTCAAAGTTGTAACCAAGACTGATAGGCTCTTGTAGCTGTGTCTGTGTCTGAGCTATTTGGGTTATGTAACTGGACTTGAGCCTTGGCTCGACTATGGGTCATAATGTAGCTGTTGTAATTGGATACCGAGCCTTGGCTCATCTATGGATCATAATGTATCTACTATAGCTCGATCCCTAGCCTTAGCTTGACTATGGATCATAATATATCTACTGTAGCTGGATCCCGTGCCTTGGCTCGAGTATGGATCATAATATAACTGCTGTAACTGGATCCCGAACCTTGGCTCAACTATGGATCATAATATAACTATGGTAAATAGGTACGGCCCTTATAGTTCCAATATAGTATAACACAACACAACCCTCACGGCCTCAATCTGATTGATCGTACATCTTACTGCCCCTACAAGCATGGCCCAATAGTCAAAAATATTCTAGAACCCAACGTCATAAGGAAAAACAAATCTAGCTAGGGTTAACTCTAGCGAGGATTATAATGTCATCACTATCACCTGAGTTCAATTATAACAACTAACCTCAATAGGTTTATTCTGAAGTACTATAGATACACAAGTCGTACTAAATTCACAACAATCATAACTTGCCAAAAGGATAGCCCTAACATACCTCGAGAGCGGACTTTATTTTAACTGGTGAGTTTCAACTTGTAACCGGCGGGTCTATCCAACTGCAACCTTTATACTGAGAGAATAGGGCTAATTTGAAATACTAAATTCGGCAAATAATGATAACTTCGATAATAATATCAACTATAACTCAATTTCAAATAACTCAGCTGAAAACCTACAATTTCCCAAGAGTTCAGAAGGGAAGTGCTTACCTAATGCCTATGGCCATTTAGAAATCAATTTAAAGTGATTCTAACAAATTTTACTCAACAGAGTTCCAGTATGCCGAGCGAATTTTTGAGAAATAACTCCATAGTAATGATTTCCATAGGCCTAGAACTCGTTATCCAAGTCGAACTTGTGTTTCGAAGGAGTTTGACGGTGTAATCGGCCGAAAATTTGCTAAATTATGCGTGCTCTCTCTCACTTGGTTGTGGGTTTCACTTTAGCAAATGAATTTAAATAACAAAGGGCTATATATATATAGGGGCATGGCCGGTGGCATAGGGGCGCCCCGAACTGCCCATCGCGCCAAGGGTGTTGCTGCGCCGCGCTGCCCATTGCGCTGATGGTGCTGGCGCGCTGTGCTGCCCCTTGCACAAGTCTGCTGACACATCGTGCTGGACCCTCTCTACCCGGCCTCGCCTTACCCTCCCTCTGCATTTTTTCCCACATGTGTCAAGTTCTCCTTACTCGTCACAAATCCACATGTACGCCTACATACCATTGACATTTTACGGGGTGTAACACTGTGAGTACATCTAGCTAGTCTTCTAGTCCTATCGTATTGACAGGGTGTAGAAGTGGTCCTGACGCTGTTAATGTTTCCCACGAATATGCAAGCACACGTGGTCATCAAGGAATATAGGACGATGAACTCCCGATATCGATCCCTCAGAAACTTGTCAGATTACTTGTTTATGGTTAACTCTTTATTTCACTATTCTAACAAACAGATAAAAATGGGGAATGGTTTGGAGAATTAAACTACGAAACTAGAAATGAAAATGAACTAATAAACTAAAGTTGTTGCTAACTCGTTTCTACTTCAAATGATGATAAAAATCTAGAGAAATAGCACTTTCTCTTCAGGTTGAGTTATCAAGACTTTATTATGCTAGATTAATTCTTTCTAAGGCTGCTAGTTGCAAATTACTATCCCATTTTTGCCATTCTCCCGAGCATCTAAGAACTATCTGATAAACCCTAACGCGAATATCCCCATGGTTGTAGGAGAAACATGAAATGATGGTTATACCTACTTCTATATCAACTAAAAATGGTTTAAGTGTATATCCCTTTTCTCATCAACAACTTCTAGCCTTTAATCAATGGGTCAAAGAATCTTTGAATTTCTATTTTACATTTACTTTTTACCCTTTCAGTTCCCTCTCCAGAGTTCAACCAAAATCCAATAGATTTATTCACAGGGTCATCAGTCTAGCGAAAAGGCAATTAAAATAAGAAAATATAAACAACCTTTAATGAAGAATCAAACTAGAAATAAGCAATCTTTTAAACTTCAACCACAGCTACGACCAAAACCTAGGATGGGCGTTTAGCCACTTATAGAAAAGTGATAAAACAAAGATATCATTATCATTTAAAGTAAAATGATAGAGACAAGAAGCAACCTAAGTTAAAACTTGTCAGTCCTCCAAAGCTGCGTTACAACCCTTACTATGATCAAGATGTTGTATGCTTCCTAACAAATGACCTAGATATTATATTTATAGGTGAGACCTCAAATGACACTTTTGTCCTCAAGTATTTATCTTTAAAATCGGAAAATTCTATTAAAGAATGGGTCTGGCGCGTCACGCCTTCTATAGTCCCAAGTTTGGCTTAATTTTCCACTAATGTTTAGCTCTAGGCGCTTCACTCCAACCATAGCACCAAGGTGTCCGCCAAATTTCTGAAATTCTAAAGCCCTCTGGCACCCCACTCCATTAACAACACTAGATTGTTAGTAAGATTTCTACGCATTAGAACCTTTTTAGCGCCCCACTCCATATACAACACCAGAATATTGGGAAAATTTTCTAAGTCTGGGATGTTTCGGGCACTCCACGCCTCTCATCTCTCCAAGGTGTTGATTAAATTCTCATCTTCGAAGCTCAATACCTGGCGTCCCACGCAATCCATAGCACCAAATTTGGTGCATATTTATCTGAAGTTCAAGGGTTGGAGTGCCATGCCAGCTACAACCCTAGGCCGAGTTTTGCGAACTATTCTTTCTTCACACCTCGAGTCATTTTTGGATCCTTTTTTCTTGGTTTCTTGCTCAAAACATATAGAAACATTGGTTAGCTCACCGGACACACGAAAAATGGAATTCATGCATCTTATAAGGATTTTGAACTTAAGACAAGGTTAAATATGGGTCAAAACATAGAAAATAGGCATAAGAATATTCCTAACATCACTACCCACACTTAAGCCATTGTTCATCCTCGAACAATCCTTAACTCCATGCACAAACTCATATTTACTCACCACATGTCATCTCTATCAATTCACACTCAAAAACCTAGCATGGAGCATATGGTTACATGGTTCATTAAACTATAGCAATTCACACCAAGCATATGCAGATTTCTAACATTTAAGACTACATAACTTTTATAACTGACTCATTTTTACAAAATAGAGCCAACATGATTAAATATGATATATGCTACACATAGTAAAACGACTTACAAATCGTATGCCCTTCACTTTTTGTGATGTTTCTCTCTCAAATTATCAACTCAAATTATCAATACAACGCATAAAACATAATAAGCAAGGTACACTTACACTTAGAAAAGATGTATGATACACATGTAACATACCATAAGCTTTCCCTTTATGTACACTTATAATACTTATTATTTCGAGAGATTAAGATCATAAGAACTTTTCTTGATTGTAATGTTGGATAAAGGACGGGTGGAAATGATGTAACTTTTATAGTGACTACCAATCCTAAGAACTTTTAAGACATTTTTCTTCTTTCAAGTCCATCACTTTATCCTTATTGTTCACCCTTCACTCTTCTCACCCTCTTTCTTTTATTTTCATGCCCCTTTATTCATTATTTGATTGCTAGTGTAGAATCAATACGGATATTAAGTATTAAAGATTTTCCTTTCCTTGTCCTAGTAGATAGTAAACAACATATTTTGGGCTCCCCTTCTTCCTACTTTCTATTCTTATTTAACCTACAATTTACTTTCTTTCCTTTCCCTTATCATTCATATTTTGGTGGACCTTCACTTTCATATCTCAAAGTTCCTAAGAATACTTTGGATTAAAAATTCTGGAGTTCATGCAACAAAAAGGAATAGTCTACTTTTGTGGCTAAGAAAAGAATAAGATTTATGGCTCAAGGGGTTTACTAGGGAAAATTTTCAGGAAGGTAAGACAAACATGGATTTTTCAAAGAAATGCCTTAATCATCTCCTAACTAATTCACAACTAGCCATCTAACATACACTAAGGCAAGTTATAGATACTATAATATGTACAAAATAAAACAATTAAGCTCACATCACATGGCATTAAGACTCTAATCGATTTTCTGTAGCTACACATTCATACAATCACATTGAATGACATTTTTTTCATTACTAAGCCCTACAAGTATATTGAGTCGAGTTAAAAAACTTTGTGTGTCTTCCATGGAATTCTCACTTATGATGGCCACTTCATTGCCTCTAGCTTAGCGTCTAAGTGGAATGTCAAAGAGCACATAAGTGAGTGTGCTTGACTCAATCCTGACAAAAATAAAAAAATATGATTAATTTACCTTAAGATGGTCATCATCCATCTATCATAGGGATGGGTCACTTCTCTATGACAATAAAAAAAAATTGACTCTAAAATAAACTAAACAAACTCAACTACTTGAGACGAAAAAATCATCCAAACATCACAAGGCATCATCAAAGTTATCATAGTCATCAGCAATACTATCTATTATAAACCAGACCTAATCAATCACACGGGTACTACCACAGGGATGACAAATAATGTTATGGCCTACTACGAATAGCAAACAAAGAGTAAATAGGAAATCTTTCCTCCACCCCACAGTTAAACGGTGCATTGTCACTAGTGCACACACAAATATATCAATTAGGTAGAGAAAAGGAACTTTCTGGGACACTACGCATAATCATCATTATTAGGATTGCACTCCTGATCATCCTCCTCATCATCATCCCCTCCATCAATCTGCATGGCTCCCGTGGAAGCATTATCTTCCTCATCATTTTCCAAGTCATCAACCCCATTAGTAAGCACCGTGGCCTCATCATTCTCCAGCAGCTCCTCTAAAGCTGGTCCAACTCTACACATCAACATAGCACTCTCAGTGAGCCATCTTATAATCTATGGCAGGTTAGCCTTTCATCCTCAACTACAAATCTAACATGCCAAACATGTGGCTTCTCCAGCTATAATCCCCGACCTGGCGATCGACTATTGTGAGCGGTGGAGTTGTGGAAGTGACATGCTTGTTTACCTTAATGACATCCATCATCTTGCTTTTTAGGTGCCCTGCTAGAGGTAGGTGAAGGTCTGCTTCTTCTTCCTAAATGCTTGCCTCTCACAAAAATTGCGTCAGGAGACTGCTATAACAATACTTCCACCTGTAGTCACCCCCCAATCTCCTCATATTGCCTCTAGGAACTGCACAAAAATTGATTAGTAGCCCCTTCATCAGCACGTATACCAACATGACCCACTCTCTAGTGATGCCTGTTATGTGTGTCATAGGGAGAAGCATGGCATAAATAATCTTCACCCACACTTTCACCTCCTTATTCATGTATTAGCCTAGTTAGTGTGGATGCTATATAAGAGAAGCCTTCTACATAGCGTTTGTAGTAACTGGCCAAACCACAGAAACTCTGATTTCAGTTAGAGATGTAGCTCTGGGCCAGTCTTTCACTGCTTCTATCTTTTGAGGATCAACCTAAATACCCTCACCCGAGACCACATGACCCAGGAAAGTCACGGACTGCGGCCAGAATTCACACTTGCTAAACTTGGCAAACAATTGGCGGTCTCTGAGTGTCTGAAGCACTATCCTCAGGTGATTAGCATGCTCTTCCTTGTTTTTGGAGTATACAAGAATGTCGTCGATAAATACAATGACGAACATATCTAGATACTGCTTGAAGACTCTGTTCATCAGGTCTATAGAGGCTGCAGAGGCATTTGTTAGTCCGAAGGACATAACCACGAATTCGAAGTGACCATACCGAGTCCTGAAAGCTATTTTCGGTATGTCACATTCTATAACCCTTAGCAGATGATACCCGACCTGAGATCGATTTTGGAGAAACAGCTAGCTCCCTGATGTTGGTCGAACAGGTCAATAATTCTAGGTAGGGGATACCTGATCTTGACTGTGACCTTGTTCAACTGACGGTAGTCAATGCACATTCTGAGGGTACCTTCTTTCTTTTGCACGAATAGCACTAGATCACCCTTGGGAGAGATGTTGGGTCTGATAAAACCCTTGTCAAGAAGATCTTTTAGCTTCTCCTTCAACTCCTTAAGTTTAGATCCTTTCTAAAAGGAGGAATAGAGATGGACTGATTATCTGGAATAAGGTCTATGCCGAAGTCAATTTCCCGTTCAGGAAGAACTCCGAGAAAATCTTCGAGGAACACATCTGGAAACTCTCTGACAACAGGGACTAACTGGATAGTTGGGGTCTCAGGATCAGAATCCTTAACCCAAACTAGATGATAAATACATCCCTTAGAAATAAGCTTCTTGGCCTTAAGGTAGGAAATAAACCTACCCTTCGGCGCTAAACTATTGCCTGACCATTCTAGAGCTGGCTCATTAGGGAACTAAAACCTGACGACCCTAGTTCTACAGTCGACAGAGGCATAACCGGAGTGTAGCCAATCCATGTCAAGAATGAGGTCGAAGTCGACCATGTATAACTCTACAAGGTCAGATGGAATGACTTTATTGCAGACTGAGATTGGACAGTTTCTATACACCCGCTGGCTCTAACTAACTCGCCAACTAGGGTGGAGATAGAGAAGGGTACTGATAGGAATTTTGGACAGATATCGAACTGAACTGTTACGGAGGGAGTCACAAATGAAGTGTGTCGCTCGGGTCAAGTAGGGCATAGACATCTAGATAGAAAAGGTGTAACATACCCGTGACCACATCTGGTGAGTTCTCCTGATCCAAACGAGATGATAATACATAAAAACGGTTTTGGCGTTGACCTCCCTCCATACCTAATGTGTTAGCTTGTTGAGCTGGTTGGCCTGCTGGAGCTGTTTAGGTGGTGGATTGTGATGTCCCCCGTCCTGTTGACGGGCATTCCTTAAGCCGATGCCCAAGCTTTCCACAACCAAAATAGCCCTCTCGACCCTGAAGACACTCTCCTAGGTGGTTCTTGCCACACTTGGGGCAAGCTAGATACCAGTTCCCAGCACTGTATCTTTCAAACTGAGAGCCAGATGCTCCACCCCTCCGATCCTGGCGGGACCAAAAGGTAGGGGCGCTGGTTGAACTGGGCATTTGAGCCATCTGATGCTTCTACTGTTGTTGTTGTTGTGGGCGGTTGCCACCGCCAAACCTCTGATGGCCATGATCTGATTGGCCATTCCTTGCGCACTTATTCTTTCTCTCCATGTCCTTTAGTTTTTCAGCCTTTATTTTCTGGGCATAGACAATCATACTGGAGAGGTCGATATCTTTAATTAGCATCACTATTCTGCACTCTTTAAGGATCAGGTTTGACACCCCATTCACGAATTTAAGCATGTGAGCCCTTGGCTCGGACACTATCTCGGGAGCGTATTTGGACAACCTGGTGAAAATCAGAGCATACTCGTCTATGGTCCTATTTCCCTGTCTCAAGTTCATGAACTCCGCTACCTTGGCCACCCTAAGCTCTAAAGGGAAATATCTGTCTAGAAAGGCTATGTTGAACTCCTCCCACTCAACCGTTCCTTCTCCCGCTGGTCTCCCCTGTTTCCACTCCTCCCACTCAACCGTTCCTTCTCCCGCTGGTAGGCAGCTATGTCAACACTTTAAGAGGAGTTGACACCCATTATGCGGGTGATCTTTTTATTCTCGTCCATGAACTCTTGGGGGTCCTCCCCCACTTTGGACCCCTGAAAGGATG
>JACEIK010000304.1:39655-102327 GCA_018107945.1 Datura stramonium | reverse complement strand
CTATCATACATTGGCTTTCTGAGAAACATTAAATATATACAGCGGAAATTTATAGCAAAAATATAAATACTTGAAAATATTAGAACAAGACTACATATTTAATGAAACCAATCTGAGTCTGAAAAACAATTCTACATCTGAAAGACACTAAGACTAATGAGCTACTAGGACAGGACAAACACCCAGCTAACTCCAAATCTGAATAAATAGAGTGAAAGCATAACTAAAGAAAGTAAGCTCCATCCTCAAAGGATGAGGACTCACCAACTGGGATAGTTGAGTTCTTTCGTGAACGGTAGGCTAACGGTGCTGAGATTGTGATCCTGTAGCTATATCATGAACCGATACAGCATAAAAGTATGCATCAGTACTTTTAATGTACTAAGTAAATGAGAGGAACATAACACAATAGAATAAATACAAAGAAATGCTCAGTTGAAAAGACATGCGATGACCAAAATAAACTACTGAACTGAATAACTGAATTAACTGAGGTGGTCTGATAGACCCTGTTTTATGGTCAAGTAAGTTCTAAGTCTGGAATACTGACTTGAGCTGAACTAGACTGAGACTAGACCGAACTGACTAGTGGGAGAGTCTATAACCAACATATAACCACGTGATCTAGATGTGGAGTCCGATGTATACACCCCACCGGTAGGACCCAACATACCTTGCTAGGGTATAAAGGCATGAACTGGGTGATCATAAAAGTCTGGGGCCAATTAGGCTAATAAAATATTGAAACCTATGCTAGCAATGTAGTTCTGAAACTTGGGTTCACTGGAACTACATTCTACTCGGTGCTAAGTCCTACTCTCATGGATAATCCTAAACTGAATACTAAGCTGATATCTCGAAACTGTGGCCCAAGATCAGTCATGGATACATATCTGAAAGTACCCAGAGAGTCTTACAGAACCAAATTCTGAAACTGAGTTATAGACAGGCCAGAGCTGCTTATTTAGAAGCGTTGTAATTGTCTATGAACAAGATGTAATTTGAAATGGGGTCCTAAGGCTAGCCATATCTATTATTCTAAAGTGTCATGACCGCCTAGTGGACCAATAAGCTGAATTATGAATATGATTCTAATAATTGGGAGATAATACCGACACCTCAGGAAATTCTGTAGTCAAATTGATCAGCTCACATTTCTGACTGACACTAAGTATTTTCATATTTTGAATAAAGCTATACCACCATGTTTTTGACTGAGAATTTAGCATACAAAATAATATGGGAATGCATCATACTAGTATACTCAAGAAAATTTCAAAGTTTATCATTTCAACAAAATTTCTAGTCTGTTCTACCCTCAAGAACTAGGGCTAAACTCAATGCACAGGGATAAGCATAAAAAATATCCCTAACTAGTGGAAAATACCCATAATTATTATAACAAAGTAATTCCATATGGATTAAACGAACCATTATCAACAATTTCTTAACATTCGAAAATCTGCAGGGCTAGAATTCACTTTTATGGGAATATCATCAATTTAATCATGAGCTGACAGAAATAATGTCTAACATAATCATGGATATTATTCTATGTGAATTCAAAGAAAATTTACTTGTATTCCCTTTACATTCGATTACTCGGGGCTAGGATATTATAGAGAACTAGAGGAGGGTTTTGGGGGAACAAGGAAAGAACTATCCCCTTGTTTAATTCCCACATACTTGAGTTAGAATTTCCTTGAAGAAGGAATCTTGGACTACTGCAATGTAGGAAAACCCTAGTGTTGCTTGAGAGCTTCTGGAGAGGAAAGTTTACGGTGAATTAAAAAATTAGGGTTCGCACGACGTGCTCTACTAAAAATTAGTCAAAAAATTAGGGCCATTCCAACGGAGAACGTTAGTTTATTGGCCAAAATCGATAGAAAACTGATGGACAAAGGTTCGTCGGAATATGTCGCGCCGGAAATAAAAAACCGACGGGCAGCATTAGTTAATACCGACAGACATCTATTGGTTCGGTGAATTTTAATTACATGGGTTCTTAAAATGTTACTCGATGGAAGAAAAAATATTACCGATGGACACCATCAGTAATGTTTCATTATTAATTAATATTTTAAATTAAAATTTTTATAAATTAACGATGGTGTACGCCAGTATGTTCTTAGTTTTAAAGAACATAGCGATGGACACTGTCAGTTTGTCCGTCGGTTTTCTAGGTTTCTTCTGGTATGTATTTGCAGAAAACTGACGGACTTACCTATGTTGTCCGTCGGTTTTCTGTAAATGCACCAGGAGGATGCAATTTATGCATTCCCACCTGTCAAATTAAAAATCAATTCAATTTCAGCTAATATCTAGAACTAATTGCTGCCAAAACAATTCCAAATCAACAAGAACATCAATAACATAGTAATTATCAAATTAAAACATCAAAAACTTTAAAAATATCCACCAAAATTATCAACAAAAATTATCAACAAACTTTAAAAATATCAAACTATATATACAAAGTTTATTTTCAATTTACAATAATCCTAACAACTAAGGTGTCTCTTCGACATTTTCATCATCTGTCGAAAACACTTCGTCATTCGAAGGAGGAGAACGGGCACGTCATATCCGCATTCCAATTGCTAGGCTGTTCACTTGGGCCTTGAGAACCTCGACGGTATGACGCAATGTCCTACTCTTTGCAATGTGTCTTGCCTCGGCATCTGCCAAGGCATGTGTAAGTTGTTCAATCTTCTGCGACATTGCAGCGATCTGAACACCATCAACCACCTCGGCCTGGCTAGAAGAGCCAATACCTTCCAATCCGGATTGAATCCGTCGAATTGAGTTTATAGATCCTAGGTCATAGACTCTCCCCTTTCGCCTACCTCCGACGACTTTTTCAGTCCAAATCTAGGTAGCGACATCTGGTGGGGGCTTGGTCAACCCACCTACGGCTTCCTGAGTCTGGCTGTACTTTGACAAGAGTCGCTGATAATTTATTTACATAATTAAAAAAAGTTAATTAGTATAATATGGTTCTGTTCAAATTAAACTTAACATATTACTATTTATATATAATATGTATGAAATTACATAGGCTCGTTCAGCTCTTTGTTCGACCCCATGTGTCAGCATTAGACTCATTCTTCTTCTTCTTTCACGTGGGTAGCCGAAAATAACTCTTCACGAGTAGGGTCACGACCCAATTTTTGACTTTATCACAACAAAATATAATCAATTTAAAACAATATATAAAAGTTGATCAAATTTATGTAAGTATTGAATATAATAATTACTTACTAATTCTCTAGCTATCGTCCCTTGGGTCTTTGCACCCCTGGTGTGCAACCGAACCACCTTTCGCTTCACTCCTGGCCTTCTTCGCCTATTCACACTTTTCCTTAAATTCAGGCATGCTCCAATATCTCGAAGCGCCTTGAAAGATGAGGTAGCATCCCATTCGGGCCTCTTGTTCTTTAATCTTGCATCCTAAACCAATCGACATCCTTGAGGCCCTTCCTCTCGAACTTCGTGGCTATATTCTTATCTTGCTGAGGTAGCCAAGTACACAATGTACCGCCAATCAAAGTCAACAATGTCGGGACGATATATAATAATCACTGGTCAAAGAAGAATTTTATGAAATAATAATTCATTTATATACCTTAAACTCATTAAACATGGCCTGCTCCAGACCCGATGTGGTATTTTAATTCCAACTCCGGATAAGGTCGATTATATCCTCCCAAATGCTCTTCCTTAGATGTTCCGACCTCTTTTCCTGATGAAACCTATAAAAATGACAATAAATATTTCAAGTGATAAATATAGCATTAAGATTTAATATTACAAATCTAAATCAAAAATAAATCAAACTTACCTAGATCCATCGGGCACAGTCACCGGTCTACCGAGACTATTTGTATCTCCTGGTTGTTGCTCTCCAAGCTTGTTGGTCTTGGTGATGTTGCCGGTGGTAGTGCCGGTGCTCTATGACTTGGTCAAGGGTGGAGGACTAAAGGCACCTGTGAGTCGACTCAAGGCGCTATCTCTGAGTCCTGAAGCCGGAAATGTCGAGGAGATGATCCAACCGGGGAAGGAGTACGGGACAATGAATGCGTGGAGTTTCCTCGTGGTGGACAAATGCTAGGTGTAGGCATGTGTGAAAGTAGTAGGAAATGGAGGAATAGATGAATGTTACGGATGCCCAGTACAATATGGGACATAGGGCAGAGGTGGAAAATGTATGTGGAGTAGATGAAAGGCTACCGAAGGCGGCACACTAGAAGAATCACAGTGGTCTCCTATGTGTTTTCCTGCTACTCTTACTCAATTTACTACCGTTACTAGTTTGAACTCGATTAGAATCACTTGACGACATCTTCATACAAGTTTACATGCATTATAAAAATATAACTTCAAAATAATAATATAGTATATATGATAATTACTTAAAAAATTAATTTACTTGTTAATCATCATTCTCCCATTCTTCCTTCTCGCTTGTTTCATTTCCATCATTCTCTCATTCTTCCTCATCCTTGTTTTTCATAATCATCATTTGATTCTTTTGCCTCTTGGTTAATTTTCATTATCTGATTCTTCTCATCAACATCTTCAATTTCAATTACATCATCATTAGAAACTTCTTCTAATATGTGTTAGGATGTTCAAAACTTTGTTTCTATCCCAGCATCAAAGTTTGATGAAAAACTATCAAATCATTTGGTACGCCACATACAACATTATCAATCTCTATTTGACCCACAGGACTTAGTCTTTATAACCACCCACCAATCGACCTTGTCTCTACGCGAGAGGATATGGAGTATAATACACCTACTTAGCATTTTTTGCAATGATGAAAGGTTCATAAGGGTCATACTATCTGGTGTGCTTAACTTTAGTTATATTATGCTGGTGATTAACCCTAGTACCTCTGTGCGATGGATCAAACCACTTACTAAAATATTACTATCTTTTCTTGACCA
This sequence comes from Datura stramonium, assembly GCA_018107945.1. Lineage (NCBI taxonomy): Eukaryota > Viridiplantae > Streptophyta > Magnoliopsida > Solanales > Solanaceae > Datura > Datura stramonium. The sequence continues at coordinate 97,375 of JACEIK010000304.1, read as the reverse complement.
TCCGGCATACACGACTCCATTATCTCTTGTATCACACCATAATAATCAACAGTTTGGCCATTACTGTCTACATCGCCTTTAACGCACACTCTGCTATTATTGGTTTTCTTGCTACTTAGAAGTTTCCTCTGTTTGAAAGTCAATTCATTGACACAATATTTATGTATGGACTGAATTTACGGCTTCTCAGCCCGTGTGCAACATCCCACTCACAATTTGCAAATGTTCAATATTGTTATTTTCATCGTGAACCTTTGTAGTGTTTACAAAATTTATTTAACCAAATGATTATGTTGTACTTATATATAAATATGATGGCACGAACACCTGCAGTCTTTCTGCCAATCGAAGAACCTGCATATATGGCATCATTACCCCAACATCTGCCAATGCGTGTTTCAATAACATTAGTTTTAAAATTAGTTTAAGTATTAGTATTTAAATAACATTATTCAATAGCATCATTTAGAACTTACTCAAGATATGGTTGTATTTCGGGCAATTAAGAAAATTTGTGTCATAATGGTGCATTTCCATACACTATTCAAACCTCGTCTTTGGTTTGTTTTAGAATATCGACTTCGTTGATTAAAAATTGAAATCAGCGGGTGTATTGGATCAATATCACCGTCGTCATTGTGGGTAGGCCTATTTCATAAAGTTTTGCTTGCTTTGCTCAAAATAGTAAGAACAAAAATGAGCGGTTCCCTTACAAGATAAACTTCACGAGATAGATCCTTCAATCTTAGACCGTTGTTTAACAGTTCTTTTGCACTTGCCAATAGTTCTTTATAAAAAAATTTTTTATTTTTTTAATTAAATTGAAAAATTTAAACTAACTTTAAAAAAATGAATTTATTGTGTACAAAGTCATAGTTTTAGTACCTTTCGAATGGATATACATCCATACGTATTCGCGGGCCTTCAAGACGCGCCTCATATACAAGGTGAATCGGTAAATGTTCCATCACAGGAAAGAATACACACGGGAAGATCTTTCAAACTTAGTAGTAATCACAGGAATATTCTCATCCATCCTTTCTAAGTTATTCTCCAACAAAGTGATACTACACAAATCTTTGAAGAAAAAACTTACCTCTGTGATTGTCTTCCATATCCTATTACGTAGCCGGTTAAATACAATAGGAATCAAAGTTTCCATGAAAAGATGACAATCATGACTTTTCATACCACACAACTTCCCTTCGTTCATATCTGCACGCTTCCCTCAAGAATCCTCAAATTCTTAACCCACTCACAAATCTCACATTTTTCATCCAATGTGAATGAAAAGCTCAACTTGGTCTTTAACAATTTATAATTGTGTGTTTCTTACAACCCTAGTTCCTTTCTTCTGTAGTATTCCTTAAGTCTATTCTAGCCTTTGGATTATCTTTTGTCTTACCGTTAACATCTATCACGGTGTTGGAAAAATTACCAAATAATTTTTTTCAATATTCATCACATCAAGATTGTGTCTTAGAAGGTTTTCCTTCCAATATGACAACTCCAAAAATATGCTCTATTTTGTCCAATTTTGTCCAACACCATATCCAGGAAGTCTACAAGGTGTAGCATTTGTAACCTTTGTCAAATAACAAACTCTCTCCCAAATTTCACTTGCTGACAATAATGGAGGTGGTAGATCATTTTCAACCTCATTCTTTCAAAAGGCATGTTTCATTCTTCTAAACTCGTGATCCACTGGAAAGAATTGACGAGTGACAATCAAACAATTAATTTTATGATATATTTTAACGTGAATGCTTTACTATTTTCCATGCAGTATGGGCAAGCTAATTTTCTAGCGCTCATCCAACGAGACAACAGCATCCCATACGTGGAAAATAATTTATAGTCCACATTAAACAAGCATGCAAAGAAATTCTGCTTAGTTGATATGTCATAAGTCACTACACCTTCAGACCACAATTGTTTTAACTCGTCTATCAAAGGTTGTGGATAAACATCAATGAAACTTTTTTATATTGACCCGAAATAATACAATTTAGAAATATGTAGGGACTCGTCATACACATTTTCGAATTGGAAGATTATACGAAGTAAGGAGTACAACCCAGCAAGAGTAGGGTGCAACATAAACAGAGAATGGTGTAAAACCATCTGCACACAAGCCTAATATAATATTTCTTTGTTCACTAGAAAAATAAGGATAAGTTCTATCAAAATGTTTCCAAGCTTCTCCATCTGATGTATGAGACATAAACCAGGAGCCCTTCTATTCTCACGGTGCCATCTCATATGAGGAGCAGAACTCATCGATGCGTATAACCTCTTTAACTAAGGTATAAGAGGTGAATAATGCATCGCCTTAACTGGAACTATCTTCTCACCAGGAGTCCTCTTAAAACGAGCATATCTAAAAAACTTACAATTTTGTAGATCCCTATCATTCTTATAAAACAACATGCAACCATTTTCTGACAATAAATTCTATCATACGACAATCCTAACTTGGAAACCAATTTCATTGCTTGATAGATATTCATAGCTATGTTCAACTCAGGGTTAACGAGTTCCCCCAAAAGACCAAACATAGAGTCCATAGAAGCTTGAGGAACACTCCAATCTAATATTAGTCTAACTGCAACAGACAACTCAGAATGCGGACTCCCTACACATAGTGGACGACTAGCCTCTTCTAGTTGTTCACAGAAACATTGCTTCTTCATTGGGAGTTTCTTTGAAATGTGTATTTGGGTTCCATCCATATTGTATTCCGAATGCATCATTGACCATTTCATGCACTCTCTCATGTTGAACACTACTTTGATCATGTGTAGACCTACCACTTTCATTGATCAAATTATAAAAGATATATCATTCTCTCCATTTGTCTCACCATGATCCAGTCCACACAAAATATTTTGGCTTAAACATATAAAGATAAATATGAACTAAAACTTTATCGGGTTTAAAAAACATCATGCAATTGCATCGCTTACAAAAACCTAATCAACACATCAGTTTGTAAAGGGTATAGCGACATTACATGGTTGATAAATCCTCTAACACCTTCAACAAATTAATCTTTATGCCTCCGCGATTTGCATTAGTTCTATAATACTCCACAAATGATGATTCATCTAAAAAAAAGTAAAGATATTTTAGATTACACATATAAATTAAAGTTTATTAATTTGTATTGATAATTAAATTTTATTATTTAATGGTCACTAGTTATCCGATAAACATCCTCCAAAAGTATGTCAAATTTTGATGAAATTATTGAATTCATATTTAATAATTAATTATTAAAAATATTTTTTCTATCACTTTTTATTTCAATCATAATTTAATTTCCAATTTCATATAACTGACTATCTCAAATGTTTTTTTTGTTTTTTTAATAATTATTAACTTTGAATTATTTGAAATTAATTAAAAAAACAAAAAAAACATGTAATTTAATTAAAATTATTAAAATTTTGAATTATTAAATTTTTAATAGTTATTATTACTAGTTATTTTTATAAATTTCTAACTTAATTTGTAACAAAGTTTCAAAAACAATTAAATGTAATAATTGTTTGATAAATCTAAAATCTAACAAAATTTCAACTAAACCTAATAATCCTAACAATATCATTAACAATGAAATATAACAATTTAGCAATGAAATCTAAAAATATAGAAAAGTTTCAACTAAATCTAATAACAATCTAAATATAACATTAACAATAAAATCTAATAATTCTAACAATTTGACAATAAAACCTAAAAATCTAGCAATGAAATCTAAAAAATCTAACTAATAATATTATCATGAATATAATAACTTAACAATTACAACAACAATAAAATCTAACAATTTAATAATGAAATCTAACAATTTAGCAATGAGACACAACAATTCTAACACTAACATTAACAATATAATAATTTAACAATAATAATAACAATTTAATCTAAAATCTAAAAAAAAAATAAAAATTAAATTGAAAAAAACAAACCTAACCTTGCTAATGGAAGTGGTGGAAATTTAGGTGAGAATGGTTACTCTTGATGTGGTGATGCAGGAAAGACAATTAGGTTTGATTAATTTTACAGTTTGCTTGAGTGAGGTGATCTTGCATAAACCATGGTCAATCTTTACAAAACCAAACAAGAATAAATGGAAAAGGTTTTAGTAATTGATTATATTGAATAGTAAACCGATGATGTAGTTAATCATTAGTTGCTTTAGTCAAGATGGTCAAACTCAATCAATTAAAACAAACAGACATCATAACATTGTCAGTGGCATTTTTAATTATTAAAAATATAAAATTAAAAAAACAAAAAAAACATGTAATTTAATTAAAATACAAAAATAAACACATAATTAAAAATATTTTTAAAATATAAATTGACCATAGTTGATTATCGTTTTGGAAAATCTCCGTAAATACTGGACCAGCAATGGATAACATGGTTAACAATAAATAGTTAGTGTCCAGCTGACAAAGGCAGTGAGCAGATGATGTTTCCCAGTTTTTGAGATTTGATGCTCTCCAAATGAGTTAACCATCAAGTACGACTATCATTGGCAGTGGTAGTTCTCTTTATGCTACAACCTTATAGTGTATTCTCTTGTGCCGAATTTTGTAATAGGTGTAGCATTTCAGGCATGCCTGAATTCTATTTGCTTGAGCACAGAGGTAGGAATTGAAAAGTTACAACAAAGTATGATCTTGATGATCATTATGTTAACTTGGCTGTGGCCGAGATAGTTAAAGTTGGAACAAATTGATAACAACTTCAGTAAAATTAACATGAGACTGACCAAAGTTGTTGGTATGTTATCATGAGGATGAAGCAGTCGTTGGGACTAGGCCAGGTGATGGGTTCACACCCAGTAGTATTGGATGATCCTCTGTAGAGTCAAAATGAATTCGCCGATCTGGCGAACATACCCTGATTAATTGGATTACAATTTGAGTCAGCACTGATTTCTCAATAATGTTACTTGTTTGCTTTTTACAAATTCCCTCTAAGAAATAATTGACTCAAAAGCATACTAGCATGCTTCTATATCCTTCCCTTATTCCCTGTGGTTAGACCTAATATTTTAGTTTCTTTTCTTAGTAACCTCTTCATACTTCAGCAGAGATTCAGTTTGACGTATATAAAAAGTTGTATTGTCAGAGATACGGTTTGGGATTGAGTCATTGCTTGTGTTTAGCAGCCTGATCTTTATTTCTATTTTTCAATACCTTTTATTTCCCAGTGTCACAGAAACATGGTGACATAGCGTGCAAAGTGACAAGGGTCTCAACAGGTGTCTTGATGAAGTCAAGATAATAAAGATGCCGTATAGTGCTGACATTGATGCAGAAACTTTACGGAGACAGCCATCTCGTTTTTTGATTTTGCACATTGTTTGTTCAAGTGATTGTTGATCATAAATTTCTATTATTTGGAACGTAATTATAGATGTGAAAACTGCTTTGTTTGACAGGAATGAGGCTAGAATTTGTTCTTTCACCTTTTTACTTTATGCTTTATTTCTTTAGCAAGGATAGTGTGACTAATTATGTGTGGAGTGGGAAAAGTGAACTTCATATTACCATGCTTAATTGCTAAATCTGCACATGGTAGGCCTAGCAGTTTATTGCCTCTTGGGATTTGCCGTTATCATGTATGCTTGTTGGTTTGGCAGTATTTTTAGTTTTATTTTATTTGGATTCCTCTGATTTTATTTTCGGTACTTTTTCGGTGGATAGTCCCTTAGAACCGATTAGAGAGTCTAGATTTTTTTATGTTTCTTTTTAGTCATAGAGTCGTGACTTTGCCCGATAATGGATGGATGAAGACCGTCTTAAGGGTAAATTAGTCATTAGGAAGAAAAAGAACTTGGACCTTCGAATGCTAAGTTATTCGCTTTAGGTATCATTGAGACATTATTAAATTCAGTCAAAAATGCATGAAAAAGGTAGAAACATTTAGTCTTTTGGAACTTAACTCTTGTGCTATGAAAAAGAAATAAAATTGGCTTAATTATGTTATGCATGCAATATTAATATATGTATTTATGTGATCTTGATTTCCATTGTTATACCATTTTGACAATATGTGAGGAATTTTTTTAATATACTCCATGCTCGTAAATTGATGTCTAGAACTTTCCGGTGTGAGTGCAAGCGAAATAAGAATGATGGATTTAGGAAGATGATATAGGCGTTTTAGTTGGTATCCTTGTTTTTATCCTATTTCTGTAAATTGTAAATTACCTAGTTAGCAATGCTGGAACTTAGCCTATTCTTTTGATAGCCATATTACAAACATTGCTTTTTGTTCTATTGACATGTTTTTGATCCAAATGACTCCTAGAGAACTTCAATGAAAATTTTTATGAAAGGAGAGTGAGTGGAGAAATTGAAGGAAAGCACAAAAGTGTGGTGAATTAGAAGAAAAGAAAAGGGAAAATTGCTAAATAAAAGAATGGATATTAGGGGGAAAACAAAAAGAAGAAAGATCTTTGAAAATAAAAAGTGTGAATGAAACCAATGTTAAAATAAAAATCCCCACTAGTCACCTAAGTTGAAAAATTGAAAAATTAAAGGGTATAAGTAGAAAATTTGGAAATTGAACAAAGTGCTAAAAATCAAAGTGTTGTGAAGTATTAAATTCTTAGGGAGGTTAGTTACTATTGTTGTGCCCATGAAGTGTCTGGTCGTACAAGTAATATAGTGGCCCTTTTGAAGAGCAGGATATCAAGCCATGGAATTTGGATCAATTCAGATAACTATCAAGTTCAAGTGTGATATTGAAATTCCGCAAGTGTCGATTATACAAGTTTTTGATGAGTTTAATTAAGTCTAAATGCTGGTCAACGAAATACTACGAATTCATTCCAAGGAGCAACATAGAGTTGAAGCCGGATAATGATGCGATACTACGTTTTGAAATGGTTTAAGTAAGAAACTATCAATTGTTATCTCACATGATTAGAATTACATGTTCATAGTCTTAAACCTCTAAACACGAAAAACTAGTCTCACTACTACATTGAAAGGATGTTAATTCTAGTTAGAGTGGGCAATTAACTACGTGGATGTGGTTTATGGGGTTATGCCATTGATTAGGGTACTTGCGTACCTCAACCATTTAACCAACCTTAGCTTCACAACTACTTTTTCGAGTGGTGGAGTGACAAATCTAAGCCGGTGTCTTTCTCTCTTCCCATTTTATCAACCATTGACAGGTATTAGGTATATTTCTATGCTAATCGCAAAAATATTATCAAAAGACAAGAACATGCTTCTTACATTCTTATGTTCTTCCCTAGGTTTTCTTTCTCAAGCATTTGCCTAAGTATAACGTGTGTGTTTTCAGGGTGATCAATCATAAAAACAATAATAATTAAGATTGCAAGACAAAACAACAATCTAATAACTGCTTCCAAAGCAAATTCGTAAAAAATCACACTCGTAACTCATGGCTTCACAAGCCCTAGAGGAAGGGTTCTAGCCATTCAGTTCAACAAATTAGAAGAAAACATTGTTAAAAGTAACATACTTACAAGAATTGTTAGAGGAGAAGATGAGATTGATGAACCCTAGGTGAGTTCTCCCACTTCTCCTTCCTCCTAGGTGGTTTTCAGAATAAAGTCGTGACAAAATGATTTTAGGAGCTAAGGGACCTATTTATAGTGAATGAGAATTGTACAAATTCCTGTCCATGGAATGGCTCCGTATCACGGAGTGTTCGCTGAACACTGCCTCCGTGACACGGAAGTAATGCAGATGCACATTGAAAATCGCCTTAGGATGACAATAGGCCAAGGCTTGCCACGATGGCCGAGGCGTAGCTCTTACACTGTGTAGAGCGATAGGCGTGTGTGACACGGCGGCCGGTTACGCAAGTCGCCTGGTGTGGCACGGCGATGGCGCGCAGGTCAGCCTACTTGCTGCATTCCTCTCGCGCCTGGCATTGGCGTGCTTTGCGGCACTGGGCGCGGCACGCACAGCGTGGCACTGGCGCCCAGCGCGGCCAGCCTTGCCAAAGGCATGGTTTCCTTACCGACTTACGCCAATTTTCTTCCGACTCCATTCCTCTACTTCACCAACTCATAGATTAGTTCCTCAAATTCATTTTAAACCTACAAAAACAAAGACTAATCATGTTGGTTAGTACATAAATTCACATTTATATAAAATCACATGAAAATGTATATAAATAATTAGATAAACAAGACTAATTCGAGTTATAAAGTAGCACTTGGGCATGCAATTATGCCCAAGATCACAACCCCATACTTAAAGTCTTGTTCATCCTGGAACAAACCTTTTACATCATGCATATGGAGACTCACACATAGCTAATTTTAGCAAGATAATTCAAGCTACGGCCCAATGACTGTTAAGATAGCAAGCTAAACGAGGGCATGCTCGAGATTTAATCGTGAAATGAAATACAACTATGTTAAGACTTTCTAACCTCAAGAATCGACTCTCCAATCTTAGCAAGCCATTTCAAATCCAACCGATCAAGACATCCGACCCGAATGTTATCTCTCATTAAAACATGTTCCCTCACAACAAGAGTCACAATTTTTACTCACAAATTTTCCAATCACAAAAAGTATGGGTATATGAATAAAACGCAGCTCGCTCTCTCAAAGAATTCACATGCATCATGTAGTGACCATAAGCTTGCCCTTAGTGTTTTACTCCACTAATTTAAGGATGTATGAACGTAGATCAAGTAGGACTTAATGGGTTATAATGTAAGCTAAAGGGCAGGTAGGTACTATTACGCCGGTAATAGTGGCTATCTTCCCTAAGCACTTTTAATAATTTCAACCTTCATTAAGGATATCTCTTCTCTTACTTCACCATCATTCTTTTCAATCTTGAATTTTTTATTCTTCTTGTTCCCATTTCTTTAAACACACTCGATTTAGTATTGAAATTAGCAAGCAATTTTTTTATTTTTTTCATTCATTTATTTTCTTACTCCCTACTAATAATCAACAATTTTCACACAAGTGCACCTTTGTCCTTTCTCAACTTTTACAACACTTTTACTTTTCCTCCTTTTCCGTTTCTCACTCCTTCACTCTTGAATTTTTCACTTAAGCGCTTCGGAGTTTGATCAAATTCAAAGCTAATGAAGAAAGGATTAGCTTATATTGCAGCTATCGAAGAAAATTATTAAGGCTCAATAGGGCTCACTAAGTTCAACATTCCAAGTTAGGTAAAATGAGGGATAACATATAGGACATTCAAAGAAATTCCTAAATCATCTCCTACAGTCCACATCCTTCACATTTCATTTTTATATACACACAGGCAAGTTCTAGACATTCCAAAATATCACGGAATATTCGAAAAACTTACACTCACAGCACATGCTCAATTCAAGACACATTCAACGGAGACTCTTACTCGTACTAGTACAAAGAATTCAATATTAAACTTCAATCACATTGAGTCAAATTCAAGAGCCTAAGTGTCTCAAATAAAGTTATACATTTCTTACATGATTCAACACTAACAACACTTGTATCTTACAATCATGTATAGCACATAACAAGAACATCAAGCCATCAATTAGCTACGGGTTCCAGAAACCAAAACCCATTGACTAATGTTCCTCAAGATGGTCAATCATCCATCCATCCTCAGAAATAGTCTCTATCTATGACTAAAAACATTATATACAGAAAAAGAAAATTTTATTCTTCGGTTCGAGACCCCCCCGTCGGAAAGAACCGAAAAGAAAAACTAACGGGTGATGAAGTCATGCTTGGCTACAAAAAAAATTCAGAATATTTCTCACAAGCATTTAATTCACCAAACATTAAGCACAATTTTTTAAAAAAACAAAAAAAACATGTAATTTAATTAAAATACAAAAATTAAAATTAAAAAGGATGAAATACTCCCTGAGCCTCTATGCCTAGCTAACAACTTGTATACTTTTCTTCAGGTGTGGCTAAGTGGTTGTTTTGACCCACACTTATTCTATTCCATGCTTTTTAGCTTCCTCCTCCCAGGGTACTAAGACTTCCCCTCCATCTATGCTTAATTTTCCACCAAAAACACAAACATGATCGAAAATAACAAAATCAACAGCAACAAAAAAATCACATTTTGTACCTGTGGTACCCTTGAGTTGCCTCCCAAGAGTGCCTTATTTTACGTCGCGGGACGACGTGGACTATCCTTTTCGAGGACATCCTCATACATAGGTTCCCGGTTGAGAACCATCTCATTTTCTTTTGATTTTAGAGGAAACAGCCTCTCTGTTCCTCTCTTCATAAACATCTTCACACTCCTGAAGCCCTTTATCAGACTCGAGCTGAACACTTGTCATTACCTTTTTCCATGGACACATGGAATCCTCCACCCCACTCATCCTGCGACAACACACTGCGACAAAGGTTTTCGCGGAGTGTGTGGATGGGTTCATTTCTTGGTATACTCAGAAGAGTTCTTCTTCATCCTCGACCCTCATTTTCAAGGTCCCTGCTCTCAAGTCAATCACCGCTCCTCCGGTGGCCAGGAATGGTCGTCCCAATATTAAAGTACTTGATTTCATCAACATTGAAAATCTAAGATAATAAAATCGCAAGTATAATAAACTTACCCACTTTGATGAGAAGGTCCTCTATTATGCCATCAGGTGTCACTCGCGGCTTATCCGCCAGCTGCAGCATCAACCTTGTAGGCCTCGGTTTCCAATCCCAGGGTGTTAAATAAAGATAGGGGCATTAAGATTAACTGCTGCCCCCTAAATAACATAAAGCTCGTAGCACCTCGGCTTTACCAATTTGTATGGGGAGGATAAAACTCCTGGGTCTTTGAAACTTCTTCGAAATCTTGCTAAATACCCTGTGACTGCACTCCTCAGTCAGTGCTACCATCTGGACACCCACCAATCTGACTTTGTTCGCCATCACGTCTTTCAAGTATTTAGCATACTTGGGAATTCCCTACAAAACATCAATAAAGGCAAATTTATGTGAAGTTATTTGAAACTCTCAAGAACTTTTGGCTTACATTCACTCCTCCTTGCTCTTTACGAATCTTTGAGGAATGGTGGTAGTAGTCTTTAATGCTGGCTGCAATGAAGATTGTGCATTTGTTGCCCAGCACTCCTGATTTTCTCCTTGTTAGTGGATGGTCTAGTCCTAACCAAGTTGATGCACCTCCTTTCTTTTCTCTTTTAGCCTGTATCGGCTAATTTCTTGCCGCTTTTAGACTAATGGCATTGACCTACCGAGGGTTAGGATCTGTTTAAACTTGGTAATCCCCCTGCGATCTCATGTTTTAGCAGTTGCTATCTTAATCATTTGTTTTTCTAGATTGCGGGTGGTCAGCTGCGTTCTTTAAGAATCTCTTGCCATCCTGTGATTTTTCGCTAACTGAGTCTGGGTCTCCATGATTTTCTGCAATGTTTCCTCAATGCTACTGCTCAAGCCCGACCATCATTCGCCTGTTACCGCGATCACTGGCTATTTGTTGAGGTTGCGTGCTTGCTTTGGTTTCCACCCCAAGAAATTCGGGTTGCCACTGCCAATTTTGTTGTAGTACATTTCTCCAACATTCGATTGTTCCTCTGCACATTCCCAACAAAATTGGTGATTCCCGGATTGGCTCCACAAGATTCTGCATTATGCCCATTATTACCACAAATTTCACACCAACTTGGAGCTTGCTGAACTGCCAACCTGTCCCTCTTGTTGGTTCATACTCAGTTTATTGAACTGAGTCATCATCAAATCTTGGAACGAAGCTAACTATGCCACCAACGCATTTCATTCTATCTACCTCTATCAACCTAATCTTTTCACCCTCTTGATGACTCATTTATTGCCACTCACGGATTTCCTTGAGCAATTCTATTCAACAAAGTGTACAACTCATCATAAGTCTTCTCACAAAACGCCTCAATGCAGAGTCTAGTAAAATTTTCGTGTGTGGGTCTAGACTTTCTACAAGCGTATGAGCCAACACTTCATTCGGTTTTTTACGGTGATGAGACAGTCTCTTAATAATGACTTGAATCTTTCCCAAGCCAGATATAAATTCTCATCATGCTTCTTCTTGAAACTCAGTATTTAACTTCTCAACTTTGCAGTCTTGCCTGAAGGAAAAATTTGATGGAACCTTTTGCCAAATAATTCCTTGAAGTTATGGAGTTCGGTGGCTCGGCTTTCCAACCACTTCTTTGCCTCTCCCAACAATTAAAATGGGAAGAGGGTAAGTCGGACATAATCTGTGGACACGCCGGTGGGGACAAATGTGTCACTAATCTCAAGAAAGTTCTGTAAGTGTTGTTGCTTGGTCCTCATGTGCCATCCAGTGAATTGACTACTAGAATGTAATAGTTTGCATCATGTTCTTCTTCAATTCAAAAGTTCCCTCTAGGCTCCCTGGCTACGGATACTAGAGTTCACATTAGTCGCTTGTGTAATTGCCACTTCGCGAACTAGTCTGGCTGCCATTGCTTCCGGTGACAATTGTGCTTATCCTGTGGGTGGTTGTTGTTGTACCTTTTCTTGAAGTCTTTTCAGCTTTTCCTTAAGAGCTACTCTCCTTTGCAAAAGGATTTGACGTTCAGGTTCAAGCAACGGTTCCACAAGCTCTCTATTCTTAGCCAGCTCGGCAAGACAACCTGTCACCTGCAATAAGTCAGGATAAGACCAAGTTTCTCAACACTTGAAATTTAAAAATCACACAAAAAAAAGAATGGGCTATCAAAACTTCGGCGGTCCCTGACAGCCAAAAACTTGTTGTGCCCGCAAGTATGCGGGTCGTACAAGTAATATAGTGGCCCTTTTGAAGAGCCAGATGTCTAACCCACAGGGACTGGCCCAATTCAGCTAACTATCAAGTTCAAATGTGTGATATTAATGTATAGTGTTGATTATACAGTTTGATAGATTTTACTTAAGTCTAAATGTGGTCAACGAAATACTCTCAATTCATTCAAGGAGCGACATAGAGTTGAAGCCGGATAATCATGCGATACTGATTGCAATGTTTTGTATGAAACTATTAATTGTTGTCTCACATAATTAGAATTTCATGTTCATGACCTTTTGAGCCTCTAATCATGACAAACTAGCCTCACTACTACATTGTGGCCGAGGATGCTAATTCTACTTCGTGGGCAATTAACTACGTGGATGTGGTTTATGGGGTTATGCCATTGATTAGGGTACTTTTGTACCTCCAACCATTTAACCAACCTTAGCTTCACAACTACTTCTTCGAGTGGTGGAGTGACCAAATCTAAGCAGATGTCTTTCTCTCTTCCCATTTGTAACCCTAGCAAGGTATTAGGTATATTTCTATCCTAACAACAAAATCTTATCAAAATACAATAACTTGCTTCTTACATTCTTATGTTCTTCCCTAGTTTACTACAAAGCATTTTCCTAAGTTTAACGTGTGTGTTTTCATGGTGATCAATCATAAAAACAGCCAATAATTAAGATTGCAAGACAAAACAACAATCAATAACTTACTTCCAAAAAGACAATTCGTAAAAATCACACTCTGTCATGGCTTCAACCTAGAGGAAGGGTTCTAGCCATACAAGTTCGTAAAATTACAAGAAACATTGTTAAAGTAACAGCTGGGGTGGTGGGGGAGGAAGATGGAATTGGTAGACCCTAGGTGGTTCTCACTTCTCCCTTCACCGTTGGGTGGTTTTCAGAATAAAGTCGTGACAAAATGATTTTAGGAGCTAAAGGGACCTATTATAGTAAATGAGAATTGTACAAAATTATGACTGTCGTGGAATGGCTCAGGTGTCACGGAGTGTATGTGAGCCTTTGCCTCCGTGGCCCCGCGGAGGTAACGCAGATGTACATTAGAAATCTCCTTAGGATGAAAATAGGTCGAGGCTTGCCGTGATGGCCGGCGTGGCACGCTGCCTGTGCAGCGCGAAGGCATGCGTGACACGGCCGTGACATAGGTCGCTTTGCGGCACGGCGCTGAGCGCGGTCGCTTGCCTACTTGCTGCCTTCCTCTCGTGCCTGGCATGGCGTGGCACGGCGCTGGGCGCGGCACACGCACAGCGTGGCACGCACCTGGCGCGGTCAGCCTTGCCAAGGCATGGTTCGTTGCCAACCACGTAATTTGCTTCACGACTCCATTCCTCTGCTTCACCAACTCATAGATTAGTTCCTCAAATTCATTTAAACCTACAAAAGCAAGACTAATCATGTTGGTTAGTACATAAATTCACATTTATATAAAATCACATGAAAATGTATATAAATAATTAGATAAACAAGACTAATTCGATTTATAAAGTAGCACTTGGGCATGCAATTATGCCCAAGATCAACTATCTTATCCAAATAGTACCTACCCGTCCTTAGCCTTCATTACAACCAAATTTAAATCCTAATTGATCCTTGATTCATAATTCTTCATTAGTGGAGTATTGCACTAAGGGCAAGCCTATGGGTTGTCGTTTGCATGTATGTTGAGTTCTTTTGGAAGTTAGCGAAATTATTTTATTTATGCCCAATTTTATATTGAGTTATATCTTGTGTGTGAAAGGGCATCTCTCCAAATTGTGAGGGTCACAATGGTAAGATATTATTAAATCTTAATTGTTAAATTTCACTTATAATTCATGTTGGCCGATAATATGTCTTGATGGTTAGTTTTCAAAAAAGCTAAAGCGATTTCGACCTTTGACATTTTAATATTGATCTTATATGCATGTGAGTGAATTATTTAAACTGTTGATTTTTCTCATGATCCTAAGTGCAAGTAGACCTATTCATAGGAGGAGTTTTGTGCTAAAATGTGAGAAGGAAAGTACTAGATTATTCGAGAACGAACAATAGTGTAAGTGTGGGGTGTTGTTGAAGGGCGTACTTACAACCTTCATAGACATATTTTGCCAGTGCTACAATATTTTGAGAATAGAATTTTTGTGTGTTTGCACGTGTTTATATTATATATTTATTGGGAAACTATGGTGAATTAACAAACTAGGAGGTTTGCATAGCGTGAGTTTTAAACCAATACTAAATGCTTGTATTGTATTCTCTTCATTCTTAAACGTTTCTTGGTGCGCAATGTTAGGACATATTTGAATTCTTTACTTGCTTGAGCCCGGGGTAGAGATTAGGTAAAGAGTACAACAAAGCCTTGAATGCCAGCCCGATCATTGTATTAACTTGAGCTATAATTGCGCAACATAGTTAGAATTTGGAACAATTTAATAACTGTTAGATTGAGATCGCTCATGAGAACTGACCTGGTGATTGAGTATAGTCATCCAATTGGGACGAGCTAGTTGTTTCGATGAACCCGAGTTATCAACTCTACAAAGTAAAGTATTTTCATATATCACTGATGTAAAACCCGATATAGTTATGGATCCATGGGGAACACTTACTGAACCATTCATTAATTTAGAATCAACCTTCAATTTCTCAATAATATTAGTTGTTACTTTTATAAGTCCCCTCTTTAGGAAATAATTGACTCAAAAGCTTAAATACTAGTGTTCTTATATCCTTCCATATTCCTGTGGGATCGACCATAACCTCTAGTTGGGTTCTTTACGGACAACGTCCGCTTCATATTTTAGTAGAGGTGTAGTGTAACACCTTGAAATTTTCCTAGACAGACTCTAACCTTCTGAGAAAAATCATGCAAAAAAAGTAGGAAAAGAATGACCCAGACCACGGATTGTGGTAGCTCCAGCAATACATTGTGCGAGTTGTTGTTAGCTCGCTTGATTTTCATTCGATGGGAAAGAATGAGACATAGGATGACTAATTGGTTCTAACAATGAGTCGTATTGTTATCCATTGGATCCCATGTTAAAGGGATTACCGGATCCTTCCCTGAGAAAACAAGAGGAATCAACGGCTTGTGGTTCCTACCAATGAGTCATTGTATTGACTCGTTGCCTCAAGGCCTAGTTTTCCTACCCGTTCCAAAGGAGGTACCAACGACCTGTCACTTTCTTCCAGCGGCCGTTGTATTCTTCCATAGGTTATTCAGTGAGCTCGGTTCTTAACCCAAAACCAGCGGTTGGTTCAATGAGCCGTTGCTCCAACCAACGACCCGTTTGAACTTGTTGGTCCCTGTCAACCCAGATTTTAGTTTTTAATTCCGAGTTACTTTTGTATTTCCCTTCCCTTCTAATGCTTAAACCCCATCATTTTGGAGTCGTATAGGAGGGATTTAAAAGGGTTAGAATGACCTTCTCCCTTCATTCCACTCATTTCCCGTTTAGAGCGAATGTACAAACTCGAAGCATAGAAGCCGGGTGCAGAGTTCGAATTTCTTCTCAATTTTCTCAAAGATTTTCATCCCGGATTTCTTCATGTATGTGGGAATTCAACAAGGAGAGTGTTCTCCTTGTGTCCTTGAGAATTCTTTCTCTATTGCACTATTAGTTCTAGCGGAAGTTTATGAGTGTGAAGATATTGTTATCATATTTTACTTAATGCATGTAGAATCTTATTCTATGTTAAATGTAGACGTTTTCCATCGAGTTTGTGACTAAATGAGGCATGTTCCAGTGAAGTAGAATTTTATCCCTAGCTATTGAAAAATCAAAAACTAAAATCTTGTAGAGGTGTCGAATTCTAAAAGCGCTAGAACCTTTTAAGAGTTAGGGGTTCCTATAATATTTGTATGTTTTAGGAACTTAGTCACGTGTATGTCGATCGGCTCCGGTCGAAAGTTTATATACCTAAGTACATTGCTCGGAGATGTCGGACTAGTCTCGGTCGGTTCCTAATAACCTCCTAGTTGACTAGAAAAATGTTAGCTGATCAGTTTTACTACAGAAAACTTTGAGGTGTCTGTGATACCACCCAGTGCTCAGGAATCGGACTACGAACTCGGTTTCATTGGTCCACTAAGCGGTAATGACACTTTAGATAAACAACTATTACTAGCCTTAGGACCCTAATTCCAGATTTTAGTTTGTTCTTTCGACGGTTACGACGCTGCCAGATAAGCAGCTCTGGCTAGTCTTAGAACCCAGTTTCGGAATTTGGTACGATAAGAATCTTGGGTACTCAGATTATATATATATATATATATATATACATATTCCTTCTTGGTCTTGGACCTCGATTTAGATCTACCTGACTTAGTATTTATTTTAGAAATTCATGTGGAAGTAGGACTTAACACCAACCAAACCGAGGTTCTAGTGCATCCGAGTTCTCAAAACTACGTTGCCGGCGTAGGTTCTTGTATTTATTGGCACGATTGGCCCCAGTTATAAATCCTGCATGCCTTTATATCCCAGCCAAAGGTATCTTAGGTCCTACTAGTGGGGTGTATACATCGGACTCCAAGTCTAGCTCATGTGGTTATATGTCGGTTATAGACTCTCCCCATTAGTCGAGTCCGAGTCCGAGTTTGAATGACGGTGTCATAGTATCTTAGACTCGGAACTTCTAGACCTAGGGCATATCTTTGACCACCGAGACGAGTCATCTTAACCATCTCGGATTACTTCGGTTGTTCTATTTAGTATATTAGTTGGTCATTGCAAGTCATTTATAGTTCATTCATTTATATTCACTATTATGTTCCTCTCACTTACCCGGTATATTTAAAATCTTTGGCGCATACTTTTATGCTATATCGTTTCATGATATAGCCGCAAGTTCTCAAACTCGGCGTCGTTAGTCGCCGCGGTTCAGATCCTCCCCAGCAGTGTGAGTCCTCATCTTTCGAGGAGTTATTTCATTCTTTCGATCATTTCATTACTTTCGAGTTAGACTTAGAGTTAGTGGAGGGCATCGGCCAACTCATCGGTCAGATAGCTTTCGAACCTGAGACTTGATTTTGAGACTTTCAAAATCGTTCGAATGTTTAAAACTTTATGTTTCAGTTTTATCTTTTTCGTAAATGTTTTATGTTATTATTTCAAGATTCCGCTATGCATGTTTACTCAGAATACCGGTGTATGATAGACCATTGGTTGACTTGGGGTTATTTGTGACTCAAGTACGTGTTCCTGTATCTAGGTGTGGGTCCAGCGTGATAATGAGTTTGATTGTTATCATCGCTAATCCACAGCTAATCATACTGTTTAATAAGGATAGGAGCAATTAAAAATTCAAACCCATTAGAAGCCCTTATCAATATCATACCCTATTAGTCTCTCCATTGGTCTTTCTATACTTTGCCCCTATTTTTTAGTGTGCAATTCCAATTTTATTTTGTAATCAAGTGATTCCCTAATTTTTCTCTTATTTGACCCACACCACTAATGTGAATTAGATTAATTTAATAGTGATCAGTTGACATTCCTTATGGTATTTGACCCCGACACCCAATGGGTTATAGGTTTTCATACAATGACATTGTTTATGCTCTTTCATAAGAGAGTGTAGTTTGGATGTTATCACACTCACTATTAGAGGAATTATGGCGCTTTGCATAGTCAGCGTATCATCATTGACTTCCACGAAGATATTTTCCTCCCTTGCCTTGAGGATCTGCCATTCTACACATGTTTCACAATCACAGCAAAACAAATTGTGATAGAGTAGACTCAAGTCAAACAAACCAAAATCTAAATTGCTAGATGGACCTAATGTCAAAGTCTCACGGCAATGGGACCAAAATTTAGTATCTCCCGATCACCTCACAAGGAGAGTATACGTTGTCGATGCAATATAATAATACAACAATGAGTTAGGGTTGTATTTAAAATGTCACGGCAAACATGGACTCCGAATCGTATCCGCAGGAAGCTGAAACCATGAATGGTTCCAAGTTAACCTATGGAACATGCATGACATCACAAAGATCATAAATAGAGAAGAAGTTTAACATATTATAAGCATAAGTAGAGGTATAGAATGTCATAAATAGTATTAAAAGGAACAACAAGTTAAAACTGCTGAAACAACTAACATCAAGTTTGTAAGCCTTTACTCATATGATATCTTTGATGGGACAACACCCTAGCTATCTCTACTAAAGTCTAAAACTAAAAGAAATAAAGAAATAATATGCATCAACACTAAACGTCCTCGAGATAATTAGGACTCACCAATAATTGATGAAGCTGGAGTCGTATAGAAACTGTGATGAGGCTGAGTCTGATCATCTAAGCCTATATCATGAGATAATATAGTGCAAGTATGCGGTCGGTACTTTGAATATGCAGTATCTTGAGATAAGTAAAACATGAGAATAAGGAAAACATGCTAAAATCATGATCCTAAATTAGTCATAAACATGAGTTATTCATCATACACTGAAGCATAATGACCCAATGTTTTGAAAGTAAAATCATATAGCTTATCATATTTTAAGTTGTAAGTTAAAGGTCACAAAATGATCCGTGGGTCAAATATACTATAAAACATAATATCGTATATCCTAAGCATGCACAACTTAAAACATAAGGAACATTGGGAGATTCTCATAACCGATACCATCATGAATGAGTACATGATTCCTAACTATCTCGCTTATGTTGTGCTTTTTCGTCCTAAGCCTTTCCAAAGGCAAAGAATGATAATGGCGTGATATCACTTGTGTGCTATTTTGGTGGGGAAACACTCTCTACAGTCCCATAACATAATCATACCTACGGTGTTACGTAGTTTAGAGACCTAGATGTGCTGGACCACGACTTACTCAGATAAATACTGCTCCCAAAACATGCACATTGCTCCTTAGTCATAATCTTAAAACATACTTAGTTTTGCATGGGCAAGTTAGAAATCATGAAAATCATAAATATACTTGATATACTTTAATTATCCATGAAAACAATATCGGTCGGCCATGATCATAGCTTGAGATTCATGAAATTCATGCATAATTGAAGAACTCATCATAACTTGAAATCATAGATTCATACGATAAATTTATATAAAACATATAATCATAATCATGAATCATGGATTGGATCACCAAAGAGAATTCAATTTGGAGAAGATCAGCAGGAGTTCATCAAATTGGGTCTAACTCTAAGTTTTCTTTAAACACAGGTGGAGACTTGAATTCATTACACTAATTTGAAATTGGGCATGAGGGAGGAAGTAATCCCATTCATGACCATACCTAGGATTGATAGATTATTGCTTAGAATTGATATCCAAGAGATTTGAAGAGGATGAATGAAGAACACTAACTCCATTTCTCACTCACGGGGGAAGCAACCTCGTGGTTAGAGGAGTTGCCTCCTGCATCGCCTCAGGTGAACTCACAAAAGCATTTTTGGATAGGTTCTTTCCTCCTCCGAGGATGTTGCAGTTGAGGGATGACAATAATAACTTTCAACAACTTGTGGGGGAAAAACTCCATCAAGCATGGTTAAGGTTTAAGAAAAAGGTAGACATTTATCCAAACCATGGCTTTCCCGATGGTGTTCTACTCCAAAGCTTCTACTGATCCTTGAATTCTATCATTAAGTATGTGGACAATAATTTAGCTTGAGGATCCATTATGGATTAGCCTTATGGATTATCCGAGGTACTTGATAGAATGAGGAGGAATGTAAATACTTGTCGGGCTAATTGGGGGTTCTCGACCCAGGTACCAAGGAACTAGTCAAGGCCCTTGGCGCCCAAGGGAGGAGAATCATGGTTGGCGAAATTATGATAATCCTGTATTGGTGGAAGAAATGATTTAAGGGGAAAAAGAGAGTGAAATCGTGAAAGAGTGATACCACCAAGTTCCTAACCCCTACGTACCTCCTCCAAAAGTAGAAATTACCTCAGGACAACCGGTGTGATGTAGGGTATTCAAGAGTGAGGACATGCATCTTTTGAGTGTTAAAGAAGTAAAATCTACTAACGATGGGGTTAGTGAGTTGAGAGGAGGTGTCTAACCTCACTCAAACCATGAGCTCCCACTGTGCAATCAAACACCTCGAAGCACAAATGAACCATTTCGTCACAAATGAACCCTCGTATGCAGGGTGCACTTCCTAGTAATCTTGTCCTGAACCTGAAGAAAGATTTCCATTGCATGGCAATCGCGGTTAGGAGTGATAAAAGATATTGAATAATTTGGGCGTGAAGCCCAAGGATGTTGATGTTAACGAAAATGTAATAATATGGTACGAGAATTTGGAGATATCATTAAATCATAGAAACGAGCCACGGTGATAGGGAAGAAAAGGTGTAATGGCGGGGAATCGGAGTCTCATTTAATACAAGAGATGGTTGTGTACACAAAGGGAGTGGAGGATAATTAATATGAATACAGGTGCAGCCTGACCTTATTTAAGTCGATATAATAGGACCAATGAGGTCAATTCATGCCTCGCCAGGTGAAGTTATGTTGCCATTAAGACTTATGTCGGAGTTAAATACCTCAGATGTAGATGGGGTGCGTGGGCCTGCAGTGGTGGTTAAAACTCCCGACGGAGGAGCGCAATCTACGACTAAATTTTAAGCGGATGTTGAGCAGAGCGGTGACAAGATTGGCTAAGAAGGCAAGCTCAGCCCGAGGTTTGTTTGGCCTTATCATATTCGCCGAAGAATAGGCCGGAGTGGAATATGAATTAGATCTACCTCCGGAAATTAGAATACGTCACTCGGTTTTCCACGTCAATTTTGAGAAAGTGCATAGGAGATCCCTCACGAATTGTCCCATCCAAAGGAAATGTTAAGGTTACAGAACAGTTAGGCTATGAAGAATTTCCAGTAGCCATACTAGACCGGCAGATCCGTAGATTAAGAACTAAAGATGATGCTTCTGTCAAGTATTATGGCGGAATAGGCTGAGAGGGTGCACGGGAAGACGAAAATGATATGAAGAGTCGAGATATCCTCGGTTATTCCAGACATAGTCGACTATACAACCGAGAGATATGTTGTTATTATTGTTTCATAAGTTACAGTATATACTTATGTGTATTGGAGTATTGACTCTAGTTTAGTATGAAATGAATGCTATATAGTATCGTGCGGAGTTTCTGTATTGGACTTTTATGCCTTTCGGCATTTTTTTATAATCCATATTACGGGAGACTCTGCCGAAATTTCTCCAGAATAAATAGTGGCAAGTTAAGTTTCTTGCAAGCAGAAGGTAACATTCAAGGACAAATGTTCTTAGGGGGAGGATGTTACATAGTAGGTTTCTAGTACTTAGTTGGCCTATTCACATGTTGAGGTTGAAGTTTTAGAATGCCATACATGCGAAAAAAGGGCCCGGGAAAAGGCCGAACGAGTGCCAAGTTGGACTTTCGCAGAGGCCGAACCATGACCTTAACCGTGCATTAGCCGGCGTGCCACGTTGCCGTGTATTTTTCTACAAGAATATAAAGGCCTCACCCTTTAACTTTAAGTTATTTTCACTTCTAAACTGATTAGAAAAGGGGGAGGACGAAGGGTTCTCATAAATTTCCATTTGATTACGCCGTCAAACGCTGTCCAAAATCAAATTAACCGGTATCGAAGTATAAGGATGCGAGGAGAATTTCTACGGAGTTAGTTTTATAAAAAATGTCCGCTCGGCGAAGCGTCGACCCACCGGAGTCAAAGTGATTGATTGCTCCAAACTAGTGTTAATATATACCCAGGCTTAAGGCGATTATTTTCCCTTTAAGACATCTGAGAAGTATGATTTTCGATCGTTCTTTGGTAAGTCGAAGAATAGTGAGTATATAGACTTAAAGTATTTTCTTCTAGTATAAGTAATGAAGTTAGTTATTTGTTCTTTCTTGAATATGATTCACGGTTTTGAAGAACATTTGAATACTAGCCCGAACCGCCGGTTAATCGGTAAGCGAGCAATCGAGGTATGTAAAGCCCGGTTTCTTTAGGCAAGTTAGTTGTCCCGATTATAGTAAAATAGTATATGTTCCGGTAGGTATTTGAAACGGTATAGCGTACTCGTATGGAAATTTAGTAAAGTACGTCAAGATATTATTATATCGTGTTTAGCATGAAACTTAGTAAAACGGCATAAGTCCTAACGGATTATTTCGTAAATGTTATATCATGCTTTAGTAATAGATTCACTATAGCATATCAGAGATTATATTATTATTATCGGATTACGTATGTATTACATATGCGAGTCATTGCTATTAGTTTTGACTTGATTGTATTATTTTGGGAATTTGGATTACCTAACTATTTATTGATCGCCCTAGGGTTAATAGATGTATTGACTCAAATGCGCCGGGCTGAGGATACGTCGCTCTGTAGGTGGCACATGCCGTCTGCTAGGGAAGATGGGATGTCGGTTTCCCCATGTTTGCCGGGGTTGGCCTTTATACGTCAGTACTTGTACCAGTGTGGTTGAGTCCTCCAGAACCACGGTACAGTTATAGTCAAGGGCCCAGAAGGCTGGCTGCCTTTGGAGTTGGCGAGGTTGCTTATAGTTACTACATGATGTGGTATGGCTACAGGTAGGGGTAAATTGATTGTGATATTGTACCTTAAGAGCATGGGGGCCGGGTAAGGTTTATGTTGTGTTATGTTATATCATGTTATTTTAGTTATGGCTAGATAAGCGGTAGGATGCCACGTTACGGTACAAGCGCTGCTCTTCTCATTATAGTTAAGGTTAGTCTGATTCCACTATTTGAGATAGTTCGATCCACTCCTATTACTTTGGTGTGTGCTTTCTTACTTACTTTTAATATTTTTAAGGTTATTTCTTTACATACTCGGTACCGGTGGTAGTGACCCCGTTAGAGCCTTTGCATTACTTACTGTAGGTACACATAGGCAGGAAGCGGATCCCTCGTAGTCCTAGTCGGCGATTAGGTATTCAGCTCACTCTCCGGAGCTTGAGTGACAAAAGTTTACCTTCTTTTGTTTATGCAGGTATGGGTGGTAGGGGCCTATCCCGACCATCTTATTACTCCTAGAGGCTGCTTGCAGATTGTATCATATTCCACGTGGTCATATTGGATGTGGTGGCCAGGTGTGGGCCTTATTGAGTTGGTAGTTGGTGGCCTTGTCGGTCTGGTCCAGTTTAGTGCTCGATTTCATTTCTCGGATATAACTTCAAAATGACATGGTGGCCTTGTGAGCCCATAGGATCCCTAGTAGTTGGTTATTGCAGTTAGCGGTTTATATCCTTACAGTGGCTATAGGCCTTGTCATTGAAAGGCATGTTTGGCATTATATAGCCGTCGTTTTCTTGAATCGGTAGACTTGAATCCAGAGTTAGAGCCAGCCTGGCACCAGAAGTGCTTAGGCTCAGTTAGTCCAGTAGTCCAGGTCCTAGTAGGGCACCAGGTGCCAGTCATGCCTACCAAGGTGGGGCGTGACACGTGCCGCGCCGCTCAAGGCGCCGAGGAAGGGGCGCTCCTTGCGCCTTGCCTTTTCTTCGGACTCCTGGTCGCTCGATGATGCAATTGTGTGCTCCCCTCATCAAGCCTTTTCTGTCATGTGACGTGCTCCTTACACTATCACAAACGTGCATAGATGTACACTAATCAATGGCAACTTACAGGGTGGAACATCATCCCCCCCCTTCCCCCCGGTAGGAACATTCGTTCTCGAATGTAATCCAATCTTAAGAGGTTTTGTCCTTCTTCAAAATTTGGACTATCTGGAAATCTTAAACGTAGAAAAGTAGAATACAGGCATCTCATAGGATGCTACTTGCAACTAAATAACATAGTTCCTCCACATATATTTAAGCAACTGATAACAATAGCAACAACGGCAACTATACAACACCTGAAACTATCTTGCCTTAACTGAAATTTTCTGGGTTGTATACTATCATAGGGCCTGAAACAATTGAGGATACCCAGAATCCGCTTCATCCTTAGCTTTTCAATTCAGCCCTTCTATATTTTTTTTCCTCCATATGACTCTAATAGGCTACATATTTAGTTCTCAAGATAGCCCCTACAGACCTGACGATCTAGTATAACTATTGGAGTGTCCGCGTGGGACAACTCTCTTGTAACCTTAGTATCCTTGACTGGGTCAGCCTGAGAATAGGTCTCCTAAGCGCTTGAATAATATTGATGGACAGATCCTAGCCCCAAAGGCAACTCTAACTCATAGACCACTTGGCCGATCTTATGGAGGGTTCGATATGGCCTAATGAATTGAGGTCTGGGCTGCTCTCCTTGTCGAATTTCATAACACCCTTCATTGGTGAAATTTTCAGGAATACCCTGTCATTTCCTCAGTCTCCAACTCCATACGCCGTATATTGGAATAGGAATCCTAATGATTTTGGGCTCTCTAATGAGTTTAACATTTTCTTCTGGCTGATGTGTTATGTCAGATTCAATTAACCCTGACTTATCTAATTTAGGCCATCATATAGGGGACCAACATTTCCACCCGTAATTATTGTTCAAGCACCTAAATTGTGTGCTCTTCTTGGCCATTTGACTTAGAAGTTGTACTCAAATTAACTTGCGTCCCAATCTGCTCTGACACCCTTTCCAAAATCTAGCTGTGGGTTATTCCCCTCATGTAGCTAGATTACTTCTTTGGTATTTAACTCAGCGTAATCCTTAGCAAAAATGTA
This sequence comes from Datura stramonium, assembly GCA_018107945.1. NCBI lineage: Eukaryota > Viridiplantae > Streptophyta > Magnoliopsida > Solanales > Solanaceae > Datura > Datura stramonium. The sequence continues at coordinate 71,939 of JACEIK010000304.1, read as the reverse complement.
TTTCTGATTTGTAGGAAGTGAGATGATCCCATTAGGCTTTCACAAATGACTCAAGTAGGGTCAAATTTACACCTGGTACGAGGTAAATCTTTAATTAAATTAGTATTGACTACTTCCCACTTTCACGCGGCACGACTATTTCCAGGATTGACTTGCATTATTTCTGATGTCTAGCCTTTCCGTATTGGCCCATTGGAGCTTTGTGCTATAACTCAACAATATCTTTCTTCTTCCCATGCCATCAGTAAATCTCTTTCATAACCTGATGCGATTTCATCAAACCTGGGTAGAGAGAATAACAGACATAGTGTACCTTCGCTATAGTCTACTAACGAAGCCCTGTCACATTTGGAATGTAGAGAACCTTTGGATCATAAGACTCTACCCTTTGCTATCTCGAAGGCCAATGACTTTTTCTGTTTGGTCTTGTCTCGGGGCTATACTAGCCTAGGGTCTCTATGCCGTCACTCTTTTGCCGCCACAACTAGAGGCGATATTGCAGTGTTCTAGGTTACATTCTCACTATCCTCTAAGTGTCAACCTATTGATTATGTCTCGACCTTCCATAGCCATTCCAAGCTCTATAAGCTAACTACAGCCTAGGTGTGATTTTGTTCTCCTCCAAAGCTAGATGTTCATGTCTTGCCCTTACTTTTATAGGCTGAGATCCGGAGTTCATGCCCTCTGCACCGTACTGGCAAGGATATTACTGGCCAACATTATCAACCTATGTTGTCCTAACCTACACTCGGGCCGATTACCATCATTTAATCTCTCTGTCCCCAATCATAATAAGTTGGGGGCCATAGCCCTTATTCTCCAAGTATTCGCTACCGCATAAACATACTGTGGTAAGATTAATCGATTTCTGACCTAAGCTTTACTATTGCTGGGGGTCTATTGCTTATGGACTCTCATATGTACTGGGCTGCTTCTAGCACTGCTATCCTAATTTTTCTACAGTGAAGGTCTAGGTAGCTTATTTAAATGCTCGGGTCTTGACCATTTTTTCGTAACACCCCTAAGTAATCAATGGGTCTAGCCTTCCTTTACTATTTACTCTTGGCAACATAGAACCAATACTTACGCTCTCTTCTAAACCAAGAAAAGGATTGGGAAGCGAGAATAACCACATCGTACTATGGTGGGGATAAGGTATGAAACTCAACAATCATCAAAGGGATGGAGGTAAGGATCTCACAATTTCACAATCTTTCGTACCCTTCAGGTAATCCAACATTAATTGTTGTCCCTGTCGAATACTGAGTAGCTACTAAGTAAGCCAACATATGTATACTACACTCCGGACCTCCTGTTCGAAAGGTGTAGTAAGAGTTGGGAATGGTACTGGCATGTTTGTTACCTTATGAGGTTCCTGGTGCCTCGGGAGGATGCTGGGGAGATTGAAAAGATGTCTCCTTTCGCCCTCAGGTTGGGCTGTCCCCAAACTGTGGCACCTCGCTGGTACCCTCTTCTGTTGCTATAGCTAACTTGTGGCTGGCTGTAGCCTGTCTCATATCAAATATAATTCTATACAGATATAACAATGAAAGCATAAGGGCTCAACCCTATACACCTCGACCCCATAGCACGATCTGAGAAGAAGGAGAGGTAACCATACTATCATGCCTCGTTGCCTCCTGCACCACATTTATAAACAAGACTCTACTAGAAACGGCTTGTAGACTCCCTAGGATATGACATTTCTCTGATACCAAGTTTGTCACGCCCTACCTTGGGAGGCGTAACTAGCACCTACTGCCACCTGGAACCTAGGTTGACCTAGCTAGGCATATGGACTTTTGGTGCTTGCCAGCAACTCAAAATCATGAAAACAAAAAGCTATATCTCGGTTGTAAACACAACCTTGGGCCGACTAGGCCACACAACACAGCTATATAAAAATAGCTAACCTAGTAGTAATTACAATAAAAGGATCCTATGCGGGGCAACGAGACTACCATGTTGTCTAAGTTATAAACAAGGAAAGACATAAATTTATACATGTACTATAGCCGACAAGGTTCCTAACCGATAGCTAAGGTAGGCCCCACACAACTAACACACAAAACATAGTATATATAGGCCCCACACGACCAACAAACGCACAACTGAAAGTAATCAGCGAAAAGGAGCAGAAGTTAACCTGTATGCTTTTATAACCATAACAAGCATTTTGTAGACAACTTTCACGACCCGAACGAAGGCTGGGATTGTAAACACAGGACTAGGGACCCTGAGGGACCCCAAGTCGATCCATAACATAAGCGTACAACTAACTCATTCGAAAATTGAATAAAAAATAAATATAATCTCAAAGGAAGTCTAAAGAAATATCACATAATAATAAACATCCGAAACGGAATACATGACTAAGTCTGAAAAGCCTCTAATCTTGATGAACTAATGGGACAAGACCCCAACTAGCTCCACAAGTCGACCCATAACATAAGAATACAACTAACTCATTCGAAAATTGAATAAAACACAAATATAATCTCAACAGAAGTCAAAAGCAACATAACATAAGAGTAAACATCCGAAACCCAATACATGAGAAAGTCTGAAAAGCCTCTAATCTTGATGAACTGATGGGACAAGACCCCAACTAGCTCCACAATGCTAAAACTAAAATGTGTAAAAGAAACTAAAAGTCTAGTCCTCGAAGAATGAGGACTCACCAACTCTGAATAGGTGCAACTTTGAACAAGCTGACTAATATCGGGGCTGAAGCTGTGAGCCCAGTCTTGTATCATGAAATGATACATCATAGAAAGTATGTTGTCAGTACGTGGTATGTACCGAGTATGCAAGGTAATTAAAACCGCTATAATAAGTAAAATCATCTAAACAAATCATTTCATAACATAAGATTTTAGAAAACTGAGAGAACTCACATGCATCCTTTCGAAATCATAATCCCTTCATGATGTGAAAATGCATAACTTTATAACATCAACTAATTTGAATGACTCAAAGCTGAGATGCAACATTTATAGAAAAGCTGAACCTTGAGTCAAACCTTACTTTTAGAACATGCATGCATACATAGTGATCATGAGTAGTGAATATGCAAATCTGAATCATATGGACAATGGGAGACTCGTCACTAATGGGAGACTCGTCAATTAACCGACATACCACGATAGAGAAAGCTTACGGTCCTAATTAGTAGCCGTCCAAAACCTTGTCGTAATGGTGACGCTACCATGATATCAATATCGCTTCATGGGAAATTAATGTTGGGGATAGCTCAGAAGGGAGGTCCCAAAGAGCACAAAAATCAACCTATGCTGGTGTAGTTCTGGGGCATAGGTTGTCAACCCGTTAGCCTACTCGGTGCTAGACTCTTCTCCCAAAACATGCAATGCCTACATCCTATATAATAAAAGCTCAACATAGAAATCATACATAGACTGGACATCATATGAAAATGAAGCTCAACATTGTCCTTTGATAAAGTTCAATAATGCCATAAATCTCAATTATAAATTCATGCATAAGAGAAGCTTTATTTTGAAACATACCACAAGCTCAATCATAGATGGGAACATCTACTACAAATCATGTGGTAAGCTACATGTAGAAATATTTACCTACATACCACAAACTAGAATTTATAACAAGAATTGGGAAATTTCTTCTTAAATAATGTTGTAAGCGTATGTTGGGAAAATCATCACTTTAATCAAAATGGGTATTACCCAAAGTTCTATAATTCTAGCATCCAACTCGATTCCATCTAGGAAACAACATCAAAATCATTGGTAGTTTTAGAAATATGTTTTTCTATTATCAATCTCATCACCACTACACATTTACAAGAAATCACCTCTTTTATGAACTCTTCACCCATGGGCGTTTTAGATTCAATATTTAGAAAAAGAAATTTTTATAAGAGACACATGTTAGAATCTGCCCAAACTTCGTAAAACATCAATATCAACTCAATCTAATCATACCCATGAATAGAGATATAAAAATCATGCAATTGATCAAAACCACATAATTGATTATTCTTATTTTAACACTAATTGATAGGAATTGGGCATGGGTGTGGAAGGAAGACACCGATTAAAACCCTACATACCTGGAAATGAGGAATTCTATCGCCCATCAATTTCCCAAGATCAGATTCCAAAGGAAACCTTGAATTTGGCCTTGAATCACCTCCTTCAAGACTTAAACCTTGCATGCAAGGGGAGTATGCATTTAGAATAGGCTTTTCCCCTCTCAATACCCTCAAATGAGCCTTAAACGACATAGAATAGGGCTTTAGGACTGGGAAATAACGGAAATTTCCTTTACTGTGTTCAAGAAAACAGATCACTAGGCCAAACAATGGGTGAATCAATGGGTCTCAGAGGATACCACGACCGTGGTATCTGTACTCATATATATGCTATGCACTGCCCCAATCATATCTTGTAATCAAACTACGGGCGAACATGACGAGTCGTTTTAGGCTCCAACGGTCAGTGTTGGACTAGTCGTTGAGTGCTCCCAACTGAACCTTATCAACTTCTACCCAAAGAGCGTCGTCATGGATCGTCTTATGCTCAATGTCGTGGGTTACTATCCGTCCGTATTACCTTCCTACTTCTAAATCCACTTCCTACCATGAAACCAAATGACGGCTCATGGTTACTTACCACGGGTCGCGTTGAATTAACCATTGTTTCTCTGATACCTAACCGCCTCGAACCCACATTCATCAATGACGGCCCGTGGTTACTTAGCACGGGTCGTGGGTACCCGTCATCTTCAACCTTTTTCCCAACTTACAACAGTTTTGCCTTTAAGCTTCCCAGGTCTACTCCAAGCACTTCCGGTATTAGCAACATTCCCTGGGAACATTCATCCTAGAATGTTAGAAACAAGCAACAAATAGAAACATACAATTTATCAAAATCAAATACCGATCATTTAACCCGAAAACTCGACGGACATGACTACCTTCATTTCAAAGTATATAGCCTAACCGGATTCACCATTCATACACACATCCACATACATAAAAGAAACCTGCGCACATAGTTCAAACATGAAACTAGCTACCGTCTCTGGGTGCAGAACTCATACCTCTTAGCCGAAACTGAACCGGTAGAGAGAACAAGTGTAGATATTTATCCATCATATCCTCTTCTATTTCCCACGTAGCTCCTCTAACATGATGATTTCTCCACAATACCTTAACCGAAGTTACTCTTGTTTTCAACTTCCGAATCATGATCAAAGATTTCAATGGGAATTTCTTCTGTGAATTGAGGTTGTCTCTTACCCTAAAGGTTGTCTATTGAACTACCAAGGTCGTGGATCACCCAAACACTTTTCAAAAGTGACACATGGAAAAGACAGATGAACCAAAGATAACTCCGATGGCAAGTCCAACTCATACACCACCTTACCAACTTTTCTCACAATCTAGTAGGGAACAACATAGAGGGGACTGAGTTTCCTTTATTCCCAAAACCGCATGCATTCCTTTCTCATGGGAGATACCTTTAGAAATACCTACCGCCCACATCAAACTCCAAATCTCTTCTCTCACATCAAAGATACATTTCACGATCATGTGAGCTATTTTCAACCGGTCCCTTATCAACTGAAACCTTCACCATTTCCTAGTGAACCAAATTCGATCCTATCATAGCTGCCTCACAAACCTCAAACCATCCGATGGGAGATCTACACTCCGTCCATAAAAGAGCCTCGAATCTGCCATTTAGATACTAGAGTGGTAATCGTTATTGTAAGCAAACTCAATTAGGGGAAAATGATCATCCCAACTTCCTTAAAACTTACAACACATTCCCTCAATATGTCCCCAAGAGTCTAGATTGTTCGCTCGGCTTGACCATCCGTTTATGAAAGAAAGGCCGTGTTGAGCTTGACTTTTGAGTCCCGAGTCCTTCCAAAAGACCTCCAAAATTGAGGTAACTGGGTACTTATCCTGGAATGATGGACAGAGGTATTCCATGCAACAAAACTTACTTCCATAAGTATAACTTAGCATAGCCATCCACTGAATTCGTGGTCTTGACCAGGGAAAGGAGCCGCCTTAGTCAACCTGTCCACAATAATCCAAATGGAGTCATATTTCCTACTTAGTCCGGGGTAATCCCGTAATGAAGTCTATATTGATCTCTTCCCACTTCCAAGTGGGGATGGTAATATCCTAAAGTACATCTCTGGGTTATTGATGCTCGACTTCCACTTGCTGGCAGTTTGGTATTTCGCTACGAACTTGCCAATATCCTTCTTCATACCATCCCACCAAATGCATTTCTCGCAAGTCTTCGATACATTTTTGTGAATCGTGGATGAATAGAATATCTCGTACAATATTCTCATGTAATATTTCCGAGCTCTCAAATCATCAAATATCCGACACACAAACGACCCTAATATCGCAGCACACCATTCCCCCTTTGGGAGAAAACTCTTTTGCCTTTTGACTGCACCGCCTCCTTCAGCTTCTCGCATTGATCCTCATCTTGCCCGGACTTAACATCAACCATCATGACCCATTCGACCCGTTATTTACAAACACCTCCATCAATGAGTCCATCAATCTAACTCCCACTGGGTGAACATCTTCACCAACTCCTTCTTCCCTCAATCACATGAGAGACACTTCTCCATTGAGAGCCTACTAAGCGCATCCGCAACCATTATTAGCCTTGCTTAGGTGGTAAAGGACACTCATATCATAATACTTAAGTAACTCCAACCACCTCCTTTGTCAAAGATTTAGATCTTCTTGTGTGAACATGTATTGCAAGCTCTTGTGGTCCGTAAAAACATCCAGTGGACCCATACAAGTGCCGCCATATTCACGTGTAAACACCAACGCTCCAACTCAAGATCACGGGTTAGGTAATTTTTCCATACCTTCAACTACCTAGCGGCATATGTTATTACCTTCCCATGCTTCATCAACACATACCCTAGTCCGACTCTCAAAGAATCACAATATACAACAAAGCCACCAGTACCCTGTGGTGTCAACACTAGTGCTGAAGTGAGCTTCAACTCCTGGAAGTTTTTCTCACAAGCCTTCGACCACTGAATTTCACCTTCTTCTGTGTCAACTTAGACAAAGGCGCTGCAATGGATGAGAGAAACCCTCAACAAACCTCCTTAGTAGCCAGCTAAACCCAAGAAACTATGAATATCCAAAGGATTCACCGGTTTAGGCCAATTCTCGCACCACCAATTTTCTTCAAATCTACTTTTGCTAGACACCACATGGCCAAAGAATCCACGGAAGTCCACAAAACTCACACTTGCTGAACATTACATACAATTGGCGATCTCTAAGGGCTTGAAGCACTTACTCTCTGGTGAGCGGTATGCTCCTCTTTCTGAGAGTATAATAAGACGTCATCAATGAAAACGATCACTTCTAACATATCCAAATATGGCTTGAACACCCTATTCATCAAGTCCATAAAGCTTCCAGCATTCATTAGTCCAAAGACATAACTAAACCCGTAATGACCATACCGTGTTTTGAATGTTGTTCTCGGATATGACTCTTCGAACATTGAGCTGATGATACCTAGATCTTAGATCTATCTTTGAGAAACACTTAGCACCCCGAAGCCGATCAAACAAATCATCAATCTTGGGTAATTGCTTCTGGACAAAGGACTTTGTTCAACCGTCAATAATCAATGCACATACAAAGGGAACCATCTTTTTCTTAAACAAATAAAACCGGTGCACACCATGGAGACTAGCTCTTGTCTAATGAGCCAGTGATTCGGCAACTTTAATCATCCTTCAACTCTTTTAACTCGGCTGGAGCCATGCTGCGTGAGGAATAAATACAAAAGCTGCGTATCAAAAGAAGGTCAATACCTAAATCAATCTCACGCTCGGAGGAATACTTGGAAATCATCAGAGACCTCTTGGTACTTCATGTACGACTGGAACTAATTGTATGTTTGGGTCTCGGGACTAACATCCTTGAACCAAACAAAATGATACAAGCAACTCCTTAGAATCATCTTTCTAGCCTTGAGGTAGGAAACGAAGCGACCTACAGGCACAACTGAACTGGCCTTCCATTCTAAGACTAGCTCACCCAGAAATATGAACTCTATTGACCTCGGTCCTATAATTAATGGAAGCATAACAAGCATACAACCCCATGCCAGAAATAACATCGAAATCTATCATGGCTAACTGTATCGATCTTCTGGTGGTGACCTTCTCGGAGGACCAAGAAAGGCAATCTCTATACACTCCGTCTAGCTGTAACTGAGTCACCTACAGGAGTAGAAATTGAAAGATTTTGACAAGACATCGGGACTCGACTCCAAAGCTACCGGGCTACATAAGTATCACAAAGGACAAGGTACTCGGATCTAATGTGAGCATAAACATCAACATGGAAGACTTGTAACATACCAGTAACCACGTCTGGGGAGCATGATCCTTGAGCTTGATCTCACCCTCTGATCATGCCTAGGCCGAGATGGCACCTGAAGGCTAATGAAGCCGGGGTGGATGATCTCTCGGTGGGTCACGACAAGTGCCCACCTCCTAACCTAGGCTGAGGAAATATGTGATCATCAGTCCTAGCCCTCTTGGCCTCTCTCTCTCTAATGTTGCCTCCATCTGTTGGGCGTACAACACCATCCGAGGGAAGTCCATATCCCGATGGAACATGGAAATCTTGCATTCCTTATCCAAGTTACCTGCTATACCATGCAAAAACCTACTCACTCGCACCCCTTTGGTCACTACTAACTCAGAGCATACTTCGATAGGCGGGTGAACTCATGTATACTTAGTACTGTCATCCTCCCTTGCATCAGATTTATGAACTCAATTGCCTTGAGCCTCCTCATCTCCCGAGGAAAGAAGCGATCCAGAATGCAACATGGAACTCTTCCCAAGTGACTCGGACTGTCTGTAAGTGACCCTATTATCCTTCCATTGACGGAACTAGATATGTGCAACCCCTTCAACTAGTAGGAGGCCAATCCTGTGCACTCAACACTACTCACCCCCATGACCTGGGTGATCTTGATAACCTCATCCACAAACTCATGTGGGTCCTCATCTACCTTGGACCCAAGAAACTCCGACTAAGTTCATCCTCAAGAAGTCGCTAACTCGAGCTACCGCTGCACCGTCATTTTGTGGAACATGCATAAGACTCGCTGATTGACCTGAGTGGTCAAGGCCTGCGCAAGCATCTGAATGGCAGCTCGGAACTCAGCATGAAAGCGGCTGGCCTGGGTGCTTGAGGCCCTCCTTAACCGGTGGGTTGGCTGATGCTCATGACCGTTTCCATCCTCGTGGCCCTCACCACCTCCATTCCTCCTTCCATTCATTCTTCGAGGAGAAATACTCTACAATCGCGAATAGCACGAATTAGATGGATAAAAAGACACTTCATCGCAGGATATAGACTGGCGAAAGATGGGAACATTTCCTAGAACATTTTCGTAGCCTCTTTTTATCATAAGTGTGGCGCGTCTTTCACACCTGCCATGAAAAGACTCTATTTAACGCGGATTTCACACTCCTAAGACACTTAAAACCTATGGCTCTGATACTGAGTTTGTCACGACCCGAATAGAGGCCAGGATTGTAGACAATGAGACTAGGGACCCGAGGGACCCCAAGTCGCACTCCATAGCATAAGCATACAACTATCTCATTCAAAACCGAAGAACATGAATATAATATCACCGTAAGTATGAAGCAACATCACATAAGAATAAACATTCGAAATCGAATACATGTCTAAGGCTGAAAAGTTTCTAGTTTTGATGAATCATGAGAGAAGACCCCAACTAGCTCCATAATGCCGAAACTGAAATATATAGAAGAAACTTCAAAACAAAGGTCCTCGAAGAATGAGGACTCGTAATCCCGAATGGTGCAACTTTGAACAAGCCGACTAAGATCGTGATGAAGTCATGAGTCGGTCCCGTATCAGAAACGATACAACATAGAAAGTATGTGGTCAAAGACGTGAAATATGTCTTCTGTATGATAGATAAGTAAAATTCTATAATAAGTAAATTATCTAAACAAATCATTTCATAACATGCTTTTAGAAAACCGTAGATAACTAATATGCATTCATTCAAAATCATAATCCCTTCATGATGTGACAACAGATAACTTTTAACATCAACTACTCCGAACGACTCAAGATGAGATGCAACATTTATAGAAAAGCCGAACCTTGAGTCAAACCTTACTTAGAACATGCATCCATACGTAGTGATCATGAGTAGTGAATATGAAAAATCTGAATCATATGGACAATGGGAGACTCATATCTTAACCGACATACCACGATGTTTTCTTACATGGTACCGAATTACTACTTATGGCAGCCGCCCAAAACTTTTACACCCCGTGAGTTTCTAAAGTTTAGGCAGCCTATTCATATGTTGGTTAAGTGTTTTAGAGTGCCATATAGTGAGGAAAGGGCTCAAGGAAAGGCCGAAGGAGTGCAAAGTCGGGATTTCGTGGGAGGAGGCTGAACCAAGTTGCCTGTAGGGAAAAAGTGGCACCCGAGAAGCCCCCTCGCGTTACCCAAAGTGGCACGGAGCAGCCCTCCGTGTTACCCAAAGTGGACGCTCGTAAATCTTGGCGCGACTGGCAGAGTGCAACGCCAGTTTGTCTACCGCCTCTCAAGTATATAAAGTCCTCACACTTAGATGTTATGTTATTTTAAAAATAACCTCTACCAAGACAGTAGGAACGAAGGGAAACTATTGAAAATCATCCTATCACGACACTTAAATGCCGTCCAAATCTAAATTAACTATGGGTAGTCAAGTATAAGGCTGCATAGAGCATCACTGCGGAATATAATTATTGTAAATACGCCGACAAATCGTCATCCCCCAGCCTAAGTTGGTGGAATTATTTAAAACTAAAGTGTCAGCATGATCATGTGCCTAAATTAAGTATTTCTCCCTTCTAAATCTCGAGAAATATTGAGTTTTGATCGTCTTTCGATAAGTTGAAGTATAGTAAATATATATAAATATATAAGTTATCGTTTTCTTCGAATATAGTAATAAAGTAGCCCTATTCTTATTTTAATATGATTACAATTGAGAAGGGCAATGAATGATGAGCTGAAACCCTGCCAGTTAATCGGTAAACAAACGAACGAGGTATGTTAAGGCATTTTCCTTCTAATGTGTTAGTTTCTTCGCATAGTAGTCCAAGATGAATTCCGCAAAGCATGTCCGCAAGATGTTTTCAGTTAGTTGTTTTTGTCATTTGAGGCTCGTAATTTGTATTGTTTTAGGCTGAATTACACCTGTATAGCTTCCATGACTACCCCAAGTTTAATAGTTGTGTCGCCGCTAGGGGCGAGGATACGTCACTCTATCGAGCCGCATGTCATCTCGCAAGGACGGTGATGAGGATCCGTATCCTCATATGTTGTGGTTGGCCATATACACACCCCCGCAGAGCATTTACGCCCGGGGTGTAGATAACAGGAGTCCTCCAGACTCGTGAGATAAAGCTACAGTCGTGGGTCGAGCGTCTGTGCAAACCTAGGGATCGGAAAGACGCTATAGCTGGTAGTTGACTCAAGATGACTTGAATAGGGGTATATAGACGAAGGTGTACTCACTAGGGCTAATGGGGGCCAAGGTGGGTTATTCGTGCTGATTGTTCTTCTGGCTTATGGGGGCCAAGTAAAGCTTAAGTTTTCTTTAGTTAATGAGTATAGGTAGACAAGAAGACGCCTCATTTGTCGCATGACCCATACCCTCCATATTACAATTATGTTTAGCCCTAATTTCACTACTTTAGTCATCTTCGCCTGGTTCCTTTATTTCAGTCATTGTCAGTTCTATTTCCTTACTTTCAATTATTTAAAGTATACTGCCTTATATATTCAATACCGTGTACGACGCCCTTTGGGGTGCCGCACATTGCCCGTAGGTGGCAGATAGACGAGGAGGCCCTCGTAGCCCTGGGCCACCACATGGTGAACTGTCAACTCCCTTTTTCCCTGAGTTTGTGTGATAGAGGCTTATTCCTTTTGTTTGTACAAGATGGGTAGGTCTGGGCCGTGTCCCGACCATCTTATTAATCCTAGAGGCTTACGCATTGTGTTACTTCCCCCGTGGTTATATGATATCTACCATGTGGGGCCCTTATGTGTTTTAGATTATGTGTGCTGGCTAAAGTGTGGGCCCTCTTTAGTCGCGATTGGTGGCCTTGTCGGCCATAGTTCGTGCTTTAGCATCCATTTTACTTTTCGCCATATAGATATAATGGTGGTCGGGTTTCGCCCACATAGGGACTCCCTATGATAGTTTGTCTCTCATGTAGCCGTTTATTTTCATTGTGTGGCTATAGGCCTTGTCGGCCGGGGGTTGTATTTGATGTACCGCCATATAGCCCGTCATTTTTTGATCCCAGAGTTAGAGTCAGCCCTACACCATAGGTACTTAGGCTTAGTTAGCTCAAGCAGCTTCAGCCCTAGTGGGGCACTGTGTGCGCCATCCTCCCAAGGTAGGGTGACAAACTTGGCACGAGCGGTCGTATCCTGTGAGTCTCGTAAGCCGTGCCAAGTAGAGTCTTGTCTAAAGATGTGTTGTGCACCACATACTATAGGCAGGAGGCTGCAAGGCATGATAGGATGGTTACTCTTTCTTTTCTTATTCAGCCGTATATAGAGCTTTATAGTATATGGTTGAGTCCAGCTTCAGTTATATTCTTTTTTGCTTACAGAGAAATGTCGAACCAGCGACATCTCATGATAGGCAGGAGGCTAGATGTAGCAGCAAGAGAGGCACCAACAGGGTGCCTCAGCATCGGTAAGACCGAGTTCGATTCGAGGACTATACAGTGGGGTATCATCTTTCGTCCTCCCTAGAATTCTCCAATCACACGAGCCGCTTGGGACGGCCGGGTGTGATGGCACCGCTCTCCAGCAGCTTCTATACCCGTACCATCCAACCAGGAGGTCAGAGCACGGTGGTTATGCTAGCCCAATGATGGCTGTTTAACGCCAGGCGTTGCCACTTATAGTTGCAGAATCCTTAGGAAGGCCTCAGAAGCTCGAGGGCCCGAGAGTTCCTAGCATTGAGTCCCCCGCAGCTCACGTGACGCATCAATCCCGAGGACCCTCAGGACTTAGACCAGATGCGGAGGATTTGTAGGGTGATGCATACCCACACCCACAGAGTTGGTTGAGTTGTTGTGACTCCGGCTATGGGATATCATCGTGTCATGGGTATGAGAGTTGGGAAAGGTCTCAAGCGAGAGAGCTGCTTACCGACCTGGCCCACTCTTCGAGGCTTGTTGGATCATTTCCTACCGCAGAGATTCGAAAGGCCCGGGTTTATCTGTTCCTACACTTAGAGCAGGGTCGATGAATGTTAGGGAATATGCCATGTGCTTTATTCCTTTGCTCGTTATGCGCCGCCTTTGTGGACATAATACCAACCAGGTACACCACTTTTCTATGGGACTAAACCCGAAATATGTTTAGACCGTGACGCATCCATACTGTGAGAATATGGATATCGCCCGTGACCACGCTTTTTGCTCAGAATATTGAGGGCATCAGATGAAGTGCTACGGAGATTAGGGTGATGTCAGAGTTACGCCGCAGGGACAGACCGGGTGAATTACAGGAGGAGTTCCTGTGAGACCTAGTCCACGTTATCGATAGACCTCCTAGACCCCCGCCTCCACCGCAATGGCAGAGGAGCAGGCTCCAGTCACTGAGGGAAGCCAGAGCCCATGAAGTGTTCGTGAGCATTAGGTTCACCGTAGTAGAGGGGAGGGAGCAGAGTGGGTTTACGATACCACTTTTCCCTATTCATGTACCTCGACGCCACTTTGGAGCACGTGTGCATGGTTCCACAACATGCCAAGCAATTGAAGATAGGAGGGTCACCAGATGAGGGACTGTGTATTAGTTAGGGTGACCGGGATCGACAAGATAGGTCCTCAACAGGTAGGATCACGAGCCCAAAGATTCCCCGGCAGGCGTAGGACCCGCCGCGCAAAGGCCGAGGCAGCATCAGGCCGCTAGTTCAGGTGCCGGCCCAGACCGTACTTATGCACTACCGGGGTGACATGAGTAAGAGTCATCACCAGATGTTGTGAGAGGTATGCTGAACAATTGATGTCATCCTGCTTAGTGTTGATAGATCCAGGATCCACGTTGTCCTATGTTACATTGTTAGTGGATCGAAAGTTTATATTATGCCGGAATTGCTTCGCACCTTTTCTTAGTGTCTACACCCGTTGGTGACTCTATCATAGCCATAAGAGTCTATTGGGGGTGTACAGTAGAGGTTTCTGATCACCAGACTACAGTAGACCTCGTAGAATTAGAAATGATTGATTTCTGATGCCAATATGGGTACGATTGGCTTTCATCCATGTATGCCAATGACAAATGTTGGACCAAGATTATCCGATTCCATATTCCAAACCGAGGTAGTACGGGAGTGGAAAGGTAGTACAACCACACCAAAAGATAGGTTTATTTCCTATCTTCGTGTGAGAAAATTTATAGTGAAAAGGTTGATGTTATCATATTGTCGAGTTTAGGGATGTTTTGGGCAGAGCTCCTCACCCTTCAGCCTATTCCATTGGTTAATGAATTTCCCGACATATTTCTAGATGAGCTTCTGGTATTCCCCCAATAAAGGAAATTAATTTTTGCAATCGATCTATTAAGTTAGGCACCAACCTATATCTGTTCCTCCATATCAGATGGTTCCCGCCGAACTTAGAGAACTAAAGGAACAATTGAAGGATTTGCTAGACAAGGGCTTTATCCGGCCGAGTACCTCACCATGGGATGCGCCAGTTCTTTTCGTGAGGAAGAAGGACGGTTCTCCGTATGTGTATATAGATTATCGGCAGCTGAATAAACCAACAACTATCAAGAATAAGTATCCGCTTCCCAGAATAGAAGATTTTTTTTGATCATCTACAGGAGCGATGTATTTTTCAAAGATTGACTTATGGTCGATATCATCAGGTCTGTGTTCGTGAAAGAGATATTCCAAAGACTACCTTTCAGACCAAATACGACCACTTTGAATTTCTAGTCATGTCCTTCGAACTGACAAATGCCCCATAAGTGTTCAGTACCGATGAACAAACATTTTCAGACCATACTTGGACTTGTTCATAGTATTTATCGATGATATTCTATTGTATTCCCGCCGAGGCAAACATCACCAGATAATCTACGGTCATGTTTCAAATTCAGAGATCACAAGCCAGGTGCAAAATTTTCTAAATGTGAAATTTGGTTGAATTCAGTAGCCTTATTGGGCCATATTGTGTCAGATGTAGGCATTCAGTTGATACGTTAAGATAGAGGCAAAGAAACATGGCCTAGGGACTCCGCCATTCGATCGAGGTACGTAGCTTCCTGGGTTAGCCGGGTACAAAAGGTTTGTGGAAGGATTTTCCACTTTAGCAGCACATTTAACAAACCGACGCAGTATGCCAAATTCCATTGACCGAGGTATGTGAGCAGAGCTGTAACCGAAGACATATTGGACACGCATCCTGCTAGTGTTGCCATAAGGTACAGAGGGTTATGTAGTTTATTGTAACACTTCCGGTGATGGGTTAGGTGTGAGCTTTTTGATGCATGGTAAGGTTATTTCCTACGCTTCTAGGGCAGTTGAGGAAGCATGAGAAGAACTACCCTACCCATGACTTGAATTAGCCGCGTGATTCACGCTTGAAAATATGGAGGCACTACCCGTATGGCATCCATGTAGATATTTTCACTCATCATGTGCCCTGCAGTATATTTTCACCAAGAAAGAGTTGAATCTACGGCAAAGCACCATAGTTGGAGTTGTTAAAAGATTATGATGTGAATATTTTATATCAACCAGAAGGGCCACGTTGTAGCAAACGCCTTAGTCGCAAATCTATAGGAAGCCTTGCATATTTACAGCCCGAGCGGCAGTAATTAGCCTGAGAATTGCATCAGCTAGCCAGTTTAGTCATTCGTATAGTAGATTCAGAGACAATGGAGGCACCTAGAATACCACAGTTGTCATCATTTGTTGTGGAAGGAAAGAACGACAAAGATGTAGATCCTATCCTCGTTCAACTAAGAAATAGGTCCAGTGAGGGAAGTGATAGATTTCCAAGTAATCGAGGACGGATTTTTGAGATATAGGATCACCAAGGCTCTGGGGTAGGGCTTTCGCCGTGGCAAATTATGGGCTATGTAAACTATGCCCGTTACTTTCTCAATCTAGGTTCAAAAATATACCATGACGTAGAATTATTGGTGGTCAGATAATGAAAAAGGGGATAGAATAATTGGTTTCAATGTCCCACCGCTACCGTGAAAGATAAATATCAAAAACCAGGCGGACTGACTGTGATATAGCAAGGTTTTTATGGAAATGGGAGGCAGTTAATATGGATTTCGTAGTAGGGTTACCGAGTACCAGGCGTAAATATGATTCTATCTAGGTAATTGTTGACAAAGCTGACAAAATCAGCTAACTTTCGCAAGTAAGTCTACCTTTCACATAAGATTATATTAGCCGTATATTAGAGAAATAGTGCGATTGCATGTGTTCTGTTGTCAATTATATCTGACCGAGGGCACAATTTACAGATAAATTCTAGCAGTCTTCCAGAGGGGCCTGGGGACGCAGGTCAATTCTGAGCACACTTTCCATCCTCAAACAGATCAAGTGTGCGAACGTACAACCGATGCTCAAGGATATGTTATGTGTGTGCTAGATTATGGAGGCACCTGATGAATATCTACTGCTTTTATTGAATGTGCCTATAATAGTAGTTATCATTCAGCAATTCAGATGGCCCCTTATGAAGCATTATAAGGGCGGAAGTGCGTACCCTGGGCCTAGTTGGTTTCGAGGTAGGAGAATCAAGATTGAGTGGGCCAGATATTATTCATCAGTCAGAAGAGAAAGTAAATCTTATCAGGGAACATCTGCTGACTGCTCAGAGCCACTAGAAATCTTATGCTGATGTGCGGTGGAGAAACCTAGAGTTTATATGAGTGACCGGGTATTCCCCGGTTTCACCGATGAAGGGTGTGATGAGATTTGGTAAGAAAGCAAGTCAAATTTCTAGGTTTATTGGGCCTATCAAATTAAGCTGAAGGATAGCCAGGTGGCCTATGAATTGGATTTACCTCAAGAATTAGAATCCATTCACCCAGTTTTTCATGTATCAATGCCGAGGAAGTATAGGAGATCCCTCCAGATTGTCCTAGTCAAAGACGCCCAAATCACCGAGGAGTTAGCATATGAAGAAGCTCCAGTAGGTATACTAGATCCGCAAATCCGCAAGCTAAGAACTAAAGATGTTTTTTCCATTAAAGTTTTATGGACGAATAAGAAACTGAGAGGAGATGAAATGGGAGTGCGTAAGACGATATGAAAACAAGATTTCTTTAATTATTTCGTACTTAGTCGACAGTGCTAGAGGTATATTGTTGCTGTTGTTTCATAAGTTGCATTATATACATGTATATATGAGATAATTGACTTTAGTATATTGTGAAGTGAACGCTATAGTATTGTGTGAAGTACTTGTATTTGACTTTTTCTATGTTTTAGGGTTTTTGGATAGTCCATATTATAGGGGAGATCTCGAAATTTTTCTAGAATAAGTAATTGCAACGTTAAGGTTCTTGCAAGTAGAAGTTAATATTCGAGGACGAATGTTCTTAAGGAGGGGAGGATGTTATACCCTGTAAGTTTCTAATGTTTAGTCGACCTATTCATATGTGGGTTGAGAGTCTTAAAGTGCCATACGTGAGGAAAGGGCCCTGGGAAAGGCCGAACAAGTTCAAAGTCGTGATTTCACGGGAGGAGGATGAACCAAGTTGCCCAGGGAGGGTCAAAGTGGCACGGAGAATCCTCCGCGTTACTCCAAAGTGGCACGGAGCAGCTCCTGCTGTTACCCAAAGTGGCACGCCCGTAAATTGGCTCGATCGGGTAGAGTGCCACGTTGCTCTGTCTCCGCCGCTCTAGTATATAAAGGCCTCACACTTAGATGTTATGTTATTTTCCAAATAACCTAGGCCAAAACAGGTAGGAATGAAGGGAAAATATTGAAAATCATTCGATTACGCCGCTAAACGCCGTCCAAATCTAAATTAACTCCAGGTAGTGAAGTATAAGGCTGCAGAGATATTGCCGCTGAGTTAGTTTTTGTAAAATACGCCTCGGCGAATTGACTTCCCGCCTAGCCTAAGTTGGTGGAATTATTTTAAACTAGTGTCAATATGATAACGTGCCTAAAGTAAATATTTCTCCCTTAAAATTCCCAAAAATTATGAGTTCTTTGACGTCTTTCGATAAGTTGAAGTATAGTCGGTATATATAAGTTATTGATTTCTTCGAATATAATAATAAAGTATCCCTATTCTTCTGTTAATATGATTACAGTTGAGAAGGGTAGTTGAACATGAGCCAAAACACGCTAGTTAATCGGTAAACAAGGAACGAGGTATGTTAAGGCATTTTCTTTCGGCAAGTTAGTTTCTTCACAAGATAGTAGTCCAAGATAATCCCAAAGTAAAGCATGTCAGAGTATGTTATCATGTATAGTTGTTGTCGGGCCGAGGCTCGTAATTTGTACTGTTTTGCTGATTACACCTGTAAAGCTTCCGTGACAACCCCAGGGTTAATAGTTGTGTCGCCGCCCGCCAAGGACGAGGATACGTCACTCTATGGAGCGACATGCCATCTGTAAGGGATGAAGATGGGGATCCGTGATCCTTCATATGCCGTGGTTTCCTCGTATACACCCCCGATGAGCATTTACGCCCGGGGTGTAGATAATAGAGTCCTCTGGACTCAGATATAGCTACAGTCGGGGCCGAAAGGGCCCCTACGTACCTAGGAATCAAAAGGACGCTTTTTTATACCGTAGTTGACTCAATATGTCCTTGATAGGGGTATATATATTAAGGTGTACTCACTAGGGCTAATGGGGGCCAAGGTGGGTTATTCTGTGCTGATTGTACCTTCCGGCTTATGGGGGCCAGGTAAAGCTTATGTTTGCTTTAGATACTGATAGTTTGACAAGAAGATGCCTCGCTTGTCTGCATGACTCCTACCCTCCCTTATTACAATTATGAGCCCCCATTTCACTACTTCAGTCATCTTCAGCCCGGTTCCTTTAATTCAGTCATTGTCAGCTCTATTTCCTTACTTTCAATTATTTAAAGTTACTTCCATACATATTTAGTACTGGGTGGCACGATGCCCTCTTTTTGGGGCGCTCGCATTACTTTCCCAGTACGATAAATGAGGAGAAGGTCCCTCGTAGTTCCAGTCAGCCGAACAGAACCGTTAGCTCCCTTCTTTCGGAGCTTGTGTGATAGAGGTTTATTCCTTTTGTTTGTACAAGATGGGTAGGTTGGGGCCCTTTCCCGACCATCTTATTACTCCTATAGGCCTGCAGATTGTGTTACTCTATGGTTAGATGATATCGGCCGTGTGGGGTCCATATATGTTTTAGATTATGTGCTGGCCATGTGGGGCTTGTTTAGCTGTTGATTTGTGTCCTTGTCGGTCATAGTTCGGGCCTTATCATTTGATTTTACTTTCTAGTTATAACTAGATATCATGGTGGCCTTGTCGGTCTGCATAGGACTCCCTATGATAGTTTGTCTCTGGTTAGTTGTTTATTTTCATAGGTGGCTATAGGCCTTGTCGGTCGGGGCTGTATTTACAGCTGCTAGTATATCCCGCCGTTTTCTTCATCCCAAAGTTAGAGGAGCCCGGCACTGCAGGTGCAGGCCCGGGCCACCAGCAGCTTCGTATCCTAGTGGGGCACCAGGTGACAGTCATGCCTCCTAAGGTAAGGCATGACAAAACCTTGCCAGAGTTGAGGGCTCTACCATAATATCGATATCATGCTCATGGGCCATTAAGGTTGGGATAGCTCACAAGAGAGGTCCCTATAATATAATAAAATCAAACTTATTGGCGCCAGAAGCTCGGGAATAGGGGGTTGTCAACCCGTTAGCCCGCTCAGTGCTAGACTCTTCTCCCAAAACATGCAATGCTCTACATCATATATAACGAAGCTCAACATGAAATCATGCATAAACCGACATCATATGAAAATGAAGCTCAACATTGTCCTTCGGCAAAGCTCAATAATGCCATACATCTATGTTATAAATTCATGCATAAGAGAAGCTTTATTTCAAAACATACCACAAGCTTATTCATAGGTGGGAGCATTCTAAATCATGTGGTAAGCTACATGTAGAAATATTTACTCGACATACCACAAGTTAGAATTTATAATATGAATTGGGAAATTTCTCTTTTTAAACAATGATGGTAAGCTGGATGTTGGAAATATCATCACTTTAATCAACATGCGGGTATTACCCAAAGCTCTATTTATTCTAGCATCAAACCGATTCAATTAGGCAAAAACATCAAAATCATGGGTAATATTAGAAACATATTTTTCATCATCAACTTTATCATCATTACACATTTACCATAAATCACCTCTTTATTAACTCTTCACCATGGGCGATTCAATTTAGAAAACAAATTTTTATAAGAAAACAAGTTAGAATCCACCCAAGCTAAAATCATCAATATCAACTAAATCTAATCATACCCATGAACATCATATAAAAATCATTCAATTGATCAAAAACCCATAATTGATTATTCATAATTTAACACTAATTGATAGAAATTGGGCATGGGTGTGGAAGGAAGATACCCATTAAAACCCTATATACCTGGAAATGAGGAATTCTATTACCCTTTAATTGGCCAAGATCAGATTCCAAAGGAAGCCTTTAATTTGGCCTTTAATCACCTCCTTCAAGACTTCAACCTTGCATGCATGGGGAGTATGCACTTAGAATAGGATTTTTCCCTCTCAAAACCCCTCGAAACGAGCCTTAAATAACGTAGTATAGTCTTAGGACTAGGAAATGATGGAATGCCCTTCTGGATTTCGCGGAAAACTGATCACTGGGCCAAACAATAGGTGAAACTAACAAACAAGGAGGATACCACGACCGTGGTATCTACCCATGCTATGCACTATCCCAATATATCTTGGAAACAAACCATAGGCGAGTAGGATGAGTCATTCTAGGATCCAATGGGTTGTTGGAATGTTGCTGATTGCTCCCCCGAACCTTTCTGAATTTCTACCCAACGAGCCTACAATGGCTCGTTGTATGCTTCAATGGGCCAGTGGTTACTATCCGTCTTTCACCGAGATCCGGCTCCTTACCACGACTCCCCACAACGGATCATCATTGCATGACCCATCGTACCTTCCTATTGCCAAGTCCACTTCCCTACCACAACAACAAATGACAGCTTGTGGTTACATACCATGGTCGCTGGAATCAACCGTTGTTTCCTTTGATACCTAACCACCCTCGAACCTTACCTACCTACCAATGATGGCCCGCGGGTTATTTACCACGGGTTGTGGTACCGCCATCCCGCAGCCTTTTTTACCAACTTGCCAACAGCTTTGCCTTTTAGCTTCCTGGGTCTATTCCTAAGCACTTTTGGGGTATTACAACAACTATACAAATAAGATCGTAAGCTACACGATTATATATTCATAAGCTATATCTCAAAAGCTAGTATATAGACAAGAGCCTAACCTCGCCCCCATAAGCCTAGAAAGTACAATCATCACAGAGATAACCTACCTGCTCCCTCTAAGCCCCAATAGGCGCCATTCAGTTTTTATAACCCTATTGGTACACCTAACTTCTGCAAACAACTGTAACTGAACATACTCATCTTTTGAGACTATATCGAAGCCTTCTAGAGTCCTGTAACTGAGTTCAAGCCTCGCTCGCGCCCTTGGTGGACGACTCGAGCACACAAGGCCTACGAAGGGTCTCAGAATGCCGCTGTAGTGTAGAATAAAATAGACTTTAATATCACCCCGTAGGCTTCACTTTACTCCTTACAGACAATATATGGAGTTGTGGGTGATTCAGTAGCTCCGTAAGTGATACAACATCGTAGCTCCATAAGCAAGCTATTGCTCCATAAGCAATGTATGGCTCCAAAAGAAGTTTGTACCATTAGCATCCTCTTTAATATTCATGGTGAGAGTCGATACGAAATATTATGTACCCCAACCAGGGATACTACACTATATTCTACAAATCTAGTCACTCAAAAAGGCGTATCTTGCCCCATAAGACTAACGCGACCACTACTCATCCCTTAAATGGGGTTTATATAATCGCCAATGTGCAAACCCTATGTGCCTACACCTGGCCAGAGGGTCCTGGTAGCGGTTACAACCTCCGTCAGCTTAGACGGAAAAGGAAATAGGTTGAAGGTCATTCTAGGGCAATGATAGCTCATGTTTCTAACAGTAAGATCACAAAAAGAGCATCAACTATATAGTTCTTCTCTTAGAACGACCGTAGGGTGATGACACTTAAACTCACACCTTCGCTAGAAGTATTAAGCAAATTTGTCAATAAAGAACCCAACTAAGAGGTTGGGGTCGATCCCATAGGGAATATGGAAGGATATAGAAGAATGCTAGTATTTAAGCTTTTGAGTCAATTATACCCTAAAGGGGGAATTCGTAGTTAACAAATAACAATGTTGAGAAATTGAATATTAATTCCAAATTAATGCAATTAACTAGGATAAGTGTTCCCAATGGATTCATAACTACTTCGGGTTTTACACTAGTGATCTATCCCAATACATTACTTGTAGAATTGATAACAAGGGTTCATCACGACTGGTTTGTTCTATGTGATAACTATAATTAATTACCAAATGCCCGATGAGTGATTTCACTTAACTGCTAATAATTTGTCCCAATTTAACTATCATGCAACGATAGCTCAAGTTAATACAATGATCATCAAGATAAAGGCTTTATTGTAATTTTCTTTTCCTAATCTCTACCTCTCTAGGCCTATGCAAGTAAAGAATTCGGGCATGTCCTAACGCTGCGCACCATTAAGAAATGTTGAAGATGAAGAGAATACAATACAAGCATTTGGTATTGGTTTAAAATCACTTCATGAAAAACCTACTTTGTTAATTCTCCATGGTTCCCACAATCCTAGTTGTGGAGATTATATCCTCTCACAAGTCAGGCAAATTAATAGCATTCATATACAAAAGCACAAATTAGTACTTACAACGATGATAGGAAGAAATTCACTTGATTATTGAAAAAATAAGGAAGAACAATTCGACAATCGTCTCAAAGTATGTCGTGAACTAAAACTTATAACTCTAAGACTTGTCAAAAACTTCACACACAACTTCCTCTTATGACTTCTTAAAACTTCTTCTTTTTTATATAAAAATAAAAGGGTATTTATAATAGTAGATTGATGCTTTTCTTGGTCCTTTGTGGATTTTATTTTGGATTTCAAGCTCCTTTTCCTAGTTAAAGTGGGAGTTTACTTTATTGGCCGTGTGACATGCTTGCCGCATTGCCTATGCCAACGCGCTAATCTTGGCTTGCATCACGCCGAGAGGTGGCACCTCGCGCCTACCGTAGTGTCGGGATTCGATGTCACAGCGTGGCAATGTGCCATCATGGTGCTACATCGAACAACTGGTTAAACTGATACCCTGGCGCCTCAAGGTGCTACTGGTCGTGCGGGCATGGAAGTGCACTATTTTTTCCCTTAATCTTACTTAGTTCATTCCTTCTTCTTCACATGTGCTCCAAAAGCCTCAAATACATCCAAATTCATTATTTTTAGTCGTGTAAGCATCTAATCATGTGTATTAGTCATTTTCACAAATATATAACATAAACACATGCAAACACATATAATTTATTCTCAAAAGATAGTAATGTATGGGCAAAATATGTCTATGAAGTGTGTAAGTACGCTCTTCATCAACACCCCAATACTTAAACTATTGTTCGCTGCCGAACAATCTAGTACTTCCTTCACATTTAAGAACAAGATTCCTCCTACAACAGGGTCTACTTGCACTTCGAATCATGAGACAAATCAATAAAGCTCAAACAATTCACTGCATGCATATTGGTTCAACATTAAAATGTCAACGTTCGAAATCACTTAGCTCTTGAAAACTAACTCATCAAGACATATTCTTGGCCAACATGAATCACATTTAATTTAGCAATCAAGAATTACTCAAGTCTTATAATTGTGTCCTCACAATTGGAGATGCCCTTTCACACACAAGATACAAAAATAATATTATCTTTGACATAAATATAACAAAATCCACCACTCTCCCAAAGAACTCAACATACATGCAAAAGACGCACTCCATAGACTTGCCCTTAGTGTAATACTCCGTTAATATAAATTTATGAATCAAGGATCAATTAGACTTAAAATTGGTTGTAATGTAATCTAAGGATGGGTTGGGACTATTTGGCCGATAGTGACGAATCTCCCATGCACTTTAATACTTCATAGCATAACGATTTTTTACACTTTCCTCCCCTCCTTTTCTCCATATACCTTCTTTATTTTTCAATTTTTCAGCCTAGGTGACTAGTGGAGATTTTTTTTCAACATTAAGCTCATTCACTTTTTTTGTCATCATCATTTTTTTTTTCTTTGCACTACATCACCCTCCTTGTTTATAAAATCTCACCCTTTTTTCTTTTAATTTCCACACTTTTTAGCTTTTCCCTTCATTTTTCTACTTATGCTCCTTTCATACAAAATTTTTCATTAAAGTGTTGTAGGAGACATTTGAATCAAATATAAGTCAATAGAACAAAACAGGATTAAGCTTGTAATATGACTATCAAAAGAATAGGCTAAGGCTCAACATGGCTAACTAGGATAATTACAATCAAGGTAGGTAAAATAGGATAAAAATAAGGCTATCAAACAAACGCCTATATCACTTCCTAAATCCATCATTCTTATTTCGCTTTGCACACACACCGGGTAAGTTCTAGATATCAATTTGCAAGCATTGAGTATATCAAAAATTCCTCACACATTGGAACAAAATGGTTTAAAAAGGGAAATCAAGATCACATAAACACATATTAATATTGCATGTATAGCATAATTAAGCCCCTTTTTTTTCTTTTCAAGCACAGGAGTCAATTTTCAAATGACTAGGTGTTTCTTTCTTTTTCATGCATTTTTGAGTGAATCTAATAAAGTCTCAATAATACCTAAAGTGAAGCATCTAGCATTCGTAAGGTCCAAGTTCTTGTTCTTTCTAATGACTAGTTTACCCTTAAGAAGGTCGTCATCCATCCGTCACCGGGCAAAGTCATGACTCAATGACTAAAAATAAATAAAATAAAATACAAAATAAATTTCTAGCCTCTCTAGTCAGTTCTAAGGGACTATCCATCAGAAAAGTACCAAAAACAAAAATCGGAGAAACTCAAAATAAAATAAAACTAAAAAAATACTACAAACCAACAAGCGTGCATGATAAGTCATAAATCCCCAAAAAAGCTAGGATGACCATGTGCAAATTTAGCAATTAAGGCATGCATGGTAATATAAAGTTCACTTCTCCCACACCATGATAATTTCCAAAATATATTCTTAATTCAATGAATATACACGGTCAAAGTATCAAAATAAGTAACCTGACGAGTGCCGGGGTTGAATCCCACGAGGACTAGGGAATGATAAATTCAAGCGTCGATTAAGAAATTTATATTTGCTTGCACCATATAGATGTAATAGAAAAGCAAGTAAAATTTGGGGGTTAAACTTTGTAGAGAATTACACAAATTGATTTAGTGAACTAAAAGTAACAATATCAGCTAAGTTGTTGACAATAGTGTGAAATACTAGAGGTGCGGTGTAGATGAAATACCAACTAGGTCGGGATAGGCCAGGTCATCTCATAAGTTCAACAAGTGTAAATAATCTCAGGAAGTAGGTAGCCTCAGCTTCTCAACCTATGGACTACCCCTAGCTAGAGTTTTCTCAAAATCTAGCTGCGATTTAGCTCAACCCGAATTGATTTGGATCAGCAACTTAACTATTCCTAGCTATTAGCTGCCAATTAGGAAGGAGGAAGTAATTTCAGCTATTTCTACCTTAATTTTATCATCTCTTGTCCATACCCACTACTAGATTCCCTTCCAATACTTAATTATTCTCTCCCGAGTAATAATTATGCAAGTATAGCTAGACCCATATCATCATCAATGAATCTTCATTAATAGATTAAAGGGAATCTATTAGATTTTCACTTAATTGAGCATTATGAAGATTACTCTAGCCATACCCAATCCAATTAAGTATTCATCATCACACACCTTTAGTTAATGATTTTAGCTACTCATAGTTAAGAAATTCAAAAACACATTCATTCATAGCATCATTGAATCTAATAAGAGTAGATAAATCAAATACACAATTATCCCCCAACTACAACTGAAACTTAATAGTACCAAAGAAGAAAATAGAGCAGAGTATTTCTGCAAGTTCATATCAAAATCCCCTTCTCCGAGATAAAAGAATGTCTTTAGCTAAAAGAGAAAATAATGATGTGATGTGTACTTGGATTTTCTCTCAATCTCTCTATATCTATATCTTCTTCTTCTCTCTTTTCTTCCTTCTTTGGTGCAGAGTACTTTTTTCTATTTATACCCTGAAAAGTAGGGTACTTTTCATCTCCTTTTCAGTGCTGGGCGATTATACCCTTAATAACACCATTCTGAAACCGACAAAGGTACCGGCGCTTCGCTAATGAAATCCATGAACCGCCAGGCATCTAATCTTCTTCTGCACTAATTTCCAGTGAACTTTGGCGATTCACCCGACCTTTTGCCGATGCCAATTCGTGAACCGCCAGAGCTTTAATGCCGATTCCAGAATTCCTGAGTGTCATTCAGTGACTGAACCGGCAACTCGCCGCTGGTGAGTCGTGAACTGCTGGTGGAATTCAACCTCATAAGGAGTGACATTCGGCTTTTAGCCGGCGTTTTGCCAGTTAACACCTGCGCCTCGCCGCTGATTCTCACTTCCTCCTTTTTTCTCCATTTTTAGTTCTTTTCTTCAAACATAGGTATCTGCACACAATAAAAGTAAAAAGGCATAAAATCGAAATAATCAACTCGGGAACGAGACAAAAACTCTAGTCTTAACAGTCTAAAAAGTTGGTAAATTACCAGCTCATCACCCCACACTTAATTAGTCACACTGGCCAAATGCTAATGTAATACAACATTAATTAGAAGGGGTGAAAAAAGAACTCCCTAGGACTTTATTCCTCATCGTATGTGGGGGCAAGAGGAGCTTCCCCCAGCTATGCATTTCATGCTCAATATTCATTGTAAATTATGACATAACACCTGCACACTTGAACAAACATGTAAAAACAAAACAGATAATCTTCGGTTGCCTCCCAAGTAGCGCCTGATTTAACGTCGCGACACGACACGGATGACTTGATTACTCAGACTTCATCAAGATACCTGTTGAGACCGTGCTCACATCTTGACCACATGTTTCACCACAGCACCCTATGACATTTCAGAAAATAAAACAAAAACAAAAAATAATAGGAAATAAAGACTAAAAGTTAAACACAAGCAATTAATTTAGTCCTAAACCGTAATCCCCAGCAACAACGCCACATTTTGATAACACACAAACTCACACCTCCTACTGATGTATGAAACATACATTGTCAATAAAGAACCCAACTAATAGGTTGGGGTCGATCCCATAGGGAATATAGAAGGATATAGAAGAATGCTAGTATTTAAGCTTTTGAGTCAATTATATCCTAAACTGGGGAATTTGTGAAAGCAATAAATAACAATGTTGAAAAATTGAATGTTGATTCCAAATTAATGCAATTAACTTGGGTAAGTGTTCCCCATGGTTTCATAACTACTTCGGATTTTACACTAGTGATCTATTCCAATACATTACTTATAAAACTGATAACTAGGGATCATCCAAATGATTGGTTTATCCCTATTGGATCACTCTACTCAATCACAAGGTTAGGTCTCATGAGCGATTTCAAATTAACCTTTATCAATTTTTCCTAAATTTAGCTATCCTGCGACCACAGCACAAGTTAATACAATGATCAACTAGATCAAGGCTTTGTTGTAATTCTCTTTTCCTAATCTCTACCTCTATAGGCTCAAGCAAGTAAAGAATTCGGGCATTTTCTAACATTGCGCACCGTTAAGAAATGTTGAAGATGAAGAGAATACAATACAAGCGTTTGGTATTGGTTTAGAATCACTTCATGCAAACCCTAATTTTTTAATTCACTATGGTTCCCACTACCCAATTTGTGGAGGTTTTATCCTCTCATGTTTGTAAGTAAATTAATAGAATTCATAGATAAAAGCAAAAATTAATACTTAAAAAGATAATAGGAAGAAACTCACTTGACTATTGCAAAAATAAGGAAGAACAATTCAACAATCGTCTCAATGTATGGCGTAAACTAAAATGTATAATTCTAGGACTTGTCAAAAACATCATACACAACATCCTCTAAGACTTCTTTAAAACTTCTTTTTACCTAAAAATAAAAGGGTATTTATAATAGTAGATTGATGCTTTTCTTGTTCCTTTGAGGATTTAATTTGGGATTTGAAGCTCCTTTTCCTAGTTGAAGTAGGAGTAGACTTTTTTGGCCGTGTGACATTCTTGTCGCGTCGCCTTTGACAAAGCACCAATAATTACCTGTGTCGCCCCTGCCATCGCGCTGGGAGAAAGGCGCCTCACGCCTGCTGTAGCGTGGAATTTGCTGCTGCGTCGCACATGGAAATGCACCATCATGGTGCTACGTCCCGCGGCTGGTTGCGCTGAGGTGTTGGCGCCTCGCGGTACTGGTTGCGCGTGCATTGTGATGCACTATTTTTTCCCTAATCTTGCTTAGTTCATTCCTTCTTCTTCACATGTGTTCCAAAAGCCTCAAATACATCCATATTCATTATTTTAAGCCCTGTAAGAATCTATCTAATCATGTGTGCTAGTCATTTTCACAAATATATAACATAAACACATGCAAACACACATAATTTGTTATCAAAACATAGAAAAATATGGGAAAAATATATCTATGAAGTGCTTAAGTACACCCTTCATCATAGGGATGCTACTAATCGAACATGCTCCTAAGCAGTCAGCCCTAACTTCCCACAGGCAGCGTACTGTAATTCTTATCCTTAAGGTAATGCTGTGATACTATGGTTCTAGCCCCCTAGATATTAACTTGGTTTGTCCAGATTACATATGGCTTCTCTAGGCGATTCTAGCCTCGTAGGTAGGTATATCTGGATTTAGCCCTTCGCGGCAAAATCTACATGGGCATCTATAAAAGTAGGACGCGACATTTTCCCCATGTATAACTACTAAAAAGGTTTCTTCCCTTGGATTATCAGCTAGTCTATTAGACGTCTAAAAACTAGGGTGGTTTCCTGAGCGACCTATATGACAAGCAGTAAGTCGGCTGAAGCTAACAGTCACTGACAGTAGTCGATCACATGGAAAGCTATCGCTCAGTTCATTAGGAAACCTTGGGGTCGTTGACTCAAAGGTAAGACCATTCCATCAGGATTCTGTCCCTGGAGGCGTCAAGGTACGTGAATGGCTTACGGGCGAGCTTTACTGTCTTTATAGGCATCAAACAGAAAGTTATATTGCGCAGCTGCACCCTACGCTATCCAACTTTACCAAGTTAGGCCCAACAACTACCCACAAGCTTCTAAGGCCTTGGTACGATGATGAGACATCAGAATCCCTCTAGACTGTGAACAAATGAATAGGGAAGTCTCTATGATGCCCCTACTATTTGTTACACTGTGCATACTCTACCCCGACGGGGAATACCATAATCTAACCTCTATTCGTCTCGTAGTAGCTAACCATAACATATATAATTATTATTTACTTGTAACAGCAAATCACAACATACATACGTTCAACTTACTAACAAAGGTATAAGTCGTATCACTATACAACGACAATACTTGCCGGAAAAGGTTAGCCTTAACATACCTCAATTGTTGATTTCCATTCACTCAAGCCGTTCCAACCTAAAGCCGGTGATTCCTCCAAATTGCAGCCCTTATGCTGAGAGAATAAGGCTAATTTCAATGCTCGGAAATGGCTAATAACAATATCCTTTAAGGATATTTATAATGTCAAAAATATATTCCTAATTCAAAGAATATACACGGTCGAAGTATCAAAACAAGTAACTTGACGAGTGCCGGGGTCGAATCCCACGATGACTATGGTATGATAAATTCAAACGTCGATTGAGAAATTGATATTATCTTGCATCATATAGATTTAATATAAAAAGAAGGAAAATGAGGGGTTAAACTTTGCAGAGAATTACACAAATTGATTTTTTAATTCAAAGTAACAAGATAAGCTAAGTTGTTTACAATAGTGTGAAACGCTAGAGGTGCGGTATAGATGAAATACTAACTAGATCGGGATAAGCCAGGTCATCTCATAAGTTCAACAAGTGTAAATAAACTCGGGAAGTAGGTAGCCTCAGCTTCTCATCCTATGGACTACCCCTAGTAAGAGTTTTCTCAAAATCTAGCTGCGATTAGCTCAACCCGAATAGATTTGGATCAACAACTTCACTATTCCTAGCTATTAGCTGCCAATTAGGAAGGAGGAAGTAATTTCCGCTATTTCTACCTTAATTTTACCATCTCTTGTCCATACCCTTACTAGATTCCCATCAAATACATAATTATTCTCTCCCGAGCAATAATCAAGCAAGTATAGGTAGACCCATATCATCATCAATGGTTCTTCATTAATAGATTGAAGGGAATCTAATAGATTTACACTTAATTGAACATTATGAAGATTACTCTATCAATACCCAATCCAATTAAGTATTCATCATCACACAGTTCTACTTAATGATTTTAGCTACTCATAGTTAAGAAATTCAAAAACACATTCATCAATAGCATCATTGAATTCAATAATAAGAGTAGAAAAATCAAATACACAATTATCCTCCAACTATAGCTTAAACTTAATAGTACCAAAGAAGAAAATAGAGCAGAGTGTTTTCTACAAGTTTCAATGAAAATCCCTTTCTCAGCTAAAAGATTGTCTTCAGCTAAAAGAGAAAATAGTGATGTGATGTGTACATGGATTTTCTCTCAATCTCTCTATCTCTATATCTGCTTTTTCTCCCCTTTTTCTTCCTTCTGTAGAGTACTTCTTTTTTTAAATTTATACCCTGAAAAGTAGGGTACTTTTCATCTCCTTTTCAATGCTGGAAGATTATACCCTTAATAACCCATTCTGAAATGTTACACCTCGTAAGTTCTTGCTTAGTTGGCCTTTTCGCATGTTGGTTAAGAGTTTTAAAATGCCATACGTGCGAGAAAAGGGCCTGGTGAGAAACCGGACAAGCGCCAAGTCGGAGCATCGCAAGGAAAATGTGACTTATAAATAGCATTCGACAAATGCGACTTAAAGGCCCCAAGTATATAAGGTCTCCCACTTCGTTTTAAAGTCATTTCTTATATTATTTTCAGTAAAAACGACCAGAAAATAGAGAGGATGAAGGGTTAACGTAGATTTTCGTCCGATTACGCCGTCAAATGCAGTCCAAACTCAAACTAACTTCGGGTACCGAAGTATAAAGCTGCAGGGAGCATTCCTACAGAGTTAGTTTCGCGAGAATCGCCCGGCGAAGTGGTAACCCGCCAAGTAAAAGTGATTGGAATTGCTCCAAACTAGTATTAATACACTTCCGGCATTAAAATAAGTATTTCTCCCTTCTATACTCCCGAGAAATTGCGAGTTTTCGGTCGTTCTTTGGTAAGTCGAAGAATAGGTAGTAAATATATTCGTAAGTATGGTTTCTCTCCAAAATAATAGTAAAATTAATTCTATTCCTTCGTGAATATGAATACAATTGGGGAAATAGCTTAATATTAGCCGAGCTACCTAGTTAATCAGGAAGTTGGCAGTTAAGGTATGTAAAGCCAGTTTCTTTTGGCAATCTAGTAGTTCCAATATAGTAAAATGGTACAAATTCCAGTAGAATGTTTCAGAAGCCGTATAGTATGTTCAGTATGAATTTAGTAACGCTCGTTAGAAATATTAACTCGTATTTAGCATGGAACTTAGTTGAATAACATGATTCTTAGCAGAATATTCCAGCAATATTATATCTTGTTTCAGTACCAGATTCAGTACAACATGTCAGAGAATATATATATACAGTATTATTATCAGTTTCAGCATGTATTGTATGCAGTATTATTATCAGTGGAGACTTGCTAGTGTTGTTTTGGGATGGAT
>JACEIK010000304.1:4148-38040 GCA_018107945.1 Datura stramonium | reverse complement strand
CCTCAGTAATACGATACTTCAACCATTGAGGAAAATGTCACATCTCTTCACAATTAGACCTCGACGAACACTTGGACTATAACAACCCAAAAATACTTACCATGCTCATTGAAAAGAGAAGAAAATACCCCCAAAAGACCAAAACAATGAAGATGTTTTGAGCAGGCAACCATTTTTTATCAACTAAAGCTTTTTGAAAGGAATCATTAATCACACAAGGGCATTTTTAAACCAAGTAACACACATAGCATCTCATGTTATAACCACTGAAAATTCAAAGCTTGCCTTAGAGTTTGCACTCCTTGCTCTATGTCCACCTTAACTCTAAATGCTCTTGCATCCCTAAAAGGAATGATGCCACTCACCAAATATAAGGATCCCTATTCTCTTAGTTATTTGATTATTTGAATGCATACCAGGGATTAATGGGAAGAGACACTTACTGTTACTCTCCCAAAAGATTTCTTCGTGCATACACTTGACCCATAGGCTTGCCCTTCATGTAGTTCGCCACTAATGTAGAGTAGCTGCACCTAGAATCATTTAGGACTTGAGGATTGTGATGTAGGCTTAAGGTCAGGGTAGGATGAGTAGTTGTCTATAGTGACTAGATCCTCCCTAATGCTTTTCGTGACATGCTATACATCAATTTTGCTCACTCAACCTTCTTTTCATTTCTTTTCTTGTTGATGCCTTTAATTTCTTTAACACTCCCCCTTATAACCCCTCTTTTGCTTCCACCCTTAGCCTTATTACCTCAAGAGGGACCCCCAATTCACACAAATAGTCTTTTCCCCTATTTTTCATCTTTTGGTGCACTTTGACAAAAGATGATGTTCCCTTCACGCTATGTTTCTTGTATTCCCTCTTTGTTTTACCTACCAGCAAACTTAGGCTCTTGCCTCATTTTTCACACTTGCTTTTCTCATTCCCTTCTTCTTAGGCCTTGAACCTTACTTCAGCAATTATCTTTTCATTAGCATTGAGGGAGAATGGGGCCAAAAGAGGTCTTAAAATGGTCTTAAGGTTTGCAACGTGGTTGCCAAGGAAAGGTTTTAAGGCTCAAAATTGGCTAAAAAGGATTTATGTTCATGGAGGGCGTATGGTTGAAGTGGCTAGACAATTGGGGACCTAAACTCATTTTCTTTGTGCCACTACACCTAGGATTTCGCCTTGAATCACATTTAGGGCAAGCTTTAGAAAAGATGTAATGCACAAGATTCACAAAAATATCCTCGCCACTCAAAGCATCACCCTTAGAGGGTCTACAAGAGTAATTTTCCCGAACAAAACATCACATCAGGGAATTAAGCAAGTTAAGCAATCAAACATCATAAGTAAAGCAGGGAATTTACAATGTACGACCAAGATTATTATGCTACGGTGTGAACACTTGCTCATTATGTTCATCCTCATGCCCTTGTTTTCACATTTTCATTTCAACACAAGAAAATTTTTATTTGGTTCCTCTTAAAACAACTTCATAACAGACTCAAAGTGACATGGCATATTCATTAAGAATGTCATCACTGAATCTATCATTGGGAAAAATCAACCCGGTTCGACAACAAAAACATTGCTAAAATAAAAGATTGCTCCTTGGGAAAGAACCATTGTCAAAAGAAAACCCTCAGGGTTTTAATTTCTACCCTATTATTTACAATGGAGAAAAAAAGAAACACAATTTTGGGGTCATCTCATCCAAAAATTTCAAAATATGATGCGTAAAACCAAAGACCCCATTTGATCACTAAATAATAATCACAAAAAGAAACAAACCAAATTCATTCATTAATTTATAGCAAAAAAACACGCCCGACAAGGGCAATAATCAACCACAACAGCCCGACAAAGGCTGGAACTACTCAATTTAACTAAAAACATAGATATTTCAGAAGAAACAATTCCCCCCATCAACAACGCTCATCCCTCACCCACTTAAGATCATACATTGTCCCCAATGTAAATATACAAAAAGGAAAAAAGGATAAGGAACTCCCTCAGCGGGTCACTCCTCTTCATCATCAGCCTCTGCCTCATCACCATCAGTGCCACTGGCATCACCAAATCCAGCGAAATCATTGCCCAGCCCTTCAAATAAGTCATCAATTGGCCCCCAAGCTGAGGACGGAGCAGCCATTGCAGAATCCAAGGCACTCATGTCGGGCATTTTGACCGAAGTCCGACTCTTCCACTCCTGCACTTCAGTTCGCATGGAAGTAACTACCTCTTCTACTACATACACCCTCTTTCATAAAGTGGTGACATTCTTGTACAATGATTTGAGCTCCTTCTTGATTGTTTTGGCAATGAGTGCCGGGAGGCTCTTGGCCAAATGTTGAAGCTGGCTTTCATGCGAGTTTGTCATCTCCACGTGGCGATGGAGACCACTTGGCTTATAAGATTTGGGAGGTCGAGCAAATCTTTGCTAGGGCATGTAACCTGGTGCTTGGCCCAACATGTCAGGATGAGTCACATTGAATTCTGGGGCGATTGGTGATTGGGATGACCCGTGGGAGAGGGCTTCTTCTTGCACGCTGAAGGCTTGCATGCCCTTCCTTTTTACTACCAGTGCCTCGACATCTCTCTTCCTATTAATATCAATCCCTCCTAAAGTATAGGAAGGAGTCTCATAAGGAAAAATAGGCACTCCAGCTACTTCACAAAGTTGGGAGATCAAAACAGCATATGTCATGGAAGTAGTGGACTATCGGGCATTCATCTTCATCTGCTGAGCTACAATTTCCTCGAAGTTAATGGGTACCCCAGACATAATGCAATCAATAAGAATGGCGGCTTCAAGACTGACCCTCTATTCATTCTTTGAGGAGATAATCCGAGCATAAATAAAGTCGAGCCACAGCTTGGCCTCAAACTTCAAGTCATGGCGAGAGATTTCGCCACCCATAGAGGCCCACAAAGGATTGCCAACTGCTATAATGCGGCCTATCCATGCAAAATGGTGCTTCATATCGGCCACCCATGCCATGTACTCCGTATAGGAGTCGATTTCATCCTCCCAGAACAGATAGTTTATAGCAGTCGGGGTGATATCAACATCCACCCCTCAGATCATCACTGATGGCAAGCAAGGGAACTCATCCACTTTGCCCCAATGTTGCATACTCTCTTGGCGGGCCTAATAAGAGGCATAGAACTCTGTGACCAAGCTGGGTTAGTATGGCGAAAAAGGGTTTGCAAATGCATGCCATTGCCTGTTGGTGAACTGCTCAGTGATGTTGGGGAAATCACCTTTTAACCAAGCCAAGTCAAACCTCATCTCCACCATGATGGAGAATCACTGGCAGATGACATAGTGTTCCTTCATATTCATAACACAGAGAATGATGGCTTCCTTCGTGTTGGCTCGTGGTGGAGCAACCTTTGCTTTGCCTTTGCCCTTGCTAGCAAAGGAGGCAGGGGCCTTTCATTTGCCGGTGTTCCTGGAGGATGACTTGATTTGTTTTTCTGCAAGAGATATGTTAGTGACAAGAATGTGAAGTGGAACTAAAAGAAAAGAAACTAGTTGAAAAGAAAAAGAAAACTAAGAAGCAAAGGAATGTCAAACATTCATTTAAGGATCAGGTGGTATCGGTGGACAACCGGCGGTTCGCCGAAGACAATTTGCAAGCCGCCGACTGACCGCCGATGCTTAAAAGAGCATTGGAGGAAATCATGCCATTTTTCGGTAGTTCAATTGGCGTCCCACTGGTCATGTTTCACGCACCTGCCGATGTAGTGCAGGATTCACTCAGTAGCTAGGACCAATTTCAGAGTGAACCAGCACTCTATCGGCGCTTCGTCGAATCTGACCGGCGAATCACCATATCTTGTCGTTCCAAAATTTACAGCTCATTACTCACAAATACCCATTGACACGCATTCACAACAAACATACTACCAACAACTATACTCCATTCAAACACATATTCATGACGTTTAGCCCTTAAGATTGACGTCACCCGGTCTATCAGCGGGCAAAACGTTGTGCTTGATGTAAATGGGTTATTCAAACTTCACCCTTTTCATAATTTCACCACAAAAGCACATATCCACTCCATTTAACAAGAATAACACATATAAAAGTTTCAACAAGGAAATGGAAATGAAATATTACACCTACAGAATCAGGTAGAAATACTAAAATTAAAGCAGGGGCAAGAGAAAATTTACCGAATTGGGAGAATATTTTCCCACTCTTTTAGCTTCAAAAAGGAAAAATAGCTCAAGATTGCAGTAGCATCTTCAGATGAATATAGAGTAGCGAAAATGAGTGAAGTGATTGTGATAGTGAAATATAGATGGGTATTGTAGATGGAGAGTGAGAATGTGATAGGTTGAGGGGGAAGGTGGGGAGTTTAATATGGGTGTGTTGGTGGGAAGTTGGAAAGTGAAAAGGTGGAAAAAACATGGAAGAATGCAGAGAATTGGGAACGTTGGGTAATGGAGAGACAAAAATGGGAAGAAAAATGTTGGAAAAAGGGGATCTATAGGAATATTTGAAGAATAGGGTGGCGAGTAGGTATTTGGGAATTTGTGGGACAATCCTTTTAGAGTCCTCTTTTTATTTAGTACGAGCCCTGACTGGCGCTATACTGGTTGTTCACTGATTCCCTTCGGTGGTTCATCGTTGTGCCTTACCTCACCTTGTATTGTGCCCAATGATCTGGTTCCAACCGGCGACGCACCGATGGTTCTCGAACTCCATTTGCATTCCACCGGTCTTCCACCGAATCTGTGGCCTAGCTTTAGGTTTTCTAGTTCAAGCCGGTGATACACCGGCCGCCCAAGAATCAAGTTCGGTGGTTAGCGATGACCCCCCGATTTTTCAGTTCAAATCTCAGCTTTCTGCTTTGAGCTTCTTTTCTTCGGCGGTCCACGTTTCTAGACCAGCGGCTCGCCGGTCTCTTGCCAGTTCTCTCTTCATGCTTTGTTTCTCACTTTTCTTCTCATTACTCAGTTTCAACAAAAACAAAAACAACAAAAATATCAAGTAATTGACTAAATACTTGGGTTGCCTCCCAAGAAGCGCCTTAGTTATCGTCGTGGCATGACGTATTCCTTTCTCAATTCTTCATTTTTGACAGGTCATCATTCGACTTCGTCTCCCCCAACTCCAATCCCTTATCATCATCATCATTTTGTAATATTCACACCACCTTGCATTTGGGTGGAGTTTCAACTGACGGACATACTTTGAAGGTGACTTCCTCACTACCAACCCGAAATTTTAACTCTCCAAGCTCCACATATACCACGGCCCTCCCGGTAGCCAACAAAAGTTTTCCAAAAATAATGGGGACTTCTACATCCATTTCACAATCTAGAATAACAAAATCAACTAGTAGAATAAACTTTTGCACTTTCACCAGCACATCTTCTAGCACTCCCACTAGTCTTTTAATGGAATTGTCAGCCATTTGCAACCGCATCGATGTCGGTTTCGTGCTTCCGAGGCCTAATTTCTTAGAAATGACTAGGGGCATCAAATTTATACTTACGCCGAGATGACATAGAGCCTTCTTAAATAAACATATCTCAATCATGCCTGGAATTATAAAATGTCACAACCCAGACATACACACGGATCATAAACACGGGAAAAGGAGCCCCGAGAGACCCCAAGTCAATCCATGGCATGAGAGTACATCTAATTCAGTCACATAAGTGGAAGACTCAACATAAGAAAATGTAAACATGTCATAACAACGAAGAAAAATCAATACATGACCCATACATGACGGCTGAATAAAACATAGTCTGAAAAGCCTCTAATCATAAAAGACTGGCTGATGGGACAACTCCCCAACTAACCCAACAAATCTGAAACTGAAGGACAAGCATAGAGTCTCAACATATGGCCCTTAGAACATGAGGACTCATCAAATAAGCTGATAACTATCTCGGAAGCACTACTGTACAGAGTGAGCCTGAGAGTCGGGTCCTGTAACATGAGACGATACAGCATAGAAAGTAAGCGGTCAGTACTTGAAATATACAGTGTATGCAAGGTACGTAAAACGGACATTTTAAAATATAGTAATATCATAAATGATCATAAGAGTTGGACATCATGCTCATATCATAAATGTAGTAGCAAAGCATAAGACTCAAGATTTTCAAAACATTTGTAATAAAATCGTAATCATAATCGTAAGAGAAAAGCCTTGATTAACATGACTTGAGCCCATATACATAATCATAAACATGCATAAATTATGAGTCATAGTGGGAGATTCTCTTAACCGACATACCCCATATGAGCACACATGAAGCCCGACTTGTAACCCTAGTCTAGAGGGTGTCCGTACCTTGCCAAGGGTCGAACCATGAAAGTGTGACATCACCATGAAATGGGCCATTTGGGCTGGGGACTCTCCCATAGGAGGTCCCAACATACCTACAGTAGCACATAGTTTATGAGATCTGGGCAGAACCTAGACCTCGAACCTACTCGGTGTTCGATACTACTCCCAAAACGTATATAGTGCTCATAGTTTAACATACATGAATTCATGAGCTAGTTAAATCATTATAATCATAAATATACTTGTACATACGTGAACTAGCCATGCAATGAGGCCCGTGAGTCGACCAAAACATAATTCATGATTCATAAGGTTCATACATACTTTTAAATCATGCATTTAGCTTGGAATTCATAAAACAATGATGGGTAATATCATAAATTCATAATTCAAATCGTAAATCATGATGTGTTCATAAGTATCATCTTTTGAAGAGAAGATCATAAATCGATTCATCATGGGGCATGCATAATTAGGCTTAAATACATAGAGCTTCCAAATCAATAATATTATAACTAATTTAAATCACAAAAGTTGATTAGAACCCATAAATTATGATAAGATTTTAAAATCACAAAACCCAGAATCAAATCATTAGATTTTAAGTAAATCAAATTAAAAACCCCATGAGTTTTTGTTCAAATTTTAGCAAAATTGAAGAGGAAGGGCATGGGTGTGGAAGAAACCACCCATTGAGAACCTTACATACCGGGGAATATCTAGTTCACAACCTCTCTTGATAACCAAAGAAGAAATTGCAATGAATTGATGAGTTCTAAGCCTGAATCACTCTCCGAACTCCCCTACCTTCCATGCATGAAAGAATGAAGTGAAAACTAAACTTAAACCCTTTAAATTCCCCTATCATAAGCCAAAATGTCATAGTTTAAGCCTTAGGATCTTAGGAATTTACAAAAAAGCCCTTACAAATTCGCAGAAAATAACTGCCAAGGGGTCCCAACGAGGGACCCAACGACTTGTCATGAGGAGCCACGACTCATGGCTTGAGTAGTGAGGTACACTGCCACAGTTTCTCCCTGGGACCCCACGGAGGACCCCACGAATCATGGAGGGTGACCACGACTCATGGTCACAATCCGTGGTCAACACTGCCCAAAATCCTTGCCCAGCTTCCAGTCTAGGCCACGGGTGACTTCATGAGTAGTGAGGTCTGACTATGACTCTTGGTCATGCCCGTTGTCTCCTCTGCAAATCCTGCCACTCTGGTGTACCACGAGTCACCGCACGACTTGTGGTCACTCCTCTCGAGCCTCCTCACGGTTCGTCCTGTGACGTGGTGTAAAATTTTAGTTTTTCACTATTTTACCTCCAGGGTCCGATCCTTAGGTTCCCAGGGTATAACAATATCACCCCCTTGGGAACATTGGTCCTCGAATGTTAGAAACACACAGAAACTCATAATCAAACATTCGTCATACGCAAATACTGAGCATTTAAACCAAAAATTGACGGAATGACTACCTCTAATAAGAACTACATAGCTGAACTGAATTCAGACATCACATACATCCATAATAACATAAATAAAACTTGCGCACATGAACTGAACATGGAAACTGATTATATATTTAGGGCAAAACTGATACCTCAAACTAAAACTGAGCCGGTAGAGAATAAATGCGGGTATCTAGCCATCATATCCGCTTCGGCTTCCCATGTACCTTCTTCAACATGCTGATTTCTCCATAGTACTTTAACTGAAGCTACTTCTTTGTTCCTCAGCCTCCAGACCTGACAATCTAAGATTGAAACTGGAATTTCCTCATAATTGAGTCTATCCTTTACATCGATGCTATCCACCAGGACTACTAGAGAAGGGTCTCCCAAGCATTTCTTCAAAAGCGACATATGAAACACGGGGTGCACAGACGATAGCTCTAAGGGAAGGTCCAACTCATACACTACCTTACCAACTCTTCTCATAATCTGGTAGGGACCAATATAGCAGGGACTGAGTTTTCTTTTTTTCCGAACTGCATTATTACCTTCATGGGGGATACCATTAGAAATACCCAATCGTCTACCTAAAACTCCAAATCTCTTCTTCTCACATCCACATATGACTTTTGATGACTCTAAGAGGTTTTCAGCTTGTACCTTATCATCTGAACTTTCACCATGGCCTCATGAACCAAATCAGGTCCTATCATAGCTGCCTTAAAAACATTAAACCATCCATTGGGCAATCTACACCTCCGCCCGTAAAGGGCCTCGAACGGTGCCATTTGGATGCTGAAGTGATAGCTGTCATTGTAAGCGAATTCGATCAAGGGCAAGTGATCATCCCAACTACCTTTAAAGTCTATCACACAAGCTCTCAACATGTCCTCGAGAGTTTGAATTGTCTGCTCTACCTAACCATCCATTTGCGGATGGAATGTTGTGCTTACCTTAACCTAAGTCCTAAGCCCTCTTTGGAAAGACCGCCAAAACTGAGAGGTAAACTTTGTACCTCAATTTGAGATAATAGACAAGGGCACTCCATGAAGTCGAACAAACTCCCGAGTATACGACATGGCATAATCATCCGCCGAATCTATGGTTTTGACTGGTAGCAAGTGTGCAGCCTTGGTAAACCTGTATACTACAACCCAAATAGAATCACACTGTCGGCGAGTACTAGGTAGTCCTGTAATGAAATCCATATTAATCTCTTTCAACTTCCAAGTGGGAATGCTAATATCCTGACGTACGCCTCTTGGCCTTTGATGCTCAAATTTCACTTGCTAGTAGTTTGGGAAGTTGGCTACGAATTCTGTAATATCCTTATTCATGCTGCTCCACCAATATATTTCCCAAAAATCATGATATATCTTGGTGGCACCCGGATGGATAGAATACCTAGTTCCATGTGCCTCATGCAATATTCGGTCCCAAATATTATCCACATCTGGAACACATAGACGGCCCTAGTACCGCAGCAGACCATCTCCCCCTTGGCAGAAGATCTCCACCTTCTGACTTCTAACGGCTTCCTTCAACTTTACTAAAAATAGGATCCTCATCTTGTCTGGCCTTTACATCCGTCACCAAGGACGATTTTGATCCATTTTGCACAACAACACTGCCATCAGTTAAGTTGACCAACCTAACTCCCAATCTTGCCAGCCGATGGACATCTTTCACCAACTGTTTCTTTCCCTCATCCATGTGGGACACACTCTCGATAAAGAGCCTACTAAGCAAGTCTGCTACCACATTACCCTTACCCGGGTGGTCAAGGACACTCATGTCGTAGTCCTTAAGTAGCTCCTAGCACCTCCTTTGTCGAAGATTGAGATCTTTCTGTGTAAACACATATTTCAAGCTCTTGTGATTCATAAATACATCCACGTGGACCCCATACAAGTAATGCCTCCATAACTTCTTGGTGAGCACCACTGTGCCAACTCAAGATCATGAGTCAGGTAATTCTTCTCATCGATTTTCCACTGTCTTGAGGCATATTCTATCACCTTCCCATGTTGCATCAACACACACCCAAGTCCGATTCTTCAAGCATCACAATGTACTACAAAACCATCGGTACCCTCGAGTAGGGTCAACGCGGGTGCTGAAGTAAGTCGAGTCTTCAACTCTTGGAATCTCTCCTCACAAGCCTCCGACCATTGGAACTTTACCTTTTTTTGAGTCAACCTGGTCAATGGTGCTACAATTGATGAAAATCCCTCAACATATCTCCTGTGGTAACCTGCTAGACCCAAGAAACTTTGAATTTCTGAAGGATTCACTGGTCTGGGCCAGTTTTTCACAGCCTCAATCTTCTGAGAATCTACGCTTGCGCGCTCACTCGATACCATGTGGCCAAAAAATGCAACCGAGTCCAACCAAAACTTGAACTTACTAAACTTTGCATACAACTGATGATCCTTGAGAGTCTGCAACACTATTCTCAATGAGTAGCATGCTCCTCCTCGCTCCGGGAATATATAATGATATCATCGATGAACAAGATCACAAACATGTCTAGATATTGCTTGAACACCTTGTTCATCAAGTCAATAAAAGCTTCTAGGCATTGGTTAGTCCAAAAGACATAACAACAAATTCATAGTGACCATACCAAGTCCTGAAAGTGATTTTCCAAATGTCACTCTCTCGAACTCTGAGCTGGTGATACCCGGGCCTGAGATCTATTTTAAGAAACATCTAGCACCCTAAAGCTAGTCAAACAAGTCATCGATCCTAGGTAAGGGGTACCTATTCTTGACGGTGACGTTGTTCAATTGCCGGTAGTCAATGCACATCCGAAGCGAACCATCCTTCTTCTGGAAAAATAACACTGGTGCACCCCATGGAGACTTACTCGGCCTAATAAATCCCTTATCTCATAGGTCTTTCAACTGATCCTTCAACTCTTTTATCTCGGCTGGAGCCATTTTGTAGGGTGGAATAGAGATAGGTTGTGTATCGGGTAAGAGATCAATGCCGAAATCAATTTCCCTCTTCGGAGGAACCTCTGAAAAATCATCGGGAAAAATCTTCAGATACTCACACACTACCGAAACGGACTGGATAGTTGGGGTTTTGGACTCAACATCCTTAACCCTAACTAGGTGATACATGTAGCCCTTAGAAATCATTTTCCTGGCCTTGAGATATGAAATAAACCGACCGGCTGGTACAACTGAATTAACCTTCCACTCTAAAACTGGCTCGCTCGAAAATTGGAATTGCACCGCTTGGGTCCTATATTTCATCGAAGCATAACATGAAAACAACTAATCCATTCCCAAAATGAGGTCAAATTCAGTCATAGCTAACTCTACTAAGTCTGCGGAGATAACCTTATGCAGCAATGTGATGGGGCAACCTCTATACACCCGTCTAGCTACAATTGATTCCCCGACTAGGGTATAGACTGAGAACGGTTCTAAAAGAATTTCAGGGCTAACTCCAAAACTACTAGAAATATAAGGCATCACAAAAGATAAGGTAGCTCCTAGATTGAACAAGGCATAATCTTCAATGTTGAAGACTTGTAACATACCAGTGACCACATCTGTAGAAACCTCCTGCTCCTGGCGGGGTACTAGAGCATAAAACTTGTTTTGGCGTTGACTGCCTGCTGAACTAGCAGAGGCACCCTGCTGAGGGGGACGTGCTGCTGGAGTGGCAGAACTGGCTGCGGTCACACGGGCCCCACCGAAACTGACCTGGATGAGGGGCAGTCCCTAAGTCTGTGCTTGGGTCTGCCACACCCGAAACACGCATCTAAGCCAACTAAGCATCTCCCGGGATGATTCTTACGCACTTCGCACAAGATGGAAAAGTGCACTCCATCTGCATGTTACCCTGATCCCTCAAGCTTGAAACCTTGCTCCTCTGATCTCCTCTGAACCTAGATGGTGTGTTGGCCGATAATGGGGCTGGAGCGATAGACCTGTGTTGGGACTGCTGGCGTTATCCACCCCCTGACATGACCTGAGAAACCCCATAATTGTCCATCCTGGCCCTCTTCGACTCCCTCTACCTCTGGTAGACCAACTCCATCTACTTTGCATGCAATATAATACGGGGGAAGTAAATATCCCGATGAAGCATAACGATCCTGCAATCCTTGTCCAAGTAATCCGCTACCCCATGTACAAAACGGCTCACCCGAGCCCTCTGATCCGCCACCAACTCCGGAGCATACTTGGATAATCGGGTGAACTCCAACACATACTCTTGCAAGGACATGTTACCCGGCTTCAAATTGACGAACTCGGCCATCTTGAGCTCCCTCATCTCCTGAGGGAAGAAGCGATCCATAAATGCCG
The DNA here is from genome assembly GCA_018107945.1 of Datura stramonium. NCBI lineage: Eukaryota > Viridiplantae > Streptophyta > Magnoliopsida > Solanales > Solanaceae > Datura > Datura stramonium. The sequence goes on along the minus strand of JACEIK010000304.1, from coordinate 25,949 downwards.
TGTGAAACTCCTCCCAACCTATCGGGCTTGCACCCACTGCCCTGACATATCTCCATTGCTTAAACCATATGTAAGCTACCCCCTTTAGCTGATAGGAGGTCAAGTTAGCACACTCTCCATTGTTCACCCCATAACCCAGGTGATATTCAGAATCTCATCAATGAAATTGTGGGGGTCCTCGTCCACCTTCGACCCCGTGAACTCAAAAGGGTTCATTCTGAAGAAATTCCTCACCCTAGCTTCCATTGTGTTCCCATTCTGAGGGTAATGCGCCACTGTCTTATTCAGAACCTGGGCAATCGTGGCCTATGCCAGCATCTGAATCGCTGCCCTAAACTCAGCGTGGGCAGCTGGCTCTTGTGCGTACTCCACGTGAATGGGTGGGGCTGGCTGATGCTCCTCACCATTTGCACCCTCATGATCATTACTGTTACCATTTCTTCTGGGGTTCACCTAGTGTGGAGGCATGATGCTGCAAAGGTGAATAGCACGAATTAGAAGGGTAGAGAACTTTTCATCACATGACATAGATCATGAGAGAAGGGAACATTTCCTAAATTTCTAGTAGACTGTTCGTCATAAGTGTGGCGCACTTCACACCCATGAAAATGACTCTACTTAACATGTATTTCAAAATCCCTAGGACACTTCAAACCTATGGCTCTGATACCAAGTTTTCCATGACCCGAACATACACCCGAATCGTAAACATGGGACAAGGATTCCCCAGAGACCCCAAGTCAACCCATGGAATGAGCGTCCATCTAATTCAATCCATAAGCGGAAGAATCAACATAAGAAAATGTAAACATATGATAACAACGAAAAAAACACAATACATTACCCATACATGATGACTGAATAAAACATATAGTCTGAAAAGCCTCTAATCATGAATGACGGGGTGATGGGACAACTAACCAACTAACCCAACAAATCTAAAACTGAAGGAAAAGCATAGAGTCTCAACACATGGCCCTCGGAACATGAGGACTCATATAATAAGATGATAACTATCTCAGAAGCTCTACTGAGGAGGTTGAGTCTGAGAGCTGAGTCCTGTACCATGAAATGATACAACATAGAAAGTATGCGGTCAGTACTTGAAATATACTGTGTATGCAAGGTAAGTAAAAGAGATATTTTAAAATATAGGAATCTCATAAATGATCATAAGAGTGGAACATCATGCTCATATCATAAATGTAGTACCATAAAATAAGGCTCAAAATTTTCAAAACATTTGTAATACAATCATAATCATAATCATAAGAGAAAAGCCTTGTTTAACATGACTTGAGCCCATATACACAATCGTAAACATGCATAAATCATGAGGAATAGTGGGAGATTCTCTTAACCGACATACCATATATGAGCACACATGAAGCCCGACTTGTAACACTAGTCGGGAGGGTGTCCGTACCTTGCAAAGGGTCGAACCATGAAAGTGTGATGTCATAATGAAAAGGGCCATTTGGGCCAAGGAAAGTCCCATAGGAGGTCCCAACATACCTACGGTGGCACGTACTTTATGATATCCAGGCAGAACCTATGCCCCAAACCTACTCGGTGTTTGATACTACTCCCAAAACATATATAGTGCTCATAGTATAACAAAGATGAATTCATGGGCCAGTTAAATCATGATAATCATAAATATACTTGTACATACATGAACTATCCATGCAACGAGGCCGGTGAGTCATCCAAAACATAATTCATGATTCATAAGGTTTATACATACTTGTAAATCATGTATATAGCTTGGAATTCATAAAACCATGATGGGTAATATCGTAAATCCATAATTCAAATCGTAAAACATGTTGGGTTCGTAAATATAATCATTTGAAGAGAACATCATAAATCGATTCATCATGGGGCATGCATAATTAGGATTACATACATAGAACTTCCATATCAATAATATTATAATTAATTTAAATCAAAAAAGCTTATTACAACCCATAGATTATGATAAGATTTTAAAATCACAAAAACCCAGAATCAAATCATTAGATTTTAAGTAAATCAAATGCAAAACCCCATGAGTTTTTGTTCAAATTTTAGCAAAATTCAGGAAGGGCATGGATGTGGAAGAAGCCACCCATTGAGAACCTAACATACCTGGGAATATCTGGTTCTTAACCTCTCTTGATAACCCAATAAGAAATTGCAATGAATTGATGAGTTCTAAGCTTGAATCGCTCGCCCAACTCCCCTACCTTTCATGTATGAAAGAATGAAGTGAAAACTGAACTTAACCCCTTTAAATTTCCCTATTCATAACCCAAACATCATAGTTTACGCCTTAGGATCTTTGGAATTTATGAAAAAGCCCTTAATAATTTTTAGAAAATAACTGTCGGGGGGTCCCAACGTGGGACCCAACGTCTCTTCATAAGGGGCCACGACTCGTGGTTTGAGTCGTAAGGTAAACTACCATAATTTCTCCTCGGGAACCCACGGAGGACACCACGAATCATGATGGATGACCACGACTCGTGGTCACCATCTGTGGTCAACACTGCCCAAAATCCTTTCTCTGCTTCCAGTCTAGGCCACGGGTGACTTCATGAGTCGTGAGGTGTGACCATGACTCGTGGTCACGCTCGTGTTCTTCTCTACAAATCCTCCCACCCTGCTGGACCACGAGTGACCTTATGAATCGTGGTTACTCCTCATGAGCCTCATCACAGTTCGTCCTTTGACCTGGTGCAAAATTTCAGTTTTTCACCGTTTTGACTCCTGAGTCTTATCCTTGTGTTCCCGGGGTATAACATAAAAGCTTTGGGATCTTCCCTTTTTGGGGAAGGGTTGCTCATCATTACCACACAACAATTGTACGTTTTCTCTTCATTTCCATCATCAACCACTTTCTTCTTTTTCAACAAATCTTTCATAAACTTGGCATAACCAGGCATTTGGATCAAAGCGTCCACTAACGGTATATTTATGGACGACTTGCTAAACATGTAAACAAACTTCTTAAACTGATCCTCCTTCTTTTTCTTTGTAAGTCATTGTGGATACGGTGGTGGGATTCTCGCTTTAACTCTATCATCACTCGTGGCCTCCTTGCCTGTCTCTTCATCATCAACTTGAATGCAGATCTCTTCATCCTTATTGTTTGTTTCTTCCTCAACATTGTCTTCATTCTCTGGAGTCATTGGCTTTATATAATTCTCTTCTTCATCAACTACTTTCGAGTTCTCCACCTCACTAGACTTCCTCAGTGTATCTCCAAACACCTTGCCACTTCTAGTGACAATAGCCATACATTGACCATCTTTCTTCGGGTTAGGCATTATGCACTAGGTAGTGTTCCCTTCATCCTTGGGTTCATTTGAGTCGATATTTGATTCATTTGGGCTTCTAAATGCTTGATAGATTTTGAGTGTGAACTCACAGTTTGAGCGAGGTTAGACACCTCCCCTCTTATTTCCTTCACCCCACTTTTTGTCGACTCCACTTTCTTCAAGACTCTTGATAGCATTTCTTTGATTTTTGAGCTACCCGCATCACTTACCCCTGGCTGGTTTTAACTATTCCCAACCTTAGGAGGTGGAATATATTGATTTGGACTTCGATGATAACGATCACCTTCTTGGTTTGGCTCTCTCTTTCCCCACCTCTCATTTCTTTTAGGCTAACCTTATTGTTCCTGAATCCTCCACCGTTTGTTATCATCCCTTGGGCGCCACTGGCCTTGGTTTTCTCTTGGAAGCGAGGTCGAGGGCCTCCCATTTGGTTACCCATACATTGGAATTCTTCGTCATATCTTGGTGGTGAAGGCTCCCCTTCATATTGCAGGGGACCTTGCATTCCCACAACATTTTCTACCTTTGGACCTGCTCTCATCACATTCTTGGTCATCAATTCTAATTGTGTCATCATCTTGGAAAGAGTCTCATCCCTCTCATCATCCCTTTTTCACAACTCCGCCGCTAATGCACTTGAGCTGATCTCATGAGTGGACACACTTGACTCCCTTGTGTGCCAAGCCCTGTTGGTTTTTGTCATTCGATCAAGGAGAGCTTGGCCAATCCATATGTTTGGTCCATAATAGAACCCCTAGATTTGTTGTTGGCAACAAATTTGTTGATTGAATCAAGGGTTTTATAGAAGCTTTGGAGAAGTACTCATCTAGTAATCCATGATAAGGGCAAAGAGCAACCTTTTTTTAAAACATTAACCATGCCTTATGCAAAGGATCTCCTTGTTCTTGTCGGAAGTTGTATTATCATCCCTCAATTGTAACATCTTTGAGGGAGGGAAAACCAAATCTAGGAAAGCCTCGGTTAACTCTTTCCACGAAGTAGTACACCCTGGAGGAAGTTCCTCTAGCCACATTATTGCTTCCCCCGTCAATGAGAACGGAAAAATTCTCAACCTGACTGACTCTTGACTAATGTTTGTAATGTTGAAGGTCTGGAAAATTTCTGAGAAATTCCTCAATTGTCGATTTGCATCTTCTCTTGGTTTGCGGCCAAAGAGCTCATTCATCTGTAACAAGTGCAACATTGTGCTAGTAACATGGAACACCGCATTCCCTACAATTGATGGTAGGTGAATGACTCCTGCAATTTCCGGCATTATCGGATTAACTTCTTCAAGTTCCATGTAACCCTCCACTGAGCTATACCTTGCTTGGGAGTGATGGCACATGTGATGATAAGATCCTAACAACACAACAGAAAATCAAATCAAGTAGCTACGATGCACACAAATTCTACTTAACAATCAATCACAAGATTATTAAGCGCTAGTCCCCGACATTGGCACCACTTTTGATAACGTCAAAAATATATTCTTAATTTAAAGAATATACATGGTCGAAGTATCTAAACAAGTAACCCAATGAGTGTCGGGGTCGAATCCCATAAGGACTAGAGAATGATAAATTCAAGCGTTGATTGAGAAATTGATATTAGCTTGCACCATATAGATTTAATATAAAGACAAGGAAAATGGGGGGTTAAACTTTGCAGAGAATTACACAAATGATTTAGTGAACTAAAAGTAACAAGATCAGTTATGTTGTTGAAAATAGTGTGAAATACTAGAGGTGCGGCGTAGATGAAATACCAACTACATCGGGATAGGTCAGGTCATCTCATAAGTTCAACAAGTGTAAANGCTGTCTTTGAATAGCTACTAAAGGAGATCCTGAAACTTATCTGTCTAAACCTGCAGGCAAGTATGCAGCTCCCCATGTGTGGCGTTAGTTCAATATGTAGGTAGCCTCAACTTCTCATCCTATTGACTACCCCTAGCTAGAATTTTCTCAAAATCTAGCTATGATTTAGCTCAACCCGAATTGATTTGGATCAACAACTTCACTATTCCTAGCTATTAGCTACCAATTAGGAAGGAGTAAGTAATTTCAATTATTTATAGCTTAATTTTACCATCTCTTTTCCATACCAACTACTATATTCACGTCCAATACATAATTATTCTCCCCTGAGCAATAATCAGGAAAGTATAGATAGACCCATATCATCATCAATGGATCTTCATTAATAGATTGAAGGGAATCTAATAGATTTACACTTAATTGAATATTATGAAGATTACTCTATCAATACCCAATCCAATTAAGTATTCATCATCACACACCTCTAGTTAATGATTTTAGTACTCATAGTTAAGAAATTCAAAAACACATTCATCAATAGCATCATTGAATTCAATAATAAGAATAGATAAATTAAATACACAATTATCCTCCCACTACCTATGAAACTTTATAATACCAAAGAAAATAATAGAGCAGAATATTTTCTACAAGTTTCAATCAAAATCCCTTTCTTACCTAAAAGATTATCTTCAACTAAAAGAGGAAATAGTGATGTGATGTGTACTTAGATTTTCTCTCAATCTCTCTTATCTCTATATCTTCTTTTTCTCCCATTTTTCTTCCTTCTGCAGAGTACTTCTTTTTTCAATTTATATCCTGAAAAGTAGGGTACTGTTCATATCCTTTTCATTGTTGGATGATTATACCCTTAATTGCCCCGTTCTGGAACCGGCGAAGGTATTGGCGATTCACCGATGAAATCCATGAACTGCCGAGTATCTGCTCTTCTTCTGCACTCATTTCTAGTGAACTTCGGTGGTTCACCCAGCATTTCGCCAATGCCAATATGTGAACTGCTGGATCATCAATGCCAATTCCAGAATTTTTGAGTGTCATTCAGTGATTGAATCGGTGACTCGCCGCTGGCAAGTCGTGAACCATCTGTGGCATGCAACCTCTGAGGCAGTGACATTAGGATTTTAGTTGGTGTTTCGTCGGTTGACACCTGCGACTCGACGCTCATTCTCACTTCCTCCTTTTTGCTCCATTTTTGCTCTTTTCTTCAAACTTAGGCATCTGCACACAACAACAGCGAAAAGAAGGCATAAAATCCAAATAATCAACTCGAGAACAAAACAATAATTCAAGTTTTAGAGTCTAATAAGTTGGTAAATTACCAACTCATCACATATTAACGACAATTCAAACTCAATTTAATTAGGTTGAAAGCTTACAAATTCATGAGAGTCTAGAAGGTAGAAATACTTACCCATCACTTGTAGCCGCTTAGGACTCAATTAGAAGTGATTTCTATAACTGTTACTCAGCGGGCTCCAATAATCCGGGCAATATTTCAAGAAATAACTCCGTAGGAACGTTCCTCATAGGCCTAGGAATTATTACCTGAGAAGAATTGACATTTGGAGGTGATTTAGCACCGCAATTCAGCTTAAATTTGATGAAATCCTCATGACCTTATCACCATGACCAAAGCCCTCTTTGAATGAAATGAATTAAGATCTCTCACTTAAACCTATATATAGTGAGGCGGTGAAGGGAAGGCATGGCGCGCTGCCCACAGTTCAAGGAGTCGGGCACGATGCACCGCTCAAGGTGTCGGGGCAAGGGAAAGACACGACGCTCCTTGCCACCCTGCCTCTACTTCGGCCTCATGGTCGCACGATGATGCAATCGTTAGCTCCCCTCTTTGGGCCTTTTCCCGTATGTGTCGTGCTCCCGACACTATCACAAGCACACAAACACGTCCACTAATCAATGGAAACTTATGGGGTGTAACATCATCCCCCCTTAGGAACATTCATCCTCAAAGGTAATTCAATCTTAAGAGGTTCTGTCCTTCCTGAAAATTTGGGCAGAGTCTCCTCTTTAATATTGACTATCTACAAACCTGAAATGCAGAAAAGTCCAACACAAGTGTCTCACAGGACGCTACTTGCAATTGAATAACATAATTCCACCACATACATGTAAGGAACTGATAACAGTAGCAACAAAGGAAACTATACAACACCAGAAACTATCTTGCCTTAACTGAAATTGTCTGAGTTGAGTAATATCGTCTTAGGACCTGAACAATTGAGGATACCCGGACTATGCGTCATCCTTAACTTGTCAACTCATCCATTCTATATTTTTGTTCATCCATACGACTCTAATAGAATAAATCTTTAGTCCTCAAGATAGCCTCTATGGACCTGATGATCTAGTACAACTATTGGAGTGTCTGCGTGGGACGGCTCACTTGTAACCTGAGCATCCTTAACTGGGTCAATTTGAGAAAAGGTCTCCTACGCACTTACGTAATATTTATGGAAATATCCTATCCCCAAAGGCAACTCCAACTCATAGGCCACTTGATTGATCTTCCGGATGGTTTGATATGGCCCAATGAATCTAGGGTTGGGCTTGCCCTCCTTGTAGAATTTCATAACGGCCTTAATTGGAGAAATTTTCAAGAATATCCAATCATTGCCTCAGTCTCCATCTCCCTATGTCGTACATTGGAATTGGACTCTTGATGACCTTGGGCTCTCTAATGTGTTTAACCTTTTCTTATAACTGATGTGTTATGTCCAGTTCAATTAACCCTAACTTATCTACTGAAGGCCATCATATAGGGGACCTGCATTTCCACCTGTAATATTTCTTCGAGCGGTTGAATCGTGTGCTCTTCTTGGATATTTGCCTTAGAAGTTGTACCCAATCAAGACTCGACCTATTGGTCAAGAGACTCCATCCCATGCTATCTCGAAGGTCGATGACTCTTTATATTTAGGCCTTGTCTCTGGGCTGTACTAGGCTAGGGTCTCCGTACCGTCACTCCTTCGCTGCTAAAACTAGAGGACATATTGCAGTGTTCTAGGTCAGTCTCACTATCCTCTGAGTGTCAACCTATTGCTTATATCTCGACCTTCAGCAACCATTCCAAGCTCTATCAGCCCACTACAGGCTAGGCGTGGTTTTGTTCTCCTCCAAAGCTAGATGTTAATGTCTTGCCCTAACTTTTATAGGCTGAGATCCAGAGTTTGTGCCCCCTGTATCGTACTGGCAAGGATATTACTGGTCATGTTTATTAACCTATATCATCCTCACCCACCTTTGGGCCGATTTCCATCATTTAGTCGATATGTCCCCTAACATAATAAGCTTGGGGCCATAGCTTTTATTCTCCAAGTATTCACTACCGCCGTCAACATACTGTGGTAGGATTAAGCGATATCTGACCTAAGCTTCACTATTTATGGGGGTCTATTTCGTATGGACTCTCACACATACTTAGCTACTTCTAGCACTGCTCTCCTGATTTTTCTGCAATCAAGGTCTAGTTAGCTTATTTAAGTGCTCAGGACTTAACCATTTTTTTCTACTACCCCCAATCAATGGGTATAGACTTCCTTTACTATTTAGTCTTGGCAACATAGCATCAATACTTACACTCTCTTCTATATGGAGAAAATGGTTGCGAGGCGGAAATATCCATATCATACTACGGTGGGGCTAAAATATGAAAATCAACATACTCCAAAGGGCTGGAGGTAAGAATCTCACAATTTCACCATCTTTTGTACCCTTCAGATAATCCAACATTAACTGTTGTCCCTGTCTAATACTGAGTAGATACTAAGTAAGCCAACATATGTATACTACACACTTGACCTCCTATTCCAAGGGTGTAGGAAGAGTTGGGAATGGTGCTGGCATGTTTGTTACTAATGAGGTTCGTGGTGCCCCGGGAGGATGCTAGGGAGATTGAAAAGATGTCCCTTTCTCCGTTAGGCTAGGCTGTCCCCCCAAATGTGGCACCTCCTTGTACCCTTTCCTATTGTTGTACCTAACTTGCTGCTGGCTATAGTCTGTCTCGTATCAAATATTATTCTAGATAGATATAACAATGAAATCTTAGAGGACAAACCCTATACAACTAGACTCTAAAGCACAATCTGAGAAGGAGGGGTAACCATACTATCATGCTTCGTTGCCTCCTACTTATAAAATGTTGTGCACAACACATTTATAAACAAGACTCTAGTAGACACAACTTTTAGACTCCCTTAGATGTGATATTGCTCTGATACCAAGTTTTTCACGCCCCGCTTTGGGAGGCGTAACTAGCACCTAGTGCCACCTTGGAACATGGGCTGACGTAGCAGGGAACATGAATCTCTGGTGCTTGCCAAAAACTCAAAATCAAGAAAACAACAAGCTATATCTCGGCTGTAAACACAGCCTTGGGCCGACTAGGCCACACAACACACCTGTATAAAAACAACTAACCAAACAATCATTACAATAAAAGGATCCTATGCGGGCCGACAAGAATACCATGTTTTCTAAGTTATAAACAAGGAAAGTGAGATAGTTATATATGTACTATAACTGACAAGGCTGCTACCGATAGCTAGCTAGGCCCCACACAGCCAACACACAAAACATAGTATATATAGGCCCCACACAGTCAACATCACATAACTAGCTAGGAACTGAAGACACTAGTCTACAAGCCTCTAAGAGTGATAAATATTGTTCAGGATAGGGCCCCGGCCTACCAAAAAATTATATATAAAAAGATAGGTAAATTTCTGTATGGCAACCACGAATGAAAAGAGCTGACCAATCTGCTGTCTTTGAATAGCTACTAAAGGAGATCCTGAAACTTATCTGTCTAAACCTGCAGGCAAGTATGCAGCTCCCCATGTGTGGCGTTAGTTCAATATGTACCTAGTATGTAAAGAAATGATATTAATTGAATATACGCTGATGAAAAAACTGAAAGTAATCAGCGAAAAGGAGAAAAAGTTAACTTGTAAACTTTTATAACCATAGCCACCATCTAGTAGTCAACGATACAAATAAGAGCGTAAAATGATTATATATTCATATGCTATATCTAGCAAGAAAGTATACAACCAAGGACCTAACCTGGCCCCAATAAGCCTGGAAGGTACAATCATCACAGAGATAACCTACTTGGGCCCCCCATAAGCCCTGAAAAGATCCAATTGCTTTATATCCCCCTATTGGTAACCCTGAGACCCTGAAAGTAATTGTAATTGAACATACCTTATCTCTTGAGACTATACAAGAGCCTTCTAGGCTCCTGTATCTGAATTCGGTCCATTCGAGCACCTGTGACTGCACCCCATGCATACAAGGCTCTACGAAGGGTTTGTAATGCCACTGTAGTGTAGAAGAAGTCCATAATGAATAGACTTCAATATGGCCCTGTAGGCTTTACTTTAGTCCTTACAAACAATATATGGCTCCATTAGCGATTCAGTAGCTCCGTAAGCAATACATCATTGTAGCTTCGTAAGCAATACATCATTGTAGCTTCGTAAGCAATCTATAACTCTGTAAGCATTAGCAACATCGTAGCTCTGTAAGTAGTTCATACCATAGCAGCCTCTTAAATATTCATGGCGAGAGGCAGTATGAAACACAATCTACTCTAACCAGGGATACTACACTACAATCTACAAATTTAGTCACTTAAAAAAGGCATATCTAGCCCCATAGGTCTAATGCAACCGTTGCTCATCCCTAAAAAAGTATATATAGCTACCAACAGGTACGCCCCGTGTGCCTACACCTGGCCAGAGGGTCTTGGATGAAATTACAACCTCCGTTGGCTTAGACGGAAAAGGACGAGGCTTGGGTGACCTAAGAAATAGGCTGAAGGTCATTCTAGGGCAATGATAGTTCCTAAAAAAATAGTAAAATCATAGGCTACCAAATATTTATTTCATTTAATAAGATGACTGTAGGGATGCTACTAATTGAACATGCTCCTAAGCAGTTATCCCTAACCTCCCATAGGTAGGTTACTATAATTCTTAGCCTAAAGGTAATGTTGTGACACTATTGTTCTAGCCCCCTAGATATTAACTTCGTCTGTCAAGATTTCATATAGCTCCTCTGGGCGATTCATTGCCTTATAGTTAGGTATATCTGGATTTATCCCTTCACGACAACATGTATATGGGCATCTGAAAAAGTAGCTTGGGGCGTTAGCCCCACGTCTAACTAATAACAAGCTTCCTTCACGTGGAGTATAATCTAGTCTATGTGAGTTCTAACAACTAGGGTGGTTTGCTGAGTGACCTATACGATTAGTAGTAAGTCGGTTGAAGCTAACGGTCACTAATAGTTGCTGATCACATGGCAAGGTATTGCTAATTTCATTAGGCAACCCTAGTGTTGCTGACTCAAAGGTAAGACCATCCTATCAGGATTCTGGCCCTAGAGATGTCAAGGTGTGCCAACGGTCTATGGGCGAGCTTTACTATCAATATAGGTGTCAAATAGAAAGTTATATCGCCCAACTGTGCCTTATGCTGTCCAACATTACCATGTTAGGCCCAACAGCCACCCATAAGGTTCTAAGGCCTTGGTATGACGGCAAGGCATTAGAATCCCTCTAGACTGTGAATAGATGACCAGGGAAGTCTCTATGACACTCCTAGTGTTTGTCACATTGTGTCTAACCTCCATCCATCTCAGAGAAGCTATCCACAACATATATAATTATTATCTATTTGCAGCAGCTAATCACAACATACATATGTTTAACTTACTTACAAAGGTATAGGTCATATCACTATATGAAAAGAATACTTGCCAGAAGAGGTTAACCTTAACATTCCTCAATTGTCGATTTATGTTCACTCAAGCAGCTCCAACCCTGATTCCTCCAAATTGCAGCCCTTACGTTGATGGAAAAAGGCTATTTTCAATGCTAGGAAACAACTAATAACACTATCCTTTAAGCATATTGACTACAATTCAAACTCTATTCAATTTGGCCGAGAGCTTACAATTTCATGAGAGTCTAAAAGGTAGAAATACTTATCCATCACTTGTAGTCTCTTAGGACTCAATTAGAAGTGATTTCTAAAACTATTACTCGGTGGGGCTCCGACAATCCGGGCGGGATTTCAAGAAATAACTATGTAGGGACGTTCCTCGTAGGCCTTGGAATCATCATCTGAGAAGAATTAACATTTGGATGTTATTAAGCGGCGTAATTCGACTTAAATTTGATGAAATGTGTGTGACCCTATCGCCAAGAGCAAATCCCTCTCTGAAATTTTATTTTGAAATGAATTAAGTCTCTCACTTAAACCAATATATAGGGAGGTAGTGGAGGGGAGGCGTTGCTCGGTTCCCAAAGAGCCAGGAGTTGGGTGCGAGGCGGCGCTCCATATGCCTTTCCTCTACTTTGGGCTCCTGGTCGATCGATGATGCAATCATGCGCTCCCCTCTTCGGGCCTTTTCCCGCACGTGTTGTGCTCTCGAAACTATCAAAAGCACACATACAAGTTGACTAACCAATTGCAACTTATGGGGTGTAACAAAATCATAGATTCATAAGATAATTTAAAATAAAACATGTAATCATAATCATAAATCATATATTAAAACACAAGAGATTTGAATTCAGAGAAGATCAAGAGAGATTTCATCAAATTGGATGTAACTGTAGAATTTTCTTAAAATATGATTCAAGAAATTAATCTGAAATTGGGCCTATGGGTGAATTAAATCGCCCATTCATGACCCTACATAATTGGGCTTGATGGAATTCTTGCTTAGAATTGAGACTCAAGAGATTTGGAGAGGATGAAGATGAAAAACCCTTACTTCCCTTTAAAGCTTGATTTCTCAACTATGGTGTTTTTTAGAGGAATGAGGAATTATGTGTAAAACCCTCTAATACACCTTTTGGAATTCCCAAAATGATGTCATTTAGAAGTTAAAAGGATAGGGTTTTACAAAAATACACCTGGACTACCGAATTAAAAAATCCTGCTAGAAGAATCCACAATCCATATAACAGACCATTGGTTCTACCAATATAGCATTGGTTCAATCACTGAATCCTACTTCTACTTTAAGTCACCCTCTGATCCTACTACATCGATTAAAACCAACCACTAGTACAATCTAACAATGGGTCATACAATCCACTTGTAGGTTCTGGGTGAATTTTTATATTTTATAGAAGTTCTCCACCAACGAGCCAACAACAACTCATTGGTCCTAACAATGACCTGTCATGTGGGTCATACAATGTCCTGGTGAAATTTTTCTACTAGTTTTCCCACTTTAAGTCTCAGATCTGACCTTAGGGACTTTCGGGGTGTTACACAAAATGACTTTGTTCAGATACACAAATATCAAGCAACACAAATATGATTTGGATGGTTATAATCTACTCACATTAGAGGTAAAAATGTAATTAAACTAAAGACTAAGATGCTTAGGGTTTAAACAATAATGAGAAAATTCTAGAGAAGTGAACTTGTATACGATTGATTCCCCTAAATTACTCAATCGGAAGTAATAAAAATGGGATTTTCACAAATATGTGAAAGCAATCTACTTAACCAATTTTTAGGTGTCTCTCAATAATTCAACAATGTCAATCTTCATCTATATTTCAAATTGATTAGAATTCAATTCAGAATTGATAGCAATTTGCAAAATGGATTCATCAAATTTCTAGGTGAATATATTAAATAAGGTTTAAAGCCTTGGGTAATTCTTGGTTGATGCTACCCAAACCTCAATTGACTCTTTCAAGCACAATTGATGCAAAAAAATTGATATTTGCAACCACTAATATAACAATTCAAAGAAATAATCAATTTAAATATTAACAACCCATAATTATTCCTCCTAACTAAGATCATTAGGGTTCACAAACCCATTGGGTTCATAATGTTAGATCAGGGTTTAGCTACACATGGAAAGAGAAGAAGTGAAAAGCATTGAATTAAACATGATCACTTAGCAATGAGAAGAGAGAGAAAACTTGAATTGATCAATTAAAATTTAATGAATTCTTCAACTATAATGGGTATCTTCAAAGGAATGCAAGAACTATGAAAACAAACTCTCAATGTATAGAACTGAGCAGATTTGTTTTTAAAATATCAAAAAAGACTACTTATACTATACCCCAAAACCACTATTTAAATTAAAATTTGGAGGGCCCAGGTCGCAGGGACAGACTGCACCTTGAAAGTGTAGGCAGTCTCTTTAATTGTCGCTTGAAATTGAATTTTGTCCTGATACTTTCCATTCATTGACTGACAGACCATCAATTTAAAAGACGGCCGTTACTTCCTTCCATTTATTGCTTCACTAGATGGGTATGTTTGAAACACATGTTTCATTTTATGGTCTACATTTTGAATGTATAGACCATATCTTGAGTTGTCCCTTGCTAACCACTTTGTGGTGTTGTTACACCTCATGGATTTAGAGCGATCTCGTTGATAGGTTTCGGATGTACGAGGCTAGTTTGGTGGCTACGTATTGTACATCCAGAGAAAGCCGGGGGTTGAATGCACAAACGAGTGGGCAAAAGAGGCCGGAGGCAGTCTGGAAGGAGCTACATATCACAGACCCCTCCCCTTTGGGTTGAGCTATGCATCGTGACCCCTTTTCTACATGATGGAGTTCACATCGTGGACCTGATATGGTGGTGGCTGTTAATATATAAGTGAATTATTGGACGGTTGTTCATTATCCAATAATTCTCTAGACCTTGATGATGGTGTAAACTCTCCAAGAGAGGTCCCTTAGTGATCCTAAGTAACTTTGAGGACAAAAAGATGACCCAAACTTAACTCTTGATGTCAAGTGCTAGAGTCCCTTGCTAGACGGTGTGTTGGTTGCATTTATTGGAGGTATTGGTGGTTGTTCCATGGTTTAGAGTTTGGTAAGATTTCCCTTTCACTGATTTTTAGTCCCGAATATGAATATATACCTTTGATGGCGCGTAGGTATGACACCTGGGTCCCCAAAATCCTTGGCCTACTCGGTGCTAGACAATACTTCCACAGCATGCATATTGCTCATAATCATATTCTCAAAACATAACTTAAATCTATTTCCTGGTAGTCCTGACTCCCAAACATCTCTGTAAAATTGATCTCGTAAGCCTTGGATAAATATTATGGAGAAACATACTTGACTTCACATGGGCTTGCCCAAATCATGAAATCATACATACTTGAATAAGGCTTCATAAAGTCGACAATCATAGTATCATAAGTTTAAGAATTTGTAAACATTCATGCATACTTTGATAATTTCTCATACTAGAAATCATGGACTCATAAGCTTGAAAGTTATAAATCATGCATAATAGGGTAAAATAATCATAAGCTTGAAATCTTCAATTCATGAGGAATTTGAGTGTAGCACCCCGGATAATTTGAGCGATAAATTCATACTTTTGAGATAGGACTAAGTACCTAATAGGAAAATAAGAAAGTTTTATAAGATATTTGAGTCAATCTATGATTGTATTTAATATTGAAAATTGATCAAGTTGTAGAAATAAATTCGGCAAAAATTATCGCAAAACTTCTTTCTTTAGATTTCTTGAAATTTAAGTCAAAATGTCCTGAGGTTTTTATCCCACTCTATAAGGAATTAGGGGTGTACGACCTATCAAATTAAAGGACTATGAGTATATTTTCTAGGGCATCAAACCTCTTTCCAATATGACTTTGAAATAGAGAGATGTTTGCATTTTTGCGAGACCGCACAAGCGGGCACATCACAAGCGGGTTGAGGCGATTGAGGACTATTTAAGTCATTTTGGTCAATTGTTCTTCATCAAATCAATTCCAGCAAGTCTCTTCATCAGAAACCTCTCTCTAACTCTTCCTTTAGTCTCCTAAGTGTTATTAAGGTAGGAAACCATGGTTTAACATGATTTTGATGTCGAGAAGTCGGGAATCGCGTGTAGCTTGTGTTTTGGTTCCTTTTTCGGACTTTCTGTAGCTGTTTCTTGGTGAAGATATTGGTAAGCCTTCTTCTGTTGGTTTTATTTATTAACTAAGGTTTGTTATAGCTGTGTTAACTCCGTTAGTTTGTTTTCTCAGAGTTTCTACCGTTGAATTTGTATGAATCTTTTCAGGTAAGCTTCGTTTGTCTAATTTTTGTGTTAAGTTGTGTTTGTTGTGTTTTATAGTAACATGGTCTCATCATAGGAAGTAACTTGATTCTTATAAAGGAGGAGGTTTTTCTTAGTTCGGGTTTGCAAAAAAATCAAGGTATGTAGGCCTTTCCCTCACTTTGTTGGCTTGAATTCCATAGTTGTTGCCGTTGGTATGGATGTGTGTGTTGGCTATTTTGTGAAACTCTATGTGATATTGTTATTTGACTCTTGTGATGCTGTTTATGTGATGATAAAGGGGTGTATGAGGTGCTTGTTTGGTTGGTAGCTTGGGCTTGAGTACGAAGAGTCGTAGTCATGGAAAATTATTAGGCTCGTGTCGAGTGGTCATGTGTGAGGCCTGTGGTTGTTGTAGCAAGTTATGGGTTGTTTGTGTCAATACGAATAGGTGATGACATTTACATGTGAATGAGGGTTTAGAGTGGTTAAGTTGAATAGTAAGATCTTTGTTATATTTGAATCGGCGGTCGTTTCGGCCGTGTCGAGAGCATGTGACGGCCGTTGTGACACTTTGGTTGTTTTGTCCATATTCCTTGATGTTAGTGGTGAGTAGAATGACTTGTGTTATGCTTTTAAATATTGGTGATATACTAGTTAGGATGAAAATCCTTAGCTTGGCCAGAGGCTCGTCAGTGCACGGCTATACGTGAAAGAATAGTACTATGTGGTGATAGTTGGTTGGGGGGTTTTGAGAGTCGGTTGTGTTCTGTTTGAACATGTATTGTTATTATCGTTGATTGTGAATGTTGCGATTATGTTTGTGCTCGTGTGTTGAGGCCCTTGGGATTTGTGGAAACCCAATGCTAAGAGTAGGTTTGGCCGCGAGGTTTTATACAAGGGGTAGAACAATTCCCTTATGGTGGAGTTGAGTTTTCCTTCCATAGGGTCGTTTAGAGACATGAAAGCGCATGGAGAGGTACATGCCTCCATAGCACTGTATAAGTCTTTTCCACATTTCTGCGATCATGATTAGCTCTCGCTGATGGATGGAGCTCTACTAATCGTGCACAGTTGAGAGAGGGTCCAATAGTGCTTGTTTAATGATGTTGACTAATTGTTGTTTACTTTTGATTTTCTTGGAGTTATACTATCATTGTTTTTTGTGTTATCTGTTATCTGATAACAGTGGATGCTAGATGTTGGCTGGTGTTAGCTGAGACCATTGAGAGCTCTAGAGGTGATTACAGGTGAGCTGTGCCAGCTATGTGACACTTATTGTTGTTTACTTTTGACTTGCCTGGCTTATGAGGGTCATCTAGGTTGTCTTTATATGTTTGCTTATTCTTGCCAAGCTTATGGGGGCCAGGTAGTATTTATATGTTTACTTAGGTTGAATTCTCCTTCTATAATATTTGGTATATCTGTTAATCTCTCATCTGAGTCTTGCAGTTGTTTTTGCTTTTCATACTCAGTACATTATTGTACTAACGACCTAGTCGGAGCACTGCATTCATGCCTATAGGTGATGGTGGACTGGTAGATCGAGTTATTGGTTGCTGAGAGGACTTCTATCTTACTTTGTGCGATCCAGGTCTTTCAGAGTTTCCAAAGGATGAGTTATGGGTTGTTTGGGGCCCTATCTCAGACGGTTGATATGTATTGCATTCTTAGAGGCTCGTAGATGTTTGATGTGGGTGTAGTATCATTTTTGTAGGCTAGATCAGCCTTGTTGTATAGATTGTTTTTCATTCGGTGGCCTTGACGGCCTATTATATTTATATTTGATTGGTTAGGTGAGCCAACTTCCATTTTAATCTGTCTTTTACTCCGATTTAACTGGTGTTGCAATGTCGAACCTCGTCGGTTCAGGTTTTTTGTAGTTAGAAGATTGTAGGTTCACTCGGTCATGTGCGGCACCGGGTGCCAGTTATACCTCCCCGAGCTTTGTGTGTGACATACTTAGTATCAAAGAAGTTCGTCCTAGGGATTCTATGAGTCGTGTCTAGTAGGGTCTTGTTTATGTGTGCATTGCGCAGTGTACTTATAATAGGAGGCTACGGAGAATTTAGGATTATTACCCTTCTTTTTGGATCTAAATCGTGAGAGAAGTTAGTATTATAGGAGAGGAGTTTGGACTCATGTTTTCTTGCTTTTGTAATAAATTCTTTTAACCTGATGAATTATCACTGGCCAGTGGCTAAACATGGAGGCAAATAAGATTCTTGTTTTTATTATGGTTATAGATGTGTCGTGCCTCGGCATGGTGCAACGTTTTGTTGTTTTTTATTGCTTGTGGTAGGCTTGCCATATGAGGCTGTGTCGTGTGATGTCGTTCTGTGTCAGTCCATGAGTTGGAGTCGTGTGAGTCATCCAACATTCAAGGACGAATGTTTCTAACGGGGGAAGAATGTACAACCCTAGATAATTTGAGCAAAGTACGGACTAAGTGTACCTAATAGTCTAAGAAGGAAGTGTTATGAGATATTTGAGTCACTCTATGATATTACTTAAGATTGGACATCGATAAAGTTGTAGAACGAAATTGGACAAAAGTTATCGCAAAATTTCCTTCTTGAGGTTCCCTATATTTTATCTAAAATGTCTTAAATCCTTTCTTCCTATATATACGAAATTAGGGGGTGTGCAACCTATAAATCAAAGATCTATAAGTCTAGTTTCAATTGCATCAAACTTTTTGCCAATCCGACTTCTGAATAGAGTGATAGTCATATTTTCATGACACCGCACAAACAGATACGTCACAAGACGGTTGAGGTGGTGGAGGACTATTGGAGTCCCTTTGGTCGGTTGTTCTTTATCCAAATCCATTTCAAGCAAGTATCTTCGTGAGAAATCTCTCTCCAACTTATCCTTACATGTTCTAAGTGTTCTTAAGGTAGAAAGACATGGTTTGAGATGATTTTGATGTAAGAAAATTAGGAATCACATGTCGCTTGCATTTTGGTGTCTTTTATAGGGTTTTGGTGTCTGTTTTGTGGTGAAGCTGTTGGTGAGCCTTCTTCCGTTCGTTTTCTTTAGTAGTTAAGGTTTTTTATTGGTGTGTTAACTCCGTTAGTTTGTTGTCTCGGAGTTTCTACCATTGAATTCATATGACTCTTGTTCGGTAAGCTTCGTTTATCTTGTTTTGTTGTTGCGTTGTGTTGGCAGTAACTTGGGCTGCTCTAGGGAATTAACTTCATTCTTATAAGGGCAGAGGTTCTTCTTAGTTCAGGTTTCCGAAAATCCAAGGTATGCTAGGCTTGCCCCTCCTTTTGTCGGCATGTATTTCGTAGCCTTTGTCGTCGGTATTGACGTGTGTGTTGGCTGTTTTTTGAATCTCTATGTTATATTGTTATTTAATTCTTGTGCTTCTGATTATATGATTATAAAGGCGTTTGTGATATGTTGTTTTTGTTGGTGGCTTGGGTTTGAGTGCGAAGAATGATAGTCATGGAAAATTATTAGGCTCGTGTTGAGAGGCGGTGTGTGAGGTGTGTGATTTTGGTAGCAAGCTAACGGTTGTTTGTCTGAATAAGATTAGATGATGATATTTACAAGTGAATGAGGCTTTAAGCTGGTTATGGCGGATTGTTGCGATGATCTTTTGTTATATTTGAATCGGCGATCGTGTCGTCCATGTCGAGTGCATGTGAAGACCATGGTGACACCTGTGCTTGTTTGGCCGTGTTCCTCTATGTTAGGGGTGAGTATAATGGCCTATGGGATGCTTTTAAAGATTGGGGAAAGACTGGTAAGGATGGAAATCCTTAGCTCGGCTAGAGGCTCGTCATTGGACGGCTAGATGTGAAAGAATAGTACTACGTGGTGATAGTCAGTTGGTGGGATTTGAGAGCCAATGAGAGCCGATTGTGGGCTGTTTGAACATGTATTATTATTTTTGTTGATTTTGAATTTTTTGATTATGTGTGTATGCATGTGTTGAGGCCCTTGCGATTCGTGGATACCTAACGCTGAGAGTAGGTCCGGCCCCGGTGTTGAGTCCGAGGGGTAGAACAATTGGGTTATAGTGGAGTTGAGTTTTACTCCTATAGGGTCGTTCTTGAGATATGCAACACGTATGAAGAGGTACATGCTCCACAGCGCCGTGTATGTCTGTTCCACCTCCCTAGGATCACGATTAGGCTCTCCTAGATGGATGGAGCTCTACTAATTGTGCACAGTCGAGAGAAGATTTGACAGTGCTCGCTTTATGATGTTGACTGACTGGTGTTTACTTTCGATTTTCTTGGAATTATACTGTGATTGTTTCTTGTGTTATCTATTATCTGATAGAAATGGATACTAAATGATTGTTGGGGTTAGCTGAGGCCAGTGAGAGGTCTAGAGGCGATGACAGGTGAGCTGTGTCGGCTAGGTGCCGCTTGTTGTTGTTTACTTTTGGACTTGTCAGGATTATAGGGGCCAGGTAAGTTCTGTTTGTATGTTTTCTTATACTTGCAAGGTTTATGGGTGCCAGGTAAGTTCTATTTTTTTTACTTAAGCTCAATTTTCCTTCTGCAATACCCGGTATATCTGTTAATCTCTCATTTATGTCTTGTAGTTGTTTCTGCCTTTCTTACACGATACATTATTATACTGATTCCCTAGTAGGGGTGCTTAATTCATGTCTATAGGTGATGGTGGGCTGGTAGATCAAGTTATTGGTTGCTGAGTGGAGTTCCAGGTGAGTCGGTGCGCTGCAGGTCTTTCAGAGCTGCCAAAGGATGAGTTATATGTAATTCGGGGCCCTGTCTTGGATGGTTGATTTCTATTGTATTCTTACAGGCTCGTAGATGTCTTCTGTGTATGTAGTATCATTGTTGTAGGCCAGGTCGGCTTGTATAGATTGTTCACCATTCTATGTATTTGACGGCCGATTGTATCTATATTTGGTTTGTCAGGTGAGCCAGCTTCCGTTTTAGTCTGTCGTTTACTCTAATTTAACTTTTGTTATAAGGTCGAACCACATCGGTTCATGCTTGTTGTAGTTAGAATATTGCTAGGTTCGCTTGGTCAAGTACGACACTGGGTGCCTGTCGCGCCTCCTGGGCTTGGGTTTTGATAGACTTGGTGTCAGAACAGTTCATCCTAGGAAGTCTATGAGTTCTGTCTTGTAGTGTCTTGTTTATGAGGGCATTGTGTAGTGTACTATTTGCACTCCGGCTTACACACAAGTATATGTGGTCGTACAAGTAATAAAATGACTCTTGAAGAGCAGAATGTCAAACCAACAAGGACTGGGCTAATTCAGCGAACATTCAAGATCAAGTGCTAAGTTAACTTTCACAAGTGTTGATTGTGGAATTTTTTAAGTTTGTATTTAAATCTAGTGGTGATCACAAAATAATTGGGAAACAATACTAAGAAGCATCTAGAGTTAAGGGATGACATTCATGCAATGCTATAATTCACGGTGGTTGTTCGGCTGTCTGGATGACTACACGCAAGTGCACGTGGTCAAACAAGTAGTAAGTGGCTCAAGTAAGCCAAGTATCGATCCCACAGAGACTGGACTACGGGGCAAAATCTACTCAAGTGTCAATTTACTGTAACTCTAAAA
>JACEIK010000303.1:476133-493003 GCA_018107945.1 Datura stramonium | reverse complement strand
GGTCTTAACTCTAGTTGCTTCTTGTATTGTTTCTCGATTATTTTGTGATCACCCATAGATTTAATTAGAATTTTCTGAAATTTCTACAATCAACACTTGTAAGGTTAATTTAACACTTGAATTTGATAATTCTTTGAATTAGTCCAGTCCCTATGGGTTAGACATCCGTCTTTGAAAAAGGGTCACTGTATTACTTGTACAACAGCGTATGCTTGCGCGTGCGCTGGGGCACAACAAGTTTTTGGCGCCGTTGCTAAGGACTGGCGAAGTTTAGTGAATTTTTCTATTTTGTGTGATTTTTAATTTCCTTACGTGTTGAAAAACTTGGTCTTAGTCTGCTATATTGCAGGTAACAGGTTGTCCTTCTTGAATTGGAAAGGAACAAAGAGCTGGTGGAACCTTTGTTGGAACCTGAACGCCAACTACATTTGCTCAGGAGGGAAGCTCTTGAGTGAAAGTTTAAAAGGTTACAAGAGTAGTTACAACAACATCCACCAGCGGAGCAAGTAGATTTGTTACCTAGTCAGATGACAGCCAGACCAGTTCGCGAAGTGGCAAGCCCACTAGCGATGAATGTGACCTCCAGTATCCGTAAATAGGAGCCCGGAGGGCACTTTGATCTTAAACAGAACATGATCCAGCTGTTACATTCGAGTGTCCAGTTCACCAGGATGACTCATGAGGACCCATAACAACATTTACAGAATTTCCTGGAGATCAGTGACACTTTTGTCCCCACCGGAGTGTCAACTGATTATGTCCGACTCACACTCTTCCCATTTTCATTGTTGGAAGAGGAAAAGAGGTGGTTGAAGGTTGAGCCATTGAATTCCATTACTTATTGGAATGACCTAGCAAGGAAGTTCCTCACCAGATTCTTCCCTTCAAGTAAGACCGCCAAGCTCAGAAGTGAGGTATTAAGTTTTAAGAAGAGGCCGGAGGAGAACTTATATTTGGCTTGGAAAAGATTCAAGTCACTGTTGAGAGACTGCCTGCATCACCAGCAGTCCAATGAGGTGCTAGCCCATACCTTTGTGTAGAGTCTAGACCCACATACCAAAATCTTGTTGGACTCTGCATCGGGTGGGCAAGCATTGGAGAAGACTTATGATGAGTTGTACACTCTGTTGAACAGGATTGCTCAGGGAAAACCAGAGTGGCACAGCGAATCATCGAGAGGAGCAGGTAAGAGAGCAGCAGGGCTGATAGAAGTGAACAACGTCAATGCCTTGGTGGCACAACTAGCATCATTTCAATATCAAATGATAACTAAGTTCAACAAACTAAGTATGAACCAACTGCAGCGACAGGTGAATGAAATTCAGCAGGCTCCGAGTTGGTGTGAAATTTGTGGTAAAAATGGGCATAATGTAGAATCTTGCGGGGAAAATCCAGAATCTGTCAATTTTGTAGGGAATATTCAGAGAAACAATTAGAATTATGGGAACACCTACAATAAGAATTGGCAGAGTCACCCAAAATTTTCTTGGGGTGGCAATCAGAGTCAGAGCTACCAACAACCTCAACAACAACAGTATCAACAACAGAGTAGGCAAAACGTGTCTAGTCGAGCAGCAACAACATTGAGGAGATGTTGCACAAGATTATGTCTACTCAAACCCAATTGGCAGAGAATTAGGCACGAATGGCTTCAGATTTAAAAAATCAGCAGTTGGCCACCCGCAATCTAGAAAAGCAGATGGGTCAATTAGCAGTTGCTCAGCACACCAGACCTCAGGGAGGGTTACCTAGTGACACAGATAAAAACCCTCGGTAGGTCAATGCCATTAGTTTGATGCACCATCGAAAGAAAAGAGAAATGAGGTGCAGTCGGAGCTGGTCAGACAGGGTGCATCTACCAACAAGGGAGATGATCAGAGTGTTGTGCAACATTATGCACAATCATCACTGCAGCCAGTATAGAGACCACCACCACCATTCCCGCAAAGATTCAAGAAGAGCTAGGAGGAGGAATGTTTTAAAAAGTTCTTTGATATTTTCAAAGAACTTCACATCAATTTTCCCTTACTTGATGTTTTGCAGGGAATGTCAAAGTATGCTAAGTACTTGAAAGATGTGGTGGCCAACAAAGTTATATTGGTGGATATCCAAACGGTGGCACTAACTGAGGAGTGCAACTACAGGGTAATGAGAAAGATGCCGAAAAAGCTCAAGGACCCAGGGAGTTTTACCCTCCCCATACAAATTTGTAAAGTGAAGTGGTAAGAGCTCTTTTTGACTTAGGGGCAACAGTAAATCTAATGCCCCTATCTTTGTTTAACACCTTGGGTTGGGTCAGCCAAGGCCAATACGAGTAATACTGTAGCTGGCAGACAAGTCCACCATGGCACCAGAAGGAATAATTGAGGACCTTCTCATCAAAGTGGGTAAGTTCATTATACCCATTGATTTTATCATACTTGATTTTAAAGTTGACGACAAGGTACCCCTGATATTAGGACGGTCATTCTTGGCAACTGGAGGAGCCATCATAAATGTGAGAGCAGGTACCCTTAAAATGAGGGTTGATGATGAAGAAGAGCTCTTTAGAGTTTACCAAGAGATCAACCCACCCACACACTACAGAGATCTTTGCAAGATCAATGTTTGTCAGATGATGAGTGGTAGATTGCATGGGTCCACTGCCACAGGAGATGATCATATTTCAGCCCGATTCTGATGGAGGGCTTAAGTTAAAGAAGAAGTTGGAAGAAGAGAGGGACAGAGTGGAGGTTGTTCCCTCTAAAAATAAAAAGAGAAGAAGATGGTTCTCGAAAGGGAACACTAGTTTGAGGATATCTTGAGAAGGATAGTTCACATCGTGCTGCGACGTAAACTCAGGCGCTTCTTGGGAGGCAACCCAAGGGTACCACAGGTACAATTTTATTTTCCTTATATTTTGATTTTGTTTATTTTCACTTTTTGTTGTTCTTGTAGTGATTTAAGCATAGATTGAGGGAAAGTCTGAGTACCCTTAGAAGAGGAAGCTAAGGATCAAGGAAGAAGATGAGTGTGGGGTCGATAACCCACCGTGCAAAATTAAAGAAAAACAAGCTATTAGCTAGGCCTAGAGGCCTCAGAGAGTATTTCTCACCTTTGTAGTATGTTTATTTGATGTTTTGGAAATATAGCATGATTCAAGTGTAGGGTGAGGGAATTCCAAAATTTTGTGCTTAATGAATTTGGGTGAAATTAGTGCTTTGTATGGTATTGTTTGATGAAAAAGTTTGAGTTGAGCATAATTCACCCACCCGTTGATTTTTATTTTAGGTTCTTTTCCGACGGAGGACACTTTAAACCGATGAATAAAATTTTTGTTTGTCTGTACATAGCTGTTTGTAGTCATAGT
The DNA here is from genome assembly GCA_018107945.1 of Datura stramonium. Taxonomy (NCBI): domain Eukaryota; kingdom Viridiplantae; phylum Streptophyta; class Magnoliopsida; order Solanales; family Solanaceae; genus Datura; species Datura stramonium. The sequence continues at coordinate 489,654 of JACEIK010000303.1, read as the reverse complement.
TAGGGACTTTTCCCGACGATGAATGGATGATGACCATCTTGAGAGAAAATTAGTCAATAGGTTTTTGGTTGTGAACCCTTAACTGATTGATGGCTTGATGTTCTTATTATGTGCTATACACGATTGTGAGATGCGAGTGTTGTAAATTTTGAAGCATGCTAGCAGTACAACTCTGTTTGAGACACCTAGGCTCTTGAATGTGACTCGATGTACTTAAAGATGAATTCTGCATTGTTGTGATTAGCTGAGTTAAGAGTCTACTGAATTTATCTTGAATTGAGCATGTGTTGTGTGCATAAGATTTTTGAATATTCCATGCTATTGTGTAGTGTCTAGAACTTGTCTAGTATGTATACAAAATGAAGTGAGGGATGTCGATTGTAGGAGATGATTTAGGCATTTATTTGAATGAGCCTAATTTTTTTATCCCTTTCTTTACCTAATGTTTAATCCTAGTTAGCCCCATTGAGCCTTTAGCCTATTCTTTGCTAGCCACAAAATGAGCCTAACCCCTTCTTTGCAATAGCCTTGAATTTGATTCAAAACTCCTAAGCGCTTATGTGAAATTGCAAAAGAGAGTTAAGGAGTGAGGAGTTGGAAGAAGAAAGAAAAGAGTAGTTATGGGAGTTAAAGAAAAGACTAGAGGTGCACTTTTTTAAAATGAATAAGAGTTAATAGGAAGTAAAATAAGAAAAGAGCGAAAAAGAAAATTAAAGAAAATTGCTCAAGTACTCCTTACTAACAGCTTAAGTGTGCCTAATGAAATGGGGAAACAAAAGAGGAAAAGGGGAATTGAAAATTATAAAGGTGAAGTAAGAGGATGGAAATTCTTAATGAAAGTGTGATGGATTAAAGTACTTAGGGAAGATAGTCACTATTATTGGCCATGATAGTACCTACCCGCCCCTTAGCTTACATTAAAACCCACTAAGTCCTACTTGATCTTACTTTCGAACATTCCTAAATTAGTGGAATAAAACACTAAAGTCAAGCTTATGGGTCAATACATGTCGCATGTGAATTCTTTGTGAGAGTGAGCTTATTTCTTATTCATACACCCATATATGTCATAATTTGAAAACTGATGAGTGGAAAAATGGGTAACTATCTTGTTGTAAGGGCACATGTTTGATGAAGGATAAAATTCACGTCGTATTTCTTGGTTGATTAATTTGCAGGGGTTTGTTGAGTTTGAGAGTCGGTTCGTGAGGCTAGAAAGTCTTAACGTAGTTATATTTGATTTTAATGGTTATATCTTGCATGATATATTTTTAACTTGCCATCTAATACAATTGTTGTAGCCTTAGCTTGAATTGACTTGCTTCAATTAGTTATGTGTGAGTTCTTCATGTGCATGAGATGGAATGGAGTTGTTCGAGGAAGAACAAGGCTTTAAGTTGGGATAGTGATCTTGAGCGTAATTACGTGCCTTAGGGATATTTTATAACTTAATTTAGTAAAGTTTGTCAATTTAATGAATTATATTCTCATGTGATTTTGAATATTTATGTGCATAAATTAACCAATGTGATTTTCCCTTGTTTGTAGGTGTAAAATGCTAAGGATGGGTTAAATATGATGATGCACCAGCTAGGAGAAACATTGGAAAGAATTGGTGGAAGATCGCATGAAGATCGCATGAGAGGTGAACTGTCGGCAAGGGCAACGTGCCACGCAGCACAAGCTGCACACTGAGGGTCGTGCCATGGCACAAGGAAGGCGAGCTAGGCACCGTGCCATGCCTTTTCTACGCACGTGAGAAGAGAGGTCATCAGGCATGCCCTGCACGATGGGCAGTGTGCCACGGTAGGCATAAGGCACGACCAGCAGCATGCCATGCCGGACGACGCACAAGCACTTCGCACAAGACCTGTCGAGAGTCATATTCCAGTGGGCATGCGCGACAGCCCTGTGCCATGGATCTGCTGCTGTGCGATGGGCAGCGTGGCATGGAGGCAGTCTATGACCTGCCAAAATTGAAAATTTTTCATTTAATATAAATAGGACCCTTAGCTTCTAAAATTATTTATCACGAAATATTTTGAGAACAACGGAAAGGAGCGGAAGGGAGAAGTGAGGACCTCTTCCTAGGGTTCGTTATTTTTCATTTTCTTTTAATTATTCTTGTAAGTACTTCGCTTTAAACACATTTTTGAGTATTTGTACGAACATGAGTGGCTAAAATCCTTCCTCTAGGGTTTAGGCCACAAGATATGATTGTAAATGCATGAATTCTTCATTGGTTTGAGTTTTTAGTTGTTGTTTTGTCTTACATTCTTTATTATTATTTTTTATATGCTTGATCACCATAAAAACGAACTCGATAAGCTTAGGTAAAATCTCGAAAGAGTAACTCTAGGCTAGAACAAAAGAATGTAGGGAGCAAGTTCTTATCTTTACGATAGGATTAGCGGTTAGGATATAAATTATACCTAATTTTTCTTGCTTGGTTACTAAAACGGGATGAACTAGACATCAACATAGAATTGTCACATCACCGCGCGTAGAAGTAGTTGTGAAGCTAAATTAGGTTAAATTATTAGAGGTACGAAAGTCCATAATCAAGGGAACAAACTCCATAAACCACATCCACATAGTTAAATTTCTCACGAATTAGGACATCACATCCCCGCTCAACAATGTAAGTGTGAGACTAGTTTGTCGTGTTTAGAGGCTCGAAAGACCATGAACATCGCATGTTAACTATTTGAGACAAAAATTGAAGTTTTCATACTCAAACCATTTTGAATTGTAGCATTGCATGATTATTAGGCCTTAACTCTAGTTGCTTCCTGTATTGTTTCTCGATTATTTTGTGATCACTCATAGATTTAATTAGAATTTTCCAAAATTTCTACAATCAACACTTGTGAAGGTAAATTTAACACTTGAACTTGATAATTCGCTGAATTAGTCCAGTCCCTGTGGGTTCGACATCCGACTCGAAAAAAGGGCCACTGTATTACTTTTATGACCGTGTACGCTTGCGCGTGCACTAGGGCGCAACAGATTTGTCTATTTCGTAGGAGTCCTATTTTGCGTTCTCCCTTTACCCTGCATTGTACTGGTATCTTTTTTCGTATTTCCTCTATATGTAGACAGCCATATTGTAGGTTTTGGTTCATATTCATACTATGTACTTCTGCTTCCTTCCATGTTATGCTCAGGATCCCTTCCACTAAACCACGACCCGTTGGAACCAACCATTGGTCTTGGGTACAAAAATCATGCTCACTAGAATAGGACCATGGGAGGATACCACAACTCGTTGGGAAAACTAACGAGTCGTTGGTACCTCTCGTTGCCACTGGTAGAGAAATTTGGGCCCTAAGACAACGTGCAACACAATGACTCATTGGTAGGACCAACGAGTCATTGCGTCGACTTGTTGTCAACACTTTTGGAGCCTGGTACTTTGTTACGGGTGGTAGCAATGGCTCATTATAGGAATCACGAGTTGTTAGTTCCACTCGTTTCCTCTGGGAAATGTCTGGTAGGCTTATGAACTGAGATCCAACGGACGATGGGATGACTCATTGTTTCTTCCAACGGGTCGTCCTATGACTCGTTGTTTCCCCCGAAGGGAATCTGCTGAGCTGACAATGACTCAGACAACGGCCCGTTGGAGCTGACCACAATCCATTGTCTGGGTCGTTCTTCAATAAAATTTTCTGGTTTTTCTTGCAAGGTTTGAGTTTGGTCAAGAAAAGTTTTGGGGTGTTACAATATTTCCCCCTTGGGATCATTCGTCCTCGAATGAAGACTAAAACTGGTGGAAAACTAGGAAAAGAGTTATAATTCCTAAACTGAGACTATGAGCTGATTTCTAAAGGAGTAACTGACTCCGAGTTGACTTAACCATTATAACAGAGCTGATGCAACTAGAATGCACATAGAAAATCTGAATAGAGCTGACAAGTATGGAACTAAATAGAGTACTGAGGAGGGATTTAGTACCTAATGCTGGAACTGAACTAGAAGGAAATAAGTGAGGGTATCTGGCCGTCATGTCTGTTTCTGCTTCCCATGTGGCTCCCTCAACTAGTTGGTTCCTTCACAAAACTTTCATCGATACGACTTCCTTGTTTCTCAACTTATGAACCTGACGGTCAAGGATTTAAACTGGAACCTCTTCGTAAGAGAGACTGTCTTTTATTTCCACATTGTCTAGTGGCACAACTGAAGTTGGATCACCGATGCTCTTCTTTAATAATGAAACATGGAATACTGGGTGCACCAATGCTAACTCTAGAGGTAGTTCTAACTCATATTCCATACTACCAATTCGCTTCAAAATTCTGTTGGGTCCCACATATCTCAAATTGAGTTTTCCTTTCTTCCCAAACTTCATCACCCCTTTTATGGGTGAAATTTTTAGATAAACCCAGTCATCCACTACAAACTCTAATTCTCTTCTCCTTACATCAGCATAAGATTTCTAACAGCTTGGCACTGTTTTCAACCTCTCCCTAATAAGTTGCACCTTCTAATTTCCTCGTGAACTGAGTCTGTCCCTATCANACCTCCTACCATATAATGCCTCAAACGGGGTTATCTGGATACTGGAGTGGTAGCTGTTGTTGTATGCAAACTCGATGAGAGGTAGGTGATCATCTCAACTGCCCTTGAAATCAATCACACACTCTCTCAGCATATCTTCTAAAGTCTGTATAGTCTGTTCAGCTTGTCTATCTGTCTGTGGGTGAAAAGTTGTGCTAAGCTTGACCTGAGTATCGAGTCCCTTCTGAAAAGACTTATAGAAATGAGAGTTGAATTGGATACCTCTACCTGAAATAATGGAAAAGGGCACCCCATGCAGTCTGACCAACTTCAGGATATAAAGCCTGCCATATTCCTCAGCTGAATCTGTAGTTTTAACTGGTCGAAAATATGTTGAATTGGTCATCCGGTCTACTATCACCCATATTGAATTATGTTGCCGATGAGTACGAGGTAGACCTATAATAAAGTCCATGTTTACTTTTTTCCACTTCCATGCGGGTATGCTGATATTCTGAGTCATACCTCTCGGTCTCTGATGTTCTACCTTGACCTGCTGGCAGTTCGGGCACTTAGCTGCAAATTCTGCAATGTCTCTTTTCATGTCGTTCCACCAGTAAATATCCCCTAGATCACGGTACATCTTAGTATCTCCAGGGTGGATAGAATATCTCGAACTGTGGGCTTCAGCCAGTATCTGCTGTCTCAAATCACCTACATCTGGTACACACAGCCTACCCTAGTAATGGAGTACACCATCTCCCCCTTGGAAGAAAGCCTCCACTTCTTTTATAAGAACTGCCTCCTTTAGTTTAAGGAGTATGGGATCTTCATCCTACCTTGATTTAACTTCAACTACCAATGAGGAATCTGATCCACTCTACACCACTACTCTGCCCTTAGTTGTATCAACCAACTGCACTCCCAACCGAGCTAACATGTGGATGTCCTTAGCCAGTTCCTTTTTTCCCTCTTCGACATGAGCCACGCTCCCCATAGAAATCCTTCTTAAAGCATCAGCCACCACATTGGCTTTGCTCGGGTGATACAACACACTCATATCATAGTCCTTCGGTAGCTCCAACCATCTTTTTTAATGAAAATTTAGATCTTTCTGACTGAACTTATACTAAAGTCTCTTGTGATCGGTGAAAACATCCACGTGAGCCCCATAAAGATAGTCCTCCATATTTTCAATGAAAACACCATCGCTGCTAACTCCAAATCATGAGTCGGATAGTTCTTCTCATGAACCTTGAGCTGTCTGGAGGCGTAAGCTATCACCTTAGCTTGCTGCATCAGAATGCAACCAAGTCCAACTCTGGAAGTGTCACAATACACCACGAACCCATCTTTTCCTTCTGACAAGGTTAAGACTGGAGCGGTAGTGAGTCGAATCTTTAACTCCTAAAAACTCTTCTCACACGCATCTGACCACTGAAATTTCACCTTTTCTGAGTCAACCTAGTCAGTGGGATGCAATAAAGGAGAAAGATTCCACAAAACATCAGTAATAACAGACTAGACCCAAGAAGCTTCTGATTTCGATTGGGGAAGTAGGTCTGGGCCAGTCTTTCACCGCTTCTATCTTTTAAGAATCTACCTGAATACCCTCGCCCAAGACCACGTGATCAAGGAAAGTCACTGACTTCAACCAGGATTCACATTTGCTAAACTTAGCGAACAACTGGTGTTCTCTGAGTGTCTATAGCACAATCTTCGGATGGTTGCATGATCTTCTTTGCTTCTGGAGTATACCAGAATATCGTCGATAAATACAATAACGAACATGTATACATATGGCTTGAAAACCTTATTCATCAGGTCCATGAAAGTTGCGGGGGTATTAGTTAGTCCAAAGGACATAACCATAAATTCGTAGTGACCATACCGAGTCTGAAAGTTGTTTTTGGTATGTCATACTCTCTAACTCTTAGCTGATGGTATCCTGACCTAAGATCTACCTTGGAGAAACAATAGGCTCCCTGAAGCTGATCGAACAAGTCTTCAATCCTAGGCAGGGGGTACCTATTCTTGACTGTGACCTTATTCAACTGACAGTAGTCGATACACATCCTGAAGGTACCATCTTTATACCGCATGAATAATACTGGAGCACCCCATGGAGAGATGTTGGGCTTGATGAAGCCTTTATCAAAGAGGTCTTTTAGCTTCTCCTTCAACTCCTTAAGCACAGCTAGAGCCATTCTATAAGGAGGGATGGAGATAAGCTGAGTGCCTGGGAGGAGGTTTATGCCAAAGTCTATTTCCCGCTCAGAAGGAACTCTGGGAAGATCTTCAGGAAACACGTCAGGGAACTCACTGACAATGGAAACTGACTAAATAGTATGGGTCTCGGAGCTGGAATATTTGACCCGAACTAGATGATAAATACACCCTTTGGAAATAAGTTTTCTGGCCTTAAGGTAGGAAATAAACCAACCTTTGGCAATGAACTACTGCCCATCCACTCTAAAGCTAGATCATTCGAGAACTGAAACCTGACGACACTAGTTCTGTAGTCGATTGAGGCATAATCAGAGTATCACCAATCCATGCCAAGAATGAGGTCAAAGTCAACCATGTCTAACTCTACAAGATAAGCTGGAATGACTTTATTCAAGATTGAGATTGGGCAGTTTCTATACACCCGGCTGGCTCTAACTGACTCGCCAACTAGGGTGGAGACTGAGAATGGTTTTGAGAGGACTTCCAGACTGATATCAAACTGGAAAGCTACATAGGGAGTCACGAATAATATAATGGCTCCTGGATCTAATAGGGCATACACATCTAGATGGAAAAGAAGTAACATACCCGTGACCACGTTAGGTGAGCTCTCCTGACCCTGATGAGAGGACAAAGCATAAAAATGGTTTTGGCACTGGCCGCCATCCATACCTGAAGTGTTGGCCTGCTAGAGCTGCTGAAGTGGTGGATTACGATCTCCCCCATCCTACTGACGGGCATTCTTTGAGCCGGTGACCTAGCTGCCCATACCCAAAGCAACCCTTTCGGCCCTGTAGGAATTCTCCTGGATGGTTCTTGCCACACTTAGGGCAAGCTGGGTAGCGGTTGCTGGCACTATGGCTCTGGGACTGTGAGCCAGATGCTCCACCCCTCCGATCCTTATGGAACCGAAAAGTAGAGGCACTGGCTAAAGTGGGTGTTGAAGCCCTCTGTTGCCGTTCATCACAAAATATTTCTAGATCCCAATACACCCAATGCCAGATAGCTNTAGAGGCACTGGCTAAAGTGGGTGTTGAAGCCCTCTGTTGCTACTATTGTGGGTGGCTACTACCGTCAAACCTCTGGTGGCCATAATCTGACTGTCCAGTCCTTTCCCACTTGTTCTCCCTCTCCAAGTCTTTTAGTTTTTCTACCTCAATACGCGCCATTGATTCCACTATTATTAGTGAGGAATAATGGAGCAATTCCTTTATATTTATAGAGATAGGGGACATGCTGGGCATGAACGATGAGGCTGGAGAGATCAATATACTTGATAAGCATTACAGTCCTGCACTCCTTGAGGACCAAGTTCTATACTCCATTGACGAACTTCAACATGCAAGCCCTTGGTTCGGCTACCATCTCTGAATCATATTTAGACAGCCGTGTGAACTCTAGTGCATACTCTTCTACCGTCCAATTTCCCTATTTCAAATTCATGAATTCAGCCATCTTAGCCTCCCTGAGCTTCCGGGGGAAGAATCTGCCCAGTAAGGCTATAATGAACTCCTTCTATTCCACAGGTTCTGCTCCCGCTGGTCTCCCCTCCGTCCACTGGTCGTACCAGATCTGAGCTACCCCTTTAAGCTGGTAGGCAGCCAGGTCGGCACTCTCCGAGGAGCTAACAACCATAATTCGGGTGATCTTCCTGATCTCATCCACGAACTCCTATGGGTCTTTCCCACTTTAGATCCATGGAAAGCTGGAGTATTCATACGGGTGAAGTCTCGAACCCAGGCAGCTGTTGTTGACCCATTATTATTGACTGAAACCACCTGTAGGTTCACCTGTTGAATAGCTGCCCTGAACTCTCGGAGGAGACTACGTCGTCCTGTAGGGCTGCTGGAGTTCGTTACCACATCGTGGAGGCATGATTTCACTGATATATAATGGAGCACAAATTAGGAGAACATTTCTGGAATTGAACTTCAACACACGATAAAGAGTATGAATAAAAGGGAGTTTTCGTAATAACGTCTAGTAGCCTCCCCATCATAAGTATGGCGCACTTCACACCTATGAAAAGGATTCTACTCGACGCGGCTTCCAGACATCCTAGGATACTTTAAACCTAGTGCTCTGATACCAAATTTTTCACTCCCCGAGTCTATACCCTGGATGAGACACGGTACTTGGAGTCATAAGTAACCCCAAGTCAACCCATGGTCTATCATATCACTGGAAATCTGTGTAAAAATATAGCAAAAGCTTTAAAGTAATAAAATAAAATATTTACGAAGAAGAACTAAATCATAAAGTTTTAATAAAATTAAAACAAAACTAAAAATCTGGATCTATATCTATGATATGTCTGAAAGCCATCTATCTGATGAGATGCTGGGACAAGCCCCGGCTAACTCTAATTCTAACTGAAAGAAATATAACTGAAGAGAAATAATCATCGTCCTCAAAAGATGAGGACTCACCACTGATGCAGTTGAACACTTTTGGGCGAGATCTGCTAACGGTGCTGAGACTGAGAATCTGCAGCTGTATCATAAAATGATACAACACAAAAGGTAAGTGTCAGTACTTTGAACGTACTGAGCAAGTAGGAGAAACCATAACATGGAGAATAAAATAATTAAACTGTAAAGACATGGATTGACCAATTGAAGTGCTGAAACTGAATAAACTAAAATATACTAAGATAGTCAAAATGACCTTGTTTGATGGTCAAAGACATGCCCTAAATCTGAGATACTAATCTGAAATACTGTAGTAAACTGATCTGAAATGAGTAGTCTAAAACTCTTCTAAACTTAGCTAATCTGAGACTGAACTGAATTGACTAGTGGGAGAGTTTATAACCGACATATAATCACGTGAGCTAGACGTGAAATCCTATGTACACACCCCATCGGTAGGACCCAATATACCTTGCCGGGATATAAAGGCATGGACTATGAGATCACTGTCTGAGGCCACAAGGCCAATAAAATAACCTATGGTGGTAACGTAGTTCTGGGAACCTGGGTGAGCTGGAACCCCGACCCTCTTAGTGCTAAGTCCTACTCCCATTAGATAGTCTTAACATGACTACTACTACCAAGCTAATAGCTCGAAGTTGGGGCCCAAGACTAAGTCAGGGATACTTATCTGGAAGTACCTTGAGAGTCTTATCGAACCGGATTTGAAACTGGTGTTCTAAGACTGGTCAGAGCTGCTTATCTGGAAGCGTCATAACCGTCTAAAGAACAAACTGTAATATGTAGCTGGGGTCCTAAGGCTGGTCAGAGCTACTTATCTAGAATTGTCATGACCGCCTAAAGAACCACTAAAATCTGAAAACTAAGTCTGATACTGATAACTGGGAGGCACCATTGACATTTCAAGAATTAACTGTAGTCAAACTGATCAACTTACATTTCTGGACAACACTGAGTTCAATAATCTAACTGAGACTGGAAATGAATATGCACTAACAATATTGGATCTCAAATATGCTAGAATCAAGCTATAGGGAAACTAGTCCAACACGCAAGATTCTAAATTCTACTGAACTGAGAACTAGGGCTAAGCCATTCCACTAGGTACAATTTTCCACAAGTTTCTAGAAATAGGTAATAATAAAGCAGTTAAAATCATGAGAAATATTCCACTTGAATTCTTAAAGAATTTGGTCTGACAATTTTCTACATTTCGAATCCACAGGGCTGAAACTGATAGAGAAAATAAAGAAGATTTTGGGGACACAAGCGAAGAACTATTCACTTGTTGAATTCCCACATACCGAAATAAAAATTTCTGGAGAAACTCCCTTGAGAATCGAAGAAGAAGTCGAATGCCCTAGCTCTACTCTTGCTTCTTCCTAACTGTTTTCTACGCTTTAGACTTTGAGGAAATGACTAGAATGAAGGGGGAAAATATTGTTTCACCCCTTTAACTCCCTCCCAAATTAGTCCAAAATGATGGGGTTTTAATATAAAGAGGCTGGAAAGTCACAAAAATAACCCTGGAATAGGATCTGGAAATCTACCCGATAGGATCCAACGAGCCTCACAACGGGTCATTGGTTGAAACCATGGCCCGTTGGAACCAACCGTTGGTCTTGGGTCCAAAACTCATGCTCATTGGAATGAGACCACAGGTGGATACCATGACCTATTGGGACAACTAACGAGTCATTGGTACCTCTCGTTGCCGCTGGTAGGGAAATCTGAGCTCTAAGACAACGGGCAACACAATGACTCATTGAAAGGACCAACGGATCATTGGATCAACTCATTGTCAACACTATTGGGGCTTGGGACTTGGTTACAAGTGGTAGCAATGGCTTGTTAGTAGGACCCATGAGCCGTTAGTTCCACTCGTTGCCTTTGGGAGAAGTCCAGTAGGCTTCTGAACTGGGATCCAACGGAAGACAGGACAACTCGTTGTTTCTTTCAAGAGGTCGCCCTATGCCTCTTTGTTTCCCCTGAAGGGAATCTACTGAGATGACAATGGCCCGTTGGAGCTGACCACGATCCGTTGTCTAGGTCGTTCTGCAATAAAAATTTTTGTTTTCCCCTGATTTTTCTTGCAAGGTCTGAATTTGTTCTATGAAAGTTTCGGAGTGTTACAGTTGTCTTTGCAGCATTTTTCTCAGACCTACACAGTATAAAATTCCTTTCTATAGTGATATCAGTTGCTCTTCTTGGCCCATGATTTTTTCCTTATTCAAAAATGATTTCACGTACAATTTTTGGTATTATTATTTTCCTATTTTATTCTTATTATTTAACTATGGCTATTTTTATTGTTGTTTCGAATTTTCCAACAAACTGGTGTTACAGCTTTGGTTTGAGATGTTTATATTATTTTGATGAACGATGGAAGCCAACACAAGTAGAATAGTTACTTTGAATGACATCAATTTCGCTATTTGGAAGGGCAAAATTGAAGATATGCTTTGTGTCAAAATTCTTAGTTTATTTATCAATCTTTTCCACTAAAAAGCTCAATGATAAAAATATGACCGAGCGAAATTTGTTGCATGGAAAGATTTGTGGCTTTATTAGGCAGTGGGTTGATGATAATGTGTTGAATCATATTTTAGGTACGCACATGCTCGGATTCTATGGGAGTATCTTAAAAGTTTATATGCTCAAAAAACTGAAAAATAAGATGTTCTTGATGAAGAAGGTGTTGAGTTTAAAATACCATGATGGTTCTCTAATGACAGATCCTGAATAACTTTCAGGGGATCATGAACCAGTTATTTGCTAAGGGCATTAAGTTTGATAGAAAAATTCAAGGCTTATTTTTACTTGGTTCCCTGCTAGAGTCTTGAGAAACTTTTAGAACTTCATTGTCAAATTCTACTCCAGATGATATGATCTCTATGGATCTTTCCAAGAACAGTGTTTTGAATAAAAAGATGAGAAGAAAGTCTCATGATTCCTCCTTGTTAGATGTCCTGGTGACTGGCTCTAGGGGGGAGAAGCAAGAATGATATTTTCGTAATAAAGAATATATTAGAAGTATATCCAAAGGTAGAACTTAAGGATATTGAATGCTATCATTGTGGGTTGAAAGTGTATATAAAGAAGTTTTGTCGAAAGTTGAAGAAGGAGAACAGAGACAAGGAGGAAAAGAAAGAAGATGGCAATGAAAATTATGTATCCATCGTCTCCACCAAATATCTTGTTACTGTCCTTGATGCAAATCTGATAAATATTGCTTGTGATAGAAGATGGCAATGAAAATTATGTATCCATCGCCTCCACCAAATATCTTGTTACCGTCCTGATGCAAATCCGATAAATATTGCCAGGATGAAGTTAAATTGAATTGTGGATACCGGTGTCTCATCTCACGTGACATCAAGGAAAGACTTTTTTTCTCATCCTATACTCTAGGTGATTTTGAAACCTTAAGTATGGGTAATGAGATAGTATCTAGGGCGGCTGGTATTGGTACAATTTATTTAGAAACTAGTTTTGAACAAATGTCAAACATGCACCTAACATTTATTTGCATTTGATTTTTTGTTGGTGTTCGGGATAATGAGGAGTATGTTAGCATCAATGGTGGTGGAAAATGAAAAAATTCATAATGGATTCATTGATTGTGGATCGTGGTAATGAGTGTCATATTTTGTACTAGACTATGGCTTCTACTTGTGTCAATATGATGAATGCAGTTGACAATGATACTCGTCGACGCTATGGCATAAGAGACTTAGCCACATTAGTAAGAAAGGACTTAATATTCTTGCCAAAAAGAAATTGTTGTCAAATTTCGGAAGTTATAAATTAGAAAAATGTGAACACGGCTTGGCTGAAAAACAAATAGAGTTGTTCAAGTGTCATCCTCCTTCAAGAAAGACAGAGTTGCTTGAATTGATTTATTCAGATTCATGTGGTTCAATGAAGATAAGAAATTTGGTGGTTCACTCTACTTTGTTATTTTCATTAGTGGCTGCTCAAAAACAAATTGGATTTATGTCCTGCAGACTAAAGACCAAGTGTTAGGTGTCTTTAAGTAGTTTCAGGCTTCAGTTGAGAGAGGAACAGGAAAGAAGCTAACGTATATTCATATTGATAATGGTAGTGAATATTATGGACTGTTTCACAAATACTAATAACAACGAATTCGGAACCAAAATGAGCCACAATAAATTAATAAATATCAAAATAGGCCTCTTTTTTTATTTAAGACGAAAATAGGCTCAATGGACTAAATTAGTCCGTTATGCACTTTTTTAAACGTGAAACTAAACACCGTCTAAACATGTATATCAGACTAAATTAGTCCGATATGTATAACGAACTAATTTACTCCGTTATATGCTTCACCAAGTGCAGT
>JACEIK010000303.1:414486-462381 GCA_018107945.1 Datura stramonium | reverse complement strand
CTAGCATATTGAGTAGTAACTAGTAAGCTACAAGATATTTCAACGGTCTTGAGTAGCACTATACAAGGTATTAGTTATGTGACACAACAACTCGTTGGACCCCTTATTCCCTCACTTTAGAGCTTCAATGTTTTAACCTTCAGTGACCACGATTGTTGACGACGAGTCATTACACCCAGTAACGACTCGTTCTGTGATTTTTGTCACTAAACTCCAGCACAAACATTTTTGTTCCTACTCCAGATTTCCCATCTTACTCACACCTGCACATCTTAACACATGTGAACACTATGTTTTTATTATAATTACAACTTGGGTTGCCTCCTAAAAAGCGCCTGATTTAATGTCGCGGCACGACGCGGGTATCTTGATTACTCAGACTTCACCAAGATACCTCTATGATTTGCCTCGCATATAGCGCCTAATTTAACATCGCGGTACGATACAAGTCTCCGGGTTACTCAGACTTCACCCAGAGCCCAAAGGTCCAGCAGTCTAATTTCTTCCCAAATATGCTTTCACCCGCTGGCCATTCACCTTGAACCATTTTCCTTCATGATTTTCCAACTCAATTGCACCATATGAGAATACTTGGACCACTCAGAATGGTCCTAACCATTTAGACTTCAACTTGTCAGGAAACAAGCGAAGCCTAGAATTGAATAATAACACTACATCCCCAAGGCTGAACTCTCTCTGCTCTATTTTCGGTCATGATGTATCTTCACCCTCTCTTTGTAGATTGCTAAACTTTCATAGGCTTTCAAACGAAATTCATCTAACTCATTCAACTGATCAAGCCTCAAGTTCACAGCATCACTCAAGCTCGACCGAAAGATGACATGCTTTCCCATACACAAACTGATAAGGAGACATACCTATAGGGGTCTTGAATGCAGTTCGACAAGCCCATAATGCATCATCCAGCATTCTAGACCAATCTGTCCTATTAGCATTCACAATCCTCGCTAAGATGGTCTTTATCTCCTGGTTGGAGACCTCAACTTGCCCACTTGATTGTGGGTGATAAGGTGTTGTGCCCTATGCTTCACCTCATATTTTCCTAACAAAGTTCGAAACAACTGGTTGCAGAAGTACCAATCCCCATCATTGATTATTGCTCTAGTAGTCCCAAATCTAGAAAAAATATTCCGCTTTAAGAATATTGTGACACTCTTACCTTCATTGTTTTGAAGCGCAACTACCTCCACCCACTTAGAAACATAGTCCACAGCTACAAGTATGTCCTTCATCCCATTTGAGCTCACAAATGGCCATAAAGTCAATGCCCCACATATCAAACATCCCAATGACATGGATGGGAGTAAGAAGGAGATCGTACCTTCATGATATGCCTCCTTGCCTTTGAAATTCATCACATGCCTTTGCAAAATCATGTACATCTTGGTGAATAATTGGCCAATAGTACCCACATTGCAGAATTTTGTGGGCTATGCAGATCCCGCTGTGATTGTAACATCCCTGATAATTTGAGCGATAAAATCATACTTTCGAGGTAAGACTAAGAGTACTTAATTGTATAATAAGAAAGTATTATGAGTTATTTGAGTCACTCTATGATCATATTTAATATTTGACATCGATCAAGTTGTAGAACAAAATTCGAAAAAAGTTATCGCAAAATTTCCTTCTTGAGATTCCTTGTAATTTTAGTCAAATGTCTCAAGGCTTTTCTATCAATCTATAAGGATTTAGGGGGTTTTCGACCTATTAAATTAAATATTCATGAGTCTAGTTTCCAGCGCATTGTCAATCCGACTTCGGAGTAGAGAGATATTTGCGTTTTCGCGAGACCGCATAAGCAGGCATGTCACAAGGGTCTAAGGCGATGGAAGGCTATTTAAGCCCCTTTGGTCGGTTCTTGGTAATCCAAATTCATTTTCTAGAAACCTACTTCGTAAGAAACCTCTCTCAAGTTCTCTCCATGGTTTTCTTTGGGTTTTGGGGCTAGAAGCCATGGATGAACATGATTTTGGTGTCAGGTAGTCAGGAATCGCGTGTAGCTTGTGTTTTGGTGTCTTTTTCGAGATTTTGGTGGTTGTTCATGGAGAAGTTGTTGGTAAGACTTCTTCCTTTGGGTTTCCTTGGTTTTTGAGGTTGTTTATAGGTGTATTAACCCCGTTAGATTGTTTTCTTGGAGTTTCTACTGTCGAATTCCTATGAATCTTGTCAGGTAAGCTTCATTTGTCTTGTTTTTTTGTTGAGTTGTGTTGGCTGCATTTTGGCAAAATTTTGGACTTCCTTTAGGCAATAGGTTCATGGTGTTGAAGGCGCAAGTTTGGATAGGCTTGAAGCTAAGGTATGTTAGGCTTGTCCCTCCCTTTCTCGGTATGAATTCCATAGCCATTGTCGTCCATGTTGACATGTGTGTTGGTTGTTTTGTGACGGCTTATGTTATGTTATTATTGAACTCTTGTGATTCTGTTTATATGGTGATAAAGGTGTGTATAAGGTTCTGTTTTGGTTGGTGGCTTGGGCTTGAGTGCGGAGAATCGTAGTCATGGCAAATTGTTAGGCTCGTGTTGAGAGGCCATGTGGTTCTTGTAGAAAGTTGTGGGATGTTTGAGTAAATAAGATTAGTTGATTATATTTACAAGTGAATGAGGGATTAGAGTGGTTAAGGTCGATAGCTACGATGATCTTTTGTTATATTTAAATCGGTGATCGTGTCGACCGTGTCGATGGCGCGTGACGGCCGTGGTGACACTTGGGATGATTTGATCGTGTCTCTTAATGTTAGTGGTAAGTAGAGTGACCTATGGTATGTTTGTAAAGCTTGAGGATAGACGGTCTAGGATGTTAATCCTTAGTATGGTTAGTGGCTCGTCGGTGGACGGCTAGACGTGAAAGAATAGTATTGTGTCGTAATAATCAGGTTGTGGGGTTTGAGAGCTGATTATGGGATATTTGAGAATGTATTATTATTGTTGTTGATTGTGTATGTTATGTTTGAGGCCTTGTGGCTTGTGGATACCAGATGCACGAGAGTTGTTCTGGCTAGGGGCCGAGCCCGAGGTGCCTTGTGGCTTGTGGATACCCAACGCACGAGAGTATTTCCGACTGAGGGGTTGAGCTCTAGTAGTGAAATGATCTACAGTGTTGAGAATGATGTCCTCTGTAGTTTCGAGTTGAGACATGATTCGAGAGTGGTCCGACATGTCTGAGCCTTCTTGGGATCGCGATTGGTTCTCTCAGATGGGTTAAGCTCCGCTAACTGTGTGCAGCCGAGAGAGTGTCCGACAGTGCTTGATTGATGATGTTGATTAATTGGTGTTTACTCTTGATTGGCTTGACATTACACTGTGGTTTTTATTTTTGTTATATGTTATATGATAGCAGTGGATGCTAGATGTTGGCTGGTGTTAGCTGAGGTCATTGAGAGGTCTGGAGGCGATAACAAGTGAGCTGGGTCGGCTAGGTGTCGTTGTATTGTATTTATCTTTCTTGGTTGGTCAGGTGAGCCAGCTTCCTCTATAATCTATTATCTTATTCTGATTTTATAGTTTTTGTATTTTTTAACCTCATCGATTCTGGCCTTTGTTTTATTTTTAGGCGTCGGATATGCCCATATCAGGGGTGGCACCAGGTGGCAGTCATGCCTTCCCGAGTTTGGGGTGTGATAGTGATGACCCTCAACAGGGAATGAGTGACAAGCTTCCAATATGCTCAACATTTCAGCCTTGGGCACACATCTCCGAATTACCCTATCAACACATATGCAGAATAGGTAAGGCTCATCCCCAAAAAATTTCTGCACATCAGACATGAACTTATTTCTCTAGTGAAAGGATAAATCTTCCGGTACCACATCACTCACCAGATAATTAGTGAAGTCCGCAAACCATGGAATGAGATCCTGGGAAGCAGCCAAAACCTACTCGTCGGGAAATGTATCATATATATCAAGCTCATCTCTAAGTGTTGCATCTGCCTTTAATCTCGACAAGTGATCCGCCACCTGATTTCTGGTCCCTTTTCGGTCCTTAACCTCAAACTCGAACTCTTACAGCAACAGATCTCATTAATCAACCGTGGTTTAGCATCCTTCTTTGCCATCAAATATCTCAGAGCTACATGGTCTGTATGAACTATCACCTTAGTTCCAAGCAAGTATGCCCGAAACTTCTCAAATGCAAATACTACAGCCAACAACTCTTTTTCTGTCATGGTGTAACTTTTCTGAGCTGCATTAAGTGCCTTTCTAGCATAATAGATTGGATGGAAAATTTTCTCACCCCTTTGGCCCAAAATAATACCCAAGGCCACTCCGCTAGCATCACACATCATCTCAAACGATAAGGACCAGTCAGGTGCCACTATGATCGGGGCAGTAGTCAATCTCTCCTTCAAGCACTCAAAGACTTCAAGCAAGCATCATCAAACACAAACTTCACCTCATTCTCAAGTATCTTGCACAAGGGATGTGCGATCTTTAAGAAGTCCTTGATGAATCTCCAATAGAATCCCGCATGACCCAAAAAGCTTCAAACAACCCTCATAGAAATAGGAGGTGGTAAACTAGCAATCACATCAATCTTTGCTCTGTCCACTTTAATGCCCTTACCTGAAATCCTGTGGCTTTGCACTATACCTTCTTTGACCATGAAATGACACTTTTCCCAATTAAGCACCAAGTTGGTCTCTTCACACCTCTACAACATCTTGCTCAAGTGAGCCAAACAATCATTAAAAGAGTCACCCACCACCGAAAAATTATTCATAAATACTTAGATGGTGTCCTCCACCATGTCAGAGAATATAAACATCATACAACGCTGAAAACTAGTAGGTGCATTACATAACCTGAACGACATCCTATTGAAAGAGAACGTCCCATAAGGGCAGGTGAAAGTGGCTTTCTCTTGGTCTTTGGGGGCTATAGAGATTTGATTGTACCCCGAATATCCATTAAAAAATAGTACTACCCCCTTCCTGTAATTCGGTCCAATATCTTATCCATGAATGGCATCGAAAAATGATCTTTCTGCATCTGGTGGTTTAAATTCCGATAGTCTATGCATACTCTCCAAACTGTGACTAGCCTCGATGGAATGAGCTCATTATTAGCATTTGGAACCACGGTGATTCCACCCTTCTTTGATACACACTGAACTGGGCTCACCCATTTGCTGTCTGCAACAGGGTAAACCACACCTTCATCCAACCATTTAATAATTTCCTTCTTGACCACCTCTTACAGAGGAGGATTCAACCTACACTAATGCTCAATACTCGGATCACAGTCTGGCTCAAGCTAGATATTATGTGTACAAATACCTAGTGGAATCCCAATAATATCCTCTATAGTCCATTCGATGGCCTTCTTATACCTCTTCAGAATGGAGACTAAAGCCTCCACTTACCACTCCACCAAGTCTGCTGCTACAATGATTGGTAATGTGTTTTCAGTCCTCAGAAATATATATCGTAATTGAGATGGGAGCGCCTTGAGCTCCAATACTGGAGGCTCCTCAATAGATGGCTTGGTCGATGGGGTTACACGATTCTTCAAATCAAGATCAATCTTTTTCGGAGCATAAGTGTAAGACCCCATACCGGCAAGTGCATTAACTATCTCATCACCCCCCCTTTATCTCCTCAGCATCAACATTCATCAACACTGCTGCTAAATCATCAATACTCAACCTCTCATCAATAGGCATGATAGGAAGCTCAGTCTCTATAATATCAATCACTGAGACCCCCACATATCTTTCGACTGCTTCATAGACTGGCACACATTAAACGTCACTTTTTTATTATTCAACTAAAACTTCAATTATTCGGTCTCCATGTCCATGAGAGCACAATCTGTGGAAAGGAATGGTTTCCCCAAGATAATGGGGACCTCAACATCCACGTCATAGTTAAGAATAACGAATTCCGCCGAAAATATAAAGGACTAAACCTTCACCAGAACATCATAAAAAATCCCCACCAAATTTTTCACCGTACGATCTGCCATCAGAAGTCGCATTGTAGTCGATTGGGGGGCTCCCAAGCCCAACTGTCTAAATACTGCCAGCGACATAAGATTAATACTAGCTCCCAGATAACATAGAGCCATCATAAAATTGAAAGCTCCAATAGTGCACGGTTTGGTGAATGCTCCAGGGTCTTCTTTTTTTCGCACAAGGGACTGAGATGCTATTGCACTATAATGGTGTAAATTATCTGCAGGTTCAAAGCTCACGGTCCTCTTCTTAGTGATGAGGTCCTTCATAAATTTCGCATAGCCAGACATTTTCTCAAGTGCCTAAACTATGGGGATGTTCACATATAATTGTTTTAGAATTGAAATGAATTTGTGATACTTCCCATCTTCGACCTTCTTCTTCAACCTTTGTGGCAAAAGGGGGAAGAGGTTTAGAAATGGGTGCTAACTTTTGAGATACCTCCTTCTCCTTCCCTTTTTCAGACCCATGCTCCTTTGCCTTACTAGGAGCTATCTTCTCAACTACATTATCAACCAAAACTTGATCCTCGAAGTCCACCACTGATGTTGGGCATATTTTCATGTCCATTTGCCATGTTTTTACCCATATTTGATCATGTTGAGAGTTCATAATCCTTAATTTATCTTAAATTCATGTGTTTGTATTTTATATGCTAACAAATGATTTGAGTTGATTTGAGCAGAAAACTAAGCAAAAGGAGCTCAAAATGATGCAAGAGATGAAGAGTTGAGATTCTGACGGGTTGGTACTATAGCTGGCACCCCGCACCAAGTCCCAAACTTCATAGAAATAAATTCATAGTATGGTGCTATGGTTGGCGCCTCGCACCAGCCCTCAAACTTCAGAGAAAAAATCTCAGGCTGGTGCTATGGCTGGGACGGTGCGCCAGGCCTATTCTGGAGGTGAAAATTATTGTAATTTTGACTAAGTCTGTGGCGAGATAGGAGGGATGGCGTGCCAGAACCATTTCGGAGTGAAAAATGCTGATTTTAAATCCAAGTCTTGAAGGGAAAAAACGTCATTTGAAGGCTCATCTATAAATATGAGGACTAGATCGTTTGTTACAGATCTTTGATCAATCTTTTGACAACTTTTAACATTCGAAAGAGGCTGGGATGCCAGAGAGGAGTCTCGTCTCATTTTCTTTTTCGTATTTTGTTCATGAAATCTTGTAAGTTGTTTGTAAGAAAGACAAAGTTCTAAAACAAAGTTTTCTCTTCTTTACTTTGTATTTTCGTGTGATGATGACTACTTATTCATTTTTTCGCTTGTTTATGAGTGGCTAAACTTATAATCTAGGGTTATGGCCATGGTGGATGGTTGATTGTTTGAAAGCATAATAAACTTGATTTTGATTCTTCTTTATGGTTGTTTGTATTTATTTATTTTAATTTATTATTTATGAGGTTGATCACCTTGTAAGTAATCTATTGGCTTTCGATTGAACTTGAGAAAGGGAATCGAAAAGGTTAAAGATAAATACAGAACGAGAATTCAGAGATTCTTGAACCCATTGGTGATAGGATAGAAGTTGTTGTTGAGGATAGGGATATACACTTCAATCTTGTTTAGTTGAAATACAAGTAGGCATAATCATCGTTTTATGTTCTCCTGCGACCATAGGGATATAGGTGTTAGGGCTCATGAGATAGTTCTTGGATGCCAGGGATAGTGACAAGGAATGGGATAGTAACTTGCAACTAACAACCGTAGGAAGAATCATGCTAGTTTAATTATGTTTGAAAACTTCAACCTACAACCAACTAAATGTCATTGCCCTAGTCTATCATCATTATTGAAATACAATCAAGTTTGCATTAGTTAGTTAATCTTTACATTTGAAATTTTAGCAGTTAATTTGCCAAACCAATCTCCGTTTTATTTGTTTCGTTGATTAGTGAAATCAAAAGAACAGCCTTATAATGATTAAATTGACAAGTCCCTGTGGCAACGATATCTGGACTTAACAATCCTATATCACTTGACAACCACGTGGACTTGTGTGCGCTTGGGTGACATTAAGTTTTTGGTGTCGTTGCTGGGGACTTGAATATTATTTAATCATTTGTAGGTTTGAATTTTTTTCACTAGTCTATATATATTGTATAGATTTTTATTTTTCTTTTTACAGTATTATACCACTCATCTTAACATGACATCTTGGTATATAAATGAGATAAAGCAAAAAAAAATAACTTTATGAGTGAATTATTCATAATTGTTGAATGTCGGGTATTCATATTTTAGTGATCCGTTGTCCAATCTGTTGAGGACTCCACTTGTGGCAACACCACATTTGTGGTGTATGAAGTGGTCTAGATAGCCATTGGAATGGTTGCCCAAATATTTATTCCCTTCCACAAGCCCCTATTATGATTCTCCAATATTTGTGATGTTTACAGAATAATGAAGAGGAGAAACATCATGCTCAAATAAAACAATATGAAAAACCGATCCCGGAGCATATGGAAGCAAAGAGAGAGCAAACTTTACGAGAAGGAGGAGCCTTAAAAAGGATGAGCGCCAAGCTCGAGATTATGGCCAAGACTCGTGACTTGTACACTTGCAAGTCACCGTCTTAGCCAATACCAAGGGAAGAAAAGAAGCTCGTATAAGAGATTAGCCAACGGTCTGGCATCCATGACCTGGGCAGGTCTTTCGAATAAAAGTTGAGGCGTTCCGAGGCCCAACTACAAAGTGTTGTGATACTAGAAAAATGCATGAAAAAGAAGAAGAATCCAACCATTAGACGCATTCTTTGGTGGTTGATGTCGATGTTGAAGAGGTGGATAAAAGTGAGGATGTCAAGCATAATGTAATGTTGAAGTTAGGGCGTATTAGTCCTCATTCTGCACACTTTTCAACATAGTGTTTGGGTGGAAACCTATAAATAGAGCTGTCCAAACCTTGATAAATGTGTGATAGAGAACAATACCTTTATACTCTAAAATTTATTATGCCAAAGACACATAATGACATCCCTCGCTTAAGGGAAAGAAGGGAAAGATGCAATATCTACCTGTCCTTCATGTTTACAATTCACTCACCCCTTGAGCATAATAGGAAAATTAAAGAAACTAGGGGTGAAACTTATAAGTTCAAAGTGGAAGGAAAGTGGTGAAACTTGATTGCGTCATGTCAGGCGTTAACTGTGCGCTGTTGGGAGGCAATCCAATTGTAATAATGAAGTTATTGTTATTATTATTATTATTATTTTTTATAGTGTCACTTTTTATATTTTTGTTTTTGTGTATAGAGAAGGGGAAGTCGAGTACCCGAATCAGCTAAGGAGCACGTCTGAGTTAAGTGCATAGGTCATGTGACCCGTGAATCAAAGAGAGACAGTTTGCTAGCTGGTGCCCTAAAGGGCCTGTATATTTTCTCACTCTAATATGATATTTAATTTAAGTTGTTCTAGGATAGAGCAAAACTTAAGTGTGGGTGAGAGGTTATGTCTCCTTGAATTTTGAGATTACTAGTGAATACACCATCACGCTGGATTGAAAAATTTTAAAAATTGGCATATCTCATCCACCCTTCGATTTTTCTTATGGTCTCGGTTCTTTTCCGAAGGGAGCCCTTTGAACCAGCAATTTTTTTGTTTTGTTTTGTTTGAGTCATTGTAGTGATAGAGTAATAACGTTTTCCTATGATAGATGAATGACGCATCGCCTTTAACGGAATTTTCGTCACATT
The DNA here is from genome assembly GCA_018107945.1 of Datura stramonium. Classification (NCBI taxonomy): domain Eukaryota; kingdom Viridiplantae; phylum Streptophyta; class Magnoliopsida; order Solanales; family Solanaceae; genus Datura; species Datura stramonium. The sequence continues at coordinate 452,707 of JACEIK010000303.1, read as the reverse complement.
TTTTATTTAGGATTGAGTCATGTGTCATCTACTTGTATGCTTGTTGATATTCGCTTAGCCGCTATGTTAGAGTAAATAGAGTGGTCCCTTTGATTGCATAAGTTAGAATTCTGAGAGACGCACATATCTCAATAATTTGACTCAACATATCCTTAGGCTTAATTATGAAATTAATTTTGTCATTCAATAAGGGTTGTGTGAATGTGTAGTTGTAGAAACCGATTAAATTCTGTTGCCATGAGATGAGCGAATTGTGTTGTGTGTATATATTGTAGCATCTAGAACTTGCTCTAAAGTATGAAGGAGGCTAGTTGGTAAGGAGTTGAGAGATGATCAAGACATTTCTTTGAAACGCCATGTTTTCCCATAATTATTTTACGTTACTAGTCATTCTCCCTAGTTAACCCCATTGAGCTTGGTAAGACTTATCTTCTAGCCTCAATAATAGTTTAATCCTCTCTTTTATGAGACCTCGCATTTATTGATCCAAAGTAATTTTAGGCACTTTGAGACTTGAAAGTAAGGTCCACCAAAGTATAATGTTAAGGGAAAAAGAAAAAGATTGTGGTAAGGAAAGAAAAGTGGGGGAAGGGGGTGCCTATAAAAAAAATTATGTTGTTTATTTTCTGCTAGAGAAATGAAAGAGATAGCTTTAATTACAAAATCCTTAGCTATTCTATGATAAGAAAACTAGCAAAGGAGTAGTGAAAAAATAGGGCATGAAAAGAAAAGACAAGGGTGAGTAGATGAGGGGTGAACAAGCAAGGAAAGAAGTAGGACAAGGAAGGAAATATGTCTTAAAAGTTCTTAAGGTGATAGTCACTATTAAATGAAATATCAATCCTACCCGTCCCTTAGCCAACACAATCAAGAAAGTCCCGTGATCTAATCTCTTGAAACAATTAGGTAGTCTAAACGCACATGAAGGGCAAGCCTATCGCCTGTTGCATATGTGCATTACATCATTTGTGAGAGTGAGTGTGCCTTACTTATCATGTTCCATGTCTTATATTGGCAAATTTGAGAGGGACGCCACTAAAAGTGAGAGGCACAAAAAATATAATTCGGTGTACTACTTGTTGCATGTGTCACACTTGATCATATTGACCCTTTGTGTTGAAAAGATGAGTCATTTATAAAGGTTGTGTATTCTTGATTGTGAAATCTTTCTATGTGTTGTGTTGAGAATTGTTGTATGATGATAAATCACTTTATGTTTGCTCCATACCAGTTGATTGAGTATGAATTGGATAGAGTGTCAAGTGTGATGGTGAAACATGATTTTAGGTATGTTTTAAGGATTGTTTGAGGACGAACAATAGTTTAAGTGTGGGGTGATGATGTTGGGCATATTTTCATGCCCATTTGCCATGTTTTTCCCTATTTTGATCATGTTTTGAGTTCACTCCCAATTTACGTTTAAATTCACGTGTGTATGTTTCTTATGTGCTAACACATGAGTTGATTTGATTGAGAAGGAAATCTACAAAAGGATCTCAAAGTGATGCAAGAGATGAAGAGTTGAGATTTGACAAGTTTGGTGCTATGGTCGGGTGCCTCGCACCAAGTCCCGAACTTCAAAAAAATTCAGCCTGGTGCTATGCTGGAACCTTGCATCATTCCTCAAACTTTAGAAAAATCTTAGGGTAGTGTTATGGCCGGCGGCGCACTTCAGCCTGCCTGAGTTGAAATTGCTGAAAATTTAACTAAGTCTGGCAGATAAGAGGCAAGGCCGACCATTTCGTGGTGAAAATGTTGATTTTAAAGTTAAGTCTTGAAGGGAAGAAGCGTTATTTTAAGTCTCATATATAAATATGAGGACTAGGTCATTTTTTTGCGTATCTTTGATCAATCTTCTGACAATCTTTTGGATATTCCTAAGAGGCCAGACGCCGTAGAGAGTCTTTATTTTCTTTTCTCGTATTGTTGATGAAAGCTTGTAAGTCATTGGAAGGAAGCAAAAGTTCTACAACTAGGTTTTCTTCTTTACTTTTTATTTTCGTATATGATGACCACTTATTCATTTTTCCAGTTCATAAGTGGCTAAATCTATAATCAGGTTGTGGTCATGGTGGAGGTTGACTCCTTGAAAGTGCAATAAACTGGATTTTGATTCTTTTCTTTATGGTTGTTTGTTAATATTTTTAATTTATTATTTAGATTGATCACCTGTAAGTAATATGTTGGCTTTCATTGAACTTGGGAGAATCAGGGTTAAAGATAAATATTGAATGGATATTCAAAGACCCTAAACCCATTGAGAAGGTTATAAGTTGTTGTTGAGGATAGGATATACCCTTCAACCCTGTTTAGTAGAAATACAAGTAGGCATAATCATTACTCATGTTCTTCGACGATCATAGAATATAGGCGTTAGAGTTCATGATAGTTCTTGGATGCTAGAGATAGTAGCAAGGAATGGATAGCATTGCAAATTCAACAACCATAGGAAAATCACGTTATTAATTACGTTTGAAAACTCAACCTTGAACCAACCAAATGACATTGCCCTAGTCTATCATTATTATTGAAATACAATCAAGTTTGCATTAGTTTTAGTTAATTGATACATTTTGAAATTTTAGTGTTTAATTTTCCAAATAAATCCATTTTATTTGTTTCAGATTAGTGAAATCGAAAGAACAATCTTATAATGATTAAATTTACAAGTCCCCGTGGGTATAGTATCTAGACTTAACAATCTTATATTACTTGACGACCATGTGCGCTTCTATGCGCTTGGGTGACATCAACCACCTTATCATTATCAATCAATAGGATCAACTACTTACCGCCTCACAATCGGCATAGGAGGGTCAACATTCACCTTACCACTCCTAGTAGTAACAACCATGCAATGACTGTTATTTTTTAAATTCTAAATCGTGTTACTAGGAAGGTGCCTTCTTTGCCTTTGTTCATAGAAATAGATATTTGACCAAACTGCTTCTCAATCTACTTAATGGCAATCGCATGTGACTCCGCCTTGGTTCATCCCGAAAATATCGCGGTTCCTTAAAATGGCCATCACGCTCCATTTTCTTTAAGACTTTGCCAACATATCTTCCACCTCAACCACTAGATCATTCAAAGTTCCTTGGAGGGACATAAAGATCACTTCTATCATTTTTGTAATTTCATGCTTTTTTTCAATCACCATTATTCTGCTTTACTCCTATCCCCTAATTGACCCCGATAGCACGGTTGTCTCATAGCTCCGACCTTGATTTTCTTGAACTTGACGCCAAGAGTCTTGGTTAGAACCTTGAGCATTAGTCCGAAAATCCGCCCCTTGATCATTTATATATATAATTCGGTTCCTCCGACTGTAACTCTCCATCATTTCTGGGGCCTTACTCTTGAGAACCAACCGCATTTACCTTTTCTCGTCCCAGCCTCTATAATATGCTTCTCGCACAGAGCCCCATCGTGGTTTTGATTTTAGTAATATCATGATCTCGCTCTTTATCCTTCCTTCTTTGCTCCGCGTACATACCTACTATATAAGTACTGCATGGAAATTCCACTCTCTTATATAACATATGTTTTGCTATCCTATCAAATAATTAGCAACCTTAGCATATGTGTGACTCATGAATGTTCCACTGCAGACAAGATTCGCCACCACCTGGTATTAGTATTTAGAGACCTATAAAATATCTCTAATAGTGTATCATGGGATTCGTGGCTGGGAACCTTCTTCGCCTTTTGTTGGAACCACAACCAAGTCTCATGGAGTGCTTTCAAAATTTAACTCAACCTAAAGTTATAATCTCATCCTTCACTCAGAAACTTCCAGATGGTGGAAAGAATCTCTCAAGAAAAGCCCTTTTAAGCTCCCTCCATGTAGTAATAGAATCATTTGGCAATTCATCCAACCAAAACGCTATTCACTCCCACGTAAAAAGGAAAATAACCCTGCCTCTTATTGCATCTTGACTCACCCCTAGTTGTTTGTATGCCTTGCAAATATCCACAAAATTAGTGTCAAGTGAGTATGTGCAACATCGCACTCATGACCAACCGAATATTCCCATCATATTGAGCAATTAATCATTACACTAGTAATATCAAACTTTCCCTAATTGGTGCAAAAGGGGGGCACAAAGTACCAATGGCACCGGCCTCATCAATATCATCATCATCATTGTCATCAAAGTACCGATGCCTCCGCCGGTTTGGACCCGTGTTCCTTCTAGCTCGCTCAGCCTTGGCAACTTGGCATTGCTCTTCACAAAGTCTAGCGTCTTCAGGCATGAGCCTGCCTTTAGCCAATATTCAAAGTTGTTGCTTCTTCCACTCGTCTTCGTTCGTGAACGTTGTCCATTTTCCTTATATTTCTCTGTAGAGCAGGCTCAAGTTTGTGATCAATTGAAACCAAGAATTTTTCTTGGCCCGAGCACCGGGCATATGAACTTGAGACCTATAAAGAAACAAAAACAACAAAGAAAAAAAATAAAAGGAAATATGACCAACAACAAAGAAAACACAATTAACTAAAGCCTATTATATTCTAAACGGCGTCATAATTGATGTCACCCAAATTACACCTCCAGAAGAGATATAAAGTGATCGATGTTCAAATATAAAACCCAATAAGGGTTGGAGTTGATCCTACAAGAAATATAGCGAGGACTCCGGTTAATGCGTTTAACTAATACTATTAGTTCACTTATTTTCTAGGGGGAAGATTGTAACAAGAAGTAATGTAAAATAGTATATAGAAGTGAGTAGATTCTTGATTAAAATTGATTGTATTCAATGAGTGAGTTGACTAGGATTGTGTTTCTCATGAATTCATAACAATAAGACATTTTATGCTAGTGATCTATATTCGAATTCTAGTATGCAATATCGGTATGTTAACTTCACCTAAATGGTTGGTCTCCTAATTAGATGATTATCACCATGCAACTTGGTCCATATGCGAGTGTATACTTGCTTAACACTTACCTTTGATATCGGATTAGCTATTTCCCTGACAAGGTCAAGCTATTAGATGAGGGTTGATAGTCTTAAATCTCCGTTGTTAATCCCTTTTCCCATTCATTACCCCATTGATCCGAAGCGAGTAAGAATAAGACAAATTCTAATGTTTGCAATTGTTAAGAAGCAATTAAAACGAAGGGAAGAACAATACATGCATAAACCCCATTCAAGATTCACTAAATATTTTTGCCTATGTGTGTTAATTTATCATGGTTCCCACAACCTTAATTATGGGTTTAGCTACTCATGCTTGAAGAATTATAATTAAAAATAATAATAAAATTCATAATTGTAAACCTATACAAATTATAGAAGAAACCACACTTCTTGAATTAATCAATAATAATCCAAAATCAATAATCCAAAGTTGTTTTAATCTCAAACCTAAGAACAAAATTATGAAATTAAGTTTCTTGAACCTCAATGTCGATCACCAACCTTGAAAATCATATTATTATATAAGTGGGAAGCCCTGTTGAAAGTTAGATTACCATTTTGGCCCTCCACTAATTTAAATTTAATTAATACATAATTAAATATTAATATTTTATCATATCATATCATATTTATATATTTATTACTATATAAGTGGGAAGCCAAAAAGTGAAAAGTTAAAATAAAAATATAATAAATAAATGTAAATAATAAATAAATAAAAATATATATAAATAATAATATAAATAACATATAATAAATAAATAATAATAATAATAATTAATAAATAACTAAAAAAAATAAAAAAAATAAAAAAAATAAAAAAAATAAAAAAAATAAAAAAAATAAAAAAAATAAAAAAAATAAAAAAAATAAAAAAAATAAAAAAAATAAAAAAAATAAAAAAAATAAAAAAAATAAAAAAAATAAAAAAAATAAAAAAAATATATTATATATATATATTAAAATAAAAAGAAAATGAATAAAATCATTCATTAAACTGAAAGTAAATGAGGAGGATCATTTCACTCGTAAGAAATTATTGTATGTTACACTTTCATATTTTTTTTAATTATTATTTCATACACTACCTATTCACCTTTCAATTGTTTCATCTTCTAAGCTTCTACCGGTTACAATAGTATTTATACGCAATCCTCTAATGAAGATATGTACCATTAAATAGACTCAATATGAAAAATATACGTCTTTGTGTCATGATCATACTCTACACCTTTTAAAAGGTAATATGAAGTTGTTGCATTCTTTCTTTTTCTTTTTGATAGTTTTTCAAATATTTTCTTATTTACCTTCTTGTTTTATTGTTGTTGACATTTTTAGTTTGTAAGGAAATGTCCATGGATTTGATAGAACAGATAATCAAACCCGCAAATTAAATTTACTCTTAGCGCGTGATTATATTTATGCCCATCATGGTAACTTATATTTTATGTAGTTTTTGCACTTTTTTGCATAAATACTGAAAATTTTTCTTTCATTTATTTTGGTGGATCTTTCATGCTTTATACTTAATCATCATAAAAGCATGATTAGTAAACTAAGATAACCAAACGTTTCTATTCAATCATTTTAAATTTGTAATTTATCACAATCCTATATTTAATTATTTAATGCGCATATACACGTGCAAGCATGTCCAGAAACTAGTATGATAAAAAGTCATAAACTGTAAAAAGAAACCAAAATAAAGTATTTATAGACATAAAATAAATCATTTCCACTAAACAAGGAAGTAGGCAGTGATGATGACTTGTTATGAAATTATGAAAATTGAGTGTATTGACGGCTCATTCTCAACAAATCCTTTCTCTTGATGACGACTCACCCAATGACTCATCAAGGGACACACGAGCTGTTAGGTCTTCCATTACTGTGGACCTAATTTTCCAAAGGTTGTTCTTCACGATTCACTCACCGCTCATGACGAGTCGCGTTTAGTCTCATGATGACTCGTAGCCCTTCCGTCACCACTTCCCGCACTAGTTCCGGATTCTTGACTCTGCACTAAGCACCACGAGTTGTGAAGTCATATGAAAACTCATTGCTCCTCTCATCTCCACTCGTGACTTGTGGTCTACTTTTGCTTCCAATTCTCACGACACACACTATGACTCATATCAAACTTGACGAGTCATGGTGTCAACTCATCGTTACCATTGTTTTCATCCTAATTTTTATTTTTCATGCCTTTCCTAACAAATTTCAAGGAATGAGTTGTCATGTGAGACGACAACTCGCTACCTCATTGGCGATCTCGGGGCCTTAGCCCACTTTGGCTTATATAACCTAGTATTGGGACATTTTCTTAACTTGCCGCCGAAAGTTGTCAGAAACCACGCATACACATCGAAAGACAATCTTCACATCTAGTTGTTTGATGGACTAGTGCAAACTAACAACAATGATAAATCATTTTATAGTAGGTAGCCTGACTACTCGGACTAAAATGCTCTTCAAAATCAATGCCCTCAAGTTGTGAGTACCCTCTTACAACTAGTCTAGCTTTATATCTATTTATGGTCCTACGCTAGCTTTGGAACTTAGTCTTGAACACCTATTTTGAACCAACCACATTTATATTTTTAGTTCTAGGTACAAGAGTCCAAGTCCCATTTTTGTGCAAACATCAATTTCTTCTTCGTTGATGCATACTCAATATGGAGTAGTAAGTGCTTGACTTACTATTTTGGCCTCCATACTTGAATTCTCTATTGTCAATGAGGTATGGATAATAGGCATATTCTTTGACTTTTTCCGTGTTACCATATGATTTCCCTCCGCATCTCCTCCTTTCAGATTCCTATTCACACCAATCATACACCACCTGGCCGTTATGGTTTGTGAGAGACCATTTTGATGCATCAACTTGTCGCTATATACCCCAGGATTATGCACCGATATTGTAGGCTCACTTGCTGGCTTAGTCCTCTACAATCTGCATCACTGCCCTCTTCACTGCTATGTTCTAAGCTACTCAGGTCTTGTTCATGCTCGACTCGCATAGGTTAGATGATTCGATAGCTGGTGATCATCATTTGTTGGTTCATCAAAAGATTCGAGGAGTGTCTACAGTAGTAGTAACAACCTAAGTATCTTGACTTTCCGAAGTACTTCCCAAATTCATAGTGCCATTTAGATCAACATCTGATTTCTATACATCATTAGGTGTTTCCTTCACATTTGAAAAGAATTCAAGGAAAGTAGCTAGATGAGGTGAAGACATGTTGTTAGTAGACTCGATATGCTCGAACATAAGGGAGATTATATTCATCAAAATGACATGTCTAGACACATATACTCTCCCCGGTTTGTGGATGATAGCATATGTACCCTTTGTGCAAACTTTTATATCCAATGAACACACATGGATATATTTAGATGAAAACCTATTCTCGTCCTTTTTATGTATAAGCAACATTTGCAGCCAAATACCTTTAGGCTATTGTAATTTGGAGAAGCAAATTCATGTAGTTTCAAAAATGGATTTCATTCTTTAATACCGTGGAAGAGATTCTCGTTTATTAAGGACACAATGGCTAGGAAAACTTCAACCCATAAGAATTGAGGTAGTTTAGCATTGAATAATAGAGTTAGCGCCCTGTCGTATGCCTATGTTTCCTTTTTTTGATATGCCATTTTTCTCAGGTTTCTGAAAAGAGATAATACGTCTAATGATTTCACAGTTTTTCAAGTGTTCAATAAATTCGGGCCAATGAACTCTCCATCTCCATCACACCAAAAGATTTCTATAGTACTTGAAAAGTATTTTCTTGTCATTTTCGAACTTAAGGAATAACACTCAAGCAAGAATTAACGCATTTTTTATTCTTATGGGATGCCCAAGTGTACCTTGTGTTATTATCTACAAAGATCACATAATATTTCATGTTGTGAGGACTCAACAGTAATGCTCCCCGCAGATCACAATGTATTTTATGTAGAGGAACTTCTTCATTTTATCTCTCGATTCAAAAGGAAGTTTAAAACTTTTTTCTAACCTAATAACCAGTTAACCGACAATTTATTCCAACTTGTACCATTAATCCACCTATTGCTACTCAAAAACTTTAGAGACTTAAACTAAGATGTCCTAATCTAAGATGCCAAATACTCTCTGACTTCTTCTAAACTTGTGTTGTTGTTAAGGCAAAAATGTTGTTTTCATCCAACTGATAGAGTCCTTCAATATGAGTTCCCTTGGCCGCAGTGTCCTCGACTTCTTGTCCTTTTCAAGAAAATCAAATTCATCAAACTCAAGCATAGAAAAATTTTCTTTTGCAAGTTTATTAACCGAAGAAGATTCTTTGTGATTTTAGGCACTACCGTATATCTTTAATTTCCAATCTTGATTTTTTATAAAGCCAATATGTGTTACTTTTAATCGTGAGCCATTCGCAATAATTATTTGTTTATTTCTTTATATATATAAAGATAAGATAAGTTACTCGATGTCTTTTTGCTGGTATGAGTTGTGGTTCCTAGAGTCCACACACATAGCATCATCTCACTCGTGGAGTTCAAGATTGACAAGAGTTCAGACATGTGGTAAGCTCGTAGGAGTTATCCCACTCAGAAACACTTCAAGAACAACCACAAATTTGACATGCCCTACCACATCCTTTGCTTTCTCATATTTAGAGAAAGGTTGTGTATTCGATTTGAGCTTGTCTTAGTCTATCCCGCAGCTTGGAAACCTCTTTTCTTGAGCTGAATTTCTTTCTTCTCCTCGATTATAATTTTCTTCCCACCCTCCATGTAGTGAAGGCCATATTATGATTCTGTTGTGGCACTTCCTCTTCTTTTTCCCTCATGTCAAAGCCTCTAAGAGCATTGACAAATTGGTTTAAGGTGTGGGTAAGGTGGCTTTCCTAACACTGCTCTAAAGGTTCTATACTTTGAACTTATCCTCAGCAAGTTTTCAACTTTGCTATCTTCATTAAATGGCTTATGTATGGAAACAAAGTCCATCACATATGCCTTTTGAATTTCTTTTTAAATACTCATCTAGATTTTTTGTCTTCAACTTCTAATGTTTTGTAGTTGTTGTTTAAATTGGAACTTCTTACCCTTTGTTGCTTGTAGGTAAGCTTCCTCCAAGCACTCCCACATCTCTTTTTCTGTTGAGCACCCCCACAATGAGATACATGCTTTCCTTGGTCATAATTCCTAAAATCCAGGTCCTTATCGTAATATCTTGCTCATCCCACTCACCGTCTGAGACTTTCCTATCTCCCTCAACTGCCTTTCCAAGATCATCTTTTGGTAGTGTTTCCTCTTTAGGTTTGTCTTCAGAATGAATTTAGTCACTTTATGACTTACATCAATCGCATGATTTGTATCATCCGTATGAGATAATCTTCGTAGGCTTGACCTAATTAATAGAACAAGTAGCCATAAGATGATGCAAAGCAGAGGCTGAAAGAGACAAAGAGGATGAAGGAGAGGCCATTATTTTCTGGACAAGAGTTTATGTGCGGCGTGATTAATATGTTTAATGCTCGATACCATGTAGAAATATACAAGAAAAGCGATAGGAAGGAGACTGCATATTGGGTATGAATGTTGTATACATCAAGCCTCTATTTATACACATAGATTAGTAGAGTTGTTGACATCAAATACAATACATACATAAAGGAGTACACTTCTACTAGTGTATAAAAATCCTACTTATACTATGCTATCTAGTAGTATTTGAGACTAAGTAGAAGTAGTAGTTAGTTGGTATGTCTTAACAGGAATATCCTAATCTTGTGAGCTTATTGAAAGTACTATTTTCATAAATTGAAGCATGCTTCAATCTAAATAGGTGCAAGGAGTTGGCCTTTTTTAAATTTTTTTTTTGCTTTATAAATGAAAAAACATCCGCTCACGAAAATGAGTGAATTAAATTTTATTTTTTTAAAAATGTAGATCTAAAATGTTGGTGCTATTGCAATGACTGAGGAAGACAGTAGATCAAAATTTCAAACTATTGGAAATATGTATCGACTTCAAAGAGGTAATAAACTTAATCAACATTAATTCTTAATGGAACTTATAATTTTATATTAAATGAATATATGTTGTTGATGACATGCTTGGTGACCGATGCCTGGAACACAACTTTAGATCAAATAGAATGACGAATCTGCTGCAAAGGAAGGTGGTAGCAGAAAGCTTTTTGATAATATTGTCTTCCATCGGATTCTCCTTTATTTGTCATGAATGCCCTAATAGCTGATAAACTAGGAATTACTTTTGCCAGAATAATTTCTATTTGAACATGTAATAGTAATGTAACTATTAACAACAACTCTACTACTGGCACATTCCGCCAGGCCACTTCTTTTTGTTATGATGCATAATTATTAGCAATATTAATATACACATTTTTTTTGTACAAAAGAAATATTTATTACTTAATTGTTGGTATATTAATATGATTTTGTATAAATATTGGATATGAATATATTTTATTGCATAGTGCTGACACATAAACGTATGATGCCTTTATTGCATATGTGATGTTGATCTCTATAACTCTTAAAGAAAGGGAAAGGATGAATTTGTTTTTGCATGTTTGCAGCTTCCTTTGCGTCGGGAATCACGGGCTTTGTTCCTACCCTTGTCTTGGGACCTACCCACCTTTGCTTAGTTATATTATTACTATAATATAAATGGCTTAATTCTTGAAAACATTGCTATGTATACTTAATTTGTGGGTTTTGAAGTATGAAGGAATAAAATCAGTGTCGTAGTTTAATTAGTTGAAAAACATGGAATGACTCAGCAAAGACCTAATATATATATAGGCATTATGCAATATTAGCTTTGTTGGGTTGAATCTCAAAAACTAAGGATCAAAGGAATAGTCAATTGTTAAAAAGGAACATAAAAACTAGCCGGATATGTACAAAATCGAAAGAGAAATTAATAGTCAATAGTTGAATGAAAACATATGTGAATTCATTAGGTTAAAGGAAACCTATGTGAAACAAAAGGTTAAACATGTATATATATATTTTTTTAAAAAACAAAATTTAAACAAGAATAGAAATTGTTTCAGATTTTTTTCTTTTCTTGTAATTTAATTTCAATACGTTAAGCATATACTTCTTATTTTTTTTCGAAAGAAGAAAATTGAAACAAAATGCACATCCATATCCAAAGTCATTAAATTTCATGAATTCTTGGAAATTCTATTATGCATTATTTGTGCATAGTAACCAAAAGCAAAAAAAACTTAATGATCGACAGCTTTTGCATTCTCCCCACGTGTGTTACTGTTAGCATGGTATTTTAGAGTTGTGACAGAAGCTTTGGAAGGAAAAAGGAAGGCATAATTAAAGTTTATATGTTTTCATCTTGTTCTTCTTTTTAACACTATTACATATATGTCATATAATACGGGCTTCTTTTGAGTCTAGTGATGATAAGATGGTTGGCCCTATAAATTAATTGAATATTCCATTTAACTAAAAATCATTATAATTAAATGCAAATTTGTTATCCATATAATATGTGACTCGTGGTGCAACAAAGAAGTGATCACTATTTAATTTGTTTCGAAGACTATTAAGTATCAACTACTTTTATTTTTAGATTTTTTTTATATTGGTGGATGCAATTGAAAGTTTGGTCTATCTATCAACTACTATAGATACTTCGTGAGAAGTTCTGAATATGTAGTTGCATAATAAATGAAAGAAGAAACCTGATCGTAAGTTGTTGTTTAATTAAAGATTTTTTAAATAAATAAAATTAATCAAATTGTAAGCATAATTGAAAAAGATTTACAAAATTTAAAAAACTTGAGATGTCTTAGGTGTGCATTCCATCATTTAACACTGTATCTTTCTTTTTTTAATCAAAAAATAATTTTTATTTAATTAAATAAAAGTTTGTATACCAATTAGCTATTTTGGACTCTCAGTTAATTTTAATGGTCATCTTGCTACAAAATAAATGAAGCACAAATAGTAGTTCTCATTGAATTGCCCATATGCAACTTTCAAAATATTTATATATCCTTTCGTGCAACTTGTATCCTTGTTCTCTTTTTATTCTTTTATAAAATGTTCTTGTTTTTTTTTTTTTCTAATTTCACTTATACATATCAAATCAAATACATATATAACCTTTTAAATTCTACTTCATTTCTCATTTTTGCACTTCAACTCATTCTATTCCATTTTAACCTCCAACTCTATTTTCATGTTCCACTTAAAACATAAAGTACTAATTTTATATTTTTATTCAATTTTTATTTATACTTTTAAATTATAATTTTAATTTTAAAATCGATGACGGTCGTTAGTTTTTGTAAAAATAAATAAATAATTGACGGACATATGCCGTTTAATGCCTCGCCAGCTTTTCTTTAATTAAAATCATTGACAACCCGAGGAAGTCTCGTTTTAATTCTAGTTTTTTTGCAGTTTTATTAACAATAAATTAGAGTTTTTTTACCCATATTGAAGATGAATTTTTACCGTATTGAAATGAGTTAAAAATTTAAAAGTAGGTATTTGAGTTAAAGCTTGATATGAGTTGGATGATATAAATAAGTATGTTGCATTATTTAATTGAGTATTTTATACCTTTTAAAATATTTTTCAACACGCATTGAATAGTTTATACTGAATAATGTTCAGTATTTACATTCAATTTTATTTATTTTTACAAAACTAACGAACGAACGTCTTTCGATTTTTAAAATGTAAAATTACAGTTGAAAAGTATACTAAAAAAATAATAAAACATGTAAAAATAATACTTGTGTTTAAATAGAACATAAAAATAGAATTGAAAAGTTAAAATGAAAACAAGACTCAATTAAAAATACTAAAATTAAAAAATAAAATAAAAATTAAAAAATTATACATGTATTTGACCTATCTAAATTAAAAGAAGAATTAGTAGGTCGTTTGGACATACTTTGTTTATAACTTTAAAAATATAATACGTAGATTTGTAAGGCAATAAGTTAAATTGATTATGGTTACAAACCGAAAAAACACAAATTAATGGGGTTAATCCGTAATTTACTCCTACTCCATGAATAAATATCTTATTTGTAAAAGTAATGATTTATTCTGAAAAATAAAGATATTCACTGCAGCACACCATCCAGTGAAGTCAACACCCAGATCAAGTTTTGTTTTCTTTTTCCATTACATTAATTTTTAATTAAAATGATGTAATATAAAAAATAAATATTTATATTATATATAATTGTATATGTTAATTAGATGTATATATAATTGGTGTGGATGTTACATAGGAATATGTGTACCTATTAATGTGATCTAGCATTCTTTGAGAATGAGCATGTCTGTCGTTCATGCTTCTTATTTTAATACTCATATTACCAACTTTATTGATCCTCTCGTAATCAAATTTCAACAAATAATTATTATAATGATCATCATACATCATGCAACATGCAACATGCATATTCATTACATGCATGTTGGACATTTCTTATCAGAAATTCGTACATACATATATAATTTTTATATTATTGCAGCAGTGTCCAAATTTAATTATATTTAAGCATATGAATTTTTTCGTATCAATTTGAGTGTGCAGATAGTACATATTTCTCACTTCAGTGTTCACACAATAATTGTCCTCCTTTTAAATTTAATAAAATACTTCACAACTTACAGTGTTCACACACAATACTTAAGCTACTTTTAATTATGATTTAAAATTGTCTTTCATTATATTTTATTAGCTTTGTTAATTGTTGCGATCAACATAATCGCAAAACAATTTGTTAATCATAAGAATATAAATTTCCCTAAAATATAATCAATCGAGAATAAACTTAAGAAATTTTGTACATTAATATATATTGTTTTACCATTCTCCCTTGATAATATTATTTATCAAACAGTATATATTATCCCTTGCAATTATCACAATAGAAATTATGGCTTAGTACGTAGATAATTTTTTAAATTTATCAGGATATTGCATTTAAATATTCAAATTAAGTCTTGTTCCAATTAAACACCTCAACTCCTAATAAAGTATTTCAATTAGACACTTACCATTCAAATTAAAAAATGTTTGACTTCGTGTAATAGATAGTTCGGGCTTAACCATAAAATATGCCATCTCCTTTAATTATATACACCAATCACAAAGAGAAAATGCATGGAGTTTTATGACTTATTGAGGAGAATACATATAATTAAAGGAAATAATATATTTTATATAGTTAATTTAACTACCTAATAGATGAATGAGAATACATAAAAAAAAATTCAAAAGTTGAATTAAAAGTATTTAGTTAGAATACTTTATAAGAAATAGCGATATTCAATTAAAACATGAGTTAGTTTGGGTATGTAAATAAAATATTGTAATAAATTTGGCTTAAGCTGATTATGTAGTAAGTCATTATAATTGTGTTTATTAGTACTGAAACATTTGTTATCCCATTGCTGGTTGAGAATTCATCTTTTCCATTCAACCAAAGGTTTATATATATATATATATAGATGGAATATGTTAGATAGACCTAAAGCCGAGTGCCACTGAATTTCCCCCTTCAAATTTCAACTGCTTACCCTCCAACTCTATCCTTCTTTCATATTTGTTATTTAAAATTCTTTTTTTTAATAGTAAATGATTTTATTATTATGATTTTTTTGTTATTACTAGGCAGTAGACACTTATCATATTTGTATACGTAATAATTATTTTTCCTCTCCTTCCATCATGTCTCATTTTTTCTTTTTCGCTTCTATAAATCAATTAGTTGAAATTCTTGAAGGAAAATTATGCTTTCGTAGACCTTTAAAAATTGATAAACTTTTATTCTATTTCATTTGATATTTTCATTCGTAATATTTTATTTTTTAATTAATTAAATATGCATTTTATTTATCTGCTCGTGAGCAATATTCACAATTTTACTCGAATTATTAAATACTATACCATTCTACTACCAATTGTGTTATATCAAGTTTTATTACTTTTATATTTGAGAGTATTTTAATTTTAAAAACAGTCTCATTAGAACATACATGTTTCCTTCATAGAAGAATTTTTAAAAAATTATTTTAGCTAATTGAAGATTAAATCTACTTGGTCATATATGTCTCATGAAACAAAATTAAAATACATAATTGGTAGATTAAAATAAATGTTATTATCCCATTTTTGAAATTATTAAAAGTCTCCATTCAACATAATAAGTAATATCTCAAAAAACAAAAACAAATATGTAAATGTCTATTGATAATTTTCCTTTTAATCTTTTCTTTTTTCTTTCCTTCATGTCTTAACTTTTCAGTTTTGGATCTTTTCATTTCTAATGCTACAAATTAAATCTTGAGATAAGTGCAGTCTTCAGAAATATGTCCATTAACAAATGTCAAAAGTTTGACAAATCCCAACTTCTAGAGACATTCCAAAAAATATTGATGTGCATCAACTGAAGACAAAATTAACAAACAATTCCCACTTTTATGTTTGTCTTCATTTGCCTCAGTCACATAACTTTTTTAATTAAAAGAATATGAAGGATATAATTAATCAAAATGAGATTAATATCATTGCATTAATTGGATGAGAGATTTTTTTCCATATGTGTCGACGGTG
Source organism: Datura stramonium (assembly GCA_018107945.1). Lineage (NCBI taxonomy): Eukaryota > Viridiplantae > Streptophyta > Magnoliopsida > Solanales > Solanaceae > Datura > Datura stramonium. The sequence goes on along the minus strand of JACEIK010000303.1, from coordinate 436,165 downwards.
CAAAAATTGTTTTCACTCTTAAATCATACATAATGAAAATTTTCATGATGAACATAAATTGATAGCATCGTAAAAATGCAATTAACATGATATAACAAATTAAGATAAAAAAGATTTACATTATAATTGGAGATCTGATAGCAGTAACTGTGAAAAAATACTTTCTTCTTTCCAAGACTATTTTAATTTGTTCCAAAGATGAATACTAAAAGAAATGCTTGGAGTGAAAGAAAATACTAATGAAAATATTACCTTGTGTATCATGTGAGGTATCAATGCTATGAAATTGAGCTTATATTTTAATTTCTTATATAATTTAGCCTAATTTTAAATATAAATTAAAATTTATTTTTTATTCTTTAGCCTAAAAACCCCTCTCACAAAATAATAAACTAAAAGAACTATAAAAAAATAGATCTTTCATGTTTCCTCCTGCATCCAAATCTGCACAACCTCCACCAGGCTAATGCATCTATTACTGATCCAGAGAGAGAATCAATTTCTAGTTACGAAGTATGACAATCCATAATTTTAAAGCATAAACCCGAAATATGATTTCCTCTGCCATTTTTGTTTTTCCTTTGCATTCTCGCTTTTTTTTTCTGTTTTATTAGTTTTTATGAGGAAAAAGAAAAGAAAATGTGCCTTGCAGAAACTCCATAGGCGTCCATTTTTAAAGCTCGAAGCTTCAAAGTTTGAAAATTTAACTTTCGAATTATGTAATTAATTTACAAAATAAAACATTTTTATCTTAATATAAAATAATATAAATAAAATATTAAATTTAAAATTTAAGGTGATTTGATGTAGTTTTTGAGGTGTTTTGGATAGATACAGTGCTTGAATTTGAGGAAGAAGACGAAAGTCTTTTGTATAATAGTGTATAATAGGGTATAATAATGGCAAATATTGTATATAGTGTATAAATATTTTTTATAATTTTATGTACTTGTTTTTATACTAGGTATATAATATTGTTTAAGCAATTTTTAAATATTATTATAAAAATAATTTTTTTTATATAATATCCAATATATATTATTGTATATCAAATTTTTGCTGTCAGATATCAGAATAAGCGTATTTTATGTTGAGCTATAAAACTGGAATGTAAATTTTGGGCCATATTTCTATAATGTAAACTTAATAATTGTATGTTTTGGTAATTTTCCTATTCTATATCTACGTCAAAGGCGTATATGTGTCATTCTCATGCATTTTTAGGAAGCCGACGCCAACTCAATATGTAATTAAGTCGTCTCACCTTTTTCTATGATATGTTTGTGTTTATCATTTTTGATATTTTTTTATTGACAGAATTCATACTTTGTATGACATGCCATATTAAATTAAATTGAATATCGTAAAAGGGTAATATTACAGGGTAAATTATTATCGAAAGGTAAAAGTGAAGGGTATTTGTGCAGGCTGATATCTAAAGGTAAACGTTGTTTTAGTCCTCTATCCACACGATAAATGCAGGGGTCCAGTTTAGTTCTTAATAAGTTACGGTTTTTTTTTTTTTTTTTGAATTTTTATTTTTACAGACTCTAACCGAAATCAAAATACAAAGCAAAAAAACAGTAGCTTAGACTATCACAGTAGAGACCCAGTTGAATGTAGGTGTGTGCATAAATATTGAATAATTGAAAAATTGAATCGAATTTGATTTTTGATTTCTGAGCTTTAATTCGGTGTTTGATTTTTTTAAAAATTCTCGTACTTCGGTTCGGTGTTTGGTATATGAGTCTCGGTTTTTTAGTTCACCGAAGAACCTCTAAAGTTTTATTAAATATATTTTTAAATAATATTTATATTTAATTTATATAGCCCAAATTATTTTAATACCCAACTAATTTGGACCTTTGGTGTTTCAAATTTAGCCCAACCCAACACAATATTTTCACCTAAAGGCTAAATACCTAAATCTCACTCTCGAGTGTCATTTCTCGTGAAAGATCAAGAAAATGTTAGGTGTTAAGAAAATCTAGTAGGTGCTAGTAGTCAGTAGCTACTTCCAATTATATTTTATTGGTAATGTTCAATATAATGTGATAAGTTATAAATTGTTGTAGAAGTTATACGAAATAGCATTGTTGAACACATTGTTTCATGTCAAATGCTTTGATAATTTTTTTATCATTTTATTTCTCACTTGCACCAAGAAACTGCTGAAACACCGAATCAAATCAAACCAAATCGGTGTTGCATTTGAACCAAACCGAACCGGTTCAGTTTGGTTCGCGGACAGCACATTTTCAAAATAGAAAACCGAAGAACCAACCGAACTTTTATAAAAACGAACAATTCACCCCTAGTTGAATGGACTACCGTTATTAGAAGAGTTTTGATGATTGACAAAGGGGAATTTGTTATTAGAAGATTTTTGATGATCGACTCGTAATTGATAAAGTTTTTGCTAACCGACAAAGTGAATCGTGTTCATATGCATACGTGATGTCAACTAGATTCATATGCATACATATTTTTCATCATCAAAAGGAAAAATTATTATGTGAAGATTTTGATGATCGATATAGATGAAATCCAAAGTTCACTACATAGCCGAAGGTTTCTGTGAAATGGTTGACTTGGATATGAAAATATCAAACAAGGAAAACACGTGGAAATGAAGAAGTCCAACGAGCAAGAAAATCAAGTCCTCTTAGGATTCTTCCAAAAGGCAAGTTGTATTTGACTCAAGAGAGAACTAGATACGACAAGGAAACCAAATCTTTTAGAATTCTTTTCAAAAGGCAAAGTTGTATCATCAGAAAGCATCAGTACGAAAATCCGACTTGAGGAAATTACGTTCTTTTGAGATTCTTTTTCCTTATTTGGGATATGGAAAGGTTTGAGGAAATAAAGTCCTTCTAGGATTCTTTTCCTTGTTTGAAACAAAGTAGGTTTGGCAAAAAAACGTCCTTTGGTGCTATATAATGATTATAAACAACCACGTAACATTCGCCTATCGTGATTGGCCAAGGAGATTATTTTGAAGCAATAATCACTATAGAAAGAAGCACTCACTGGACCAGTTCCGTAAGCGAAGAATTGGAGTAGAAGAATTATTCTATCTTGATTGAGTTTGTTATTTGTATTTATTGATAGTAACTTCTCTTCTAAAGTTAGTTGAGTCAAGTTACATTGGTGTGATTGTGTTTTACTGCAGAGGCTAGAGTTTATAGTCTTTGAATAGGTGATTGCAGCTTTGAGAAAATCAGAGAAATTGAGGTACTAGAGTTAGTACTTTGATTGCAAAGTTGTAGTCTAAAACGCTCTCATGAGCTGAATAAAATCCTATTTGATAGGTCGTGTTTTTGGGACTCCTTAAGCAAAGGAGGTTTTTCACGTTACATCCAAGGTCTGCTTTTCTTCTCTTGTGATTTAATTGAACCGGGTTCAATATCGTGGGATAGTGGTGATTTCGCCAGGACAAAGGTGTTTTTCAATAAAGGCTTATACCTTGAAAATCGAATCATGGCAAGCATTCACCAACAACTCAGAGAGACATCCACTCACAAGACCACCTTGTCCAATGGTCACTACAGGGTGGTGGAAAAATCGCATGATGGACTTTCTTATTGGTGAAAATCACAACTTATGAAATGTCGCATCGATGGACCTACCATTCCCATGAAATCACATTGAAGATGGAAAAACTAAAATTCCAAAGGGCAGATTGGAATATGCAAAGGAAGAGAAACTAGCCGTCGAGATCAATGCAAAAGAGAAGAAGATTTTGGTATGTGGACTTGGTCCTGACGAATACAATAGAATGTCATCACATACAAGTGCAAAGGGGATTTGGAATGCCTCCGCATCGTCATGAAAGAACTAATCGTAAATAAGCCCAAGATCGATATGCTTAATCGCCAGAGGAATCGCTCGTGTTGAAGGAAGGTAACTATTCATGACATGCATGCCAAGTTCTCATCTATTGTGAATGAGATGTATTTTCTTGGTGAGACCATTCCCACTAGCAAAGCTGTGTAGCGGAAAAACTTCGAGTGTATTACCCGAATCTTGAGAAAGCAAAGTAGAGACTATTTAGAAGTCACAGAGATCTCGACACACCATGGATGACTTGATTGGGAATCTAAAGACTTATGAATCAAGAAATTCAAGAAAGGGAGCTGGGACTACTACAACGAATAGAACCCGAGTTCTCAAGTATACCGTTGAGGATGATAACATGGCCTTGCTCACCAATATTTCAATCACCACTAAGAAAGGCTTTAACACTTAGAAGAAGAATTCATCAAAGTCCTTTTAAGAAAATCTTAGAGATCTTATTTGCCACAAGTGTGTGAACCCGGTCATTTCATGAAGGAATGTTCTATGGGAGTTAGAACACAAGCGTAACCTAAAAATCCAAGAAAGAAAAGCATGATCAGTTCAAATCCCCAACATAAAAACTCACCACGAAAGAAGCTGTGTAGTGTGAAGCGAGTTCACTCGCCATGGAGACCCTCCAAAGATGATAAATTTGAAGCTTCACATTAAACAAGATGACAACTCCCTCTTAGTCATGGATGACTCGTATGATGAAGATGTGTTGGCCCTAACGGCCGAGGCAGAATTATAGTGAAGAGGACAACAACGGGGTAAGCTTCTTTGAACTTAAATCAAAGTTAAACTCATATTCTCAAAAGAAGTAAATGTCTCTTTCTCTTGTTCTTATTGATGAATATAACACTCTATCTATTGAAAAAGAACAAATCAAGAATGACTTTGCCTCTCTCAAGTTTGACAATAGTAAGCTTGAAGAGGACAAAATAGACCTCATGATAAAAATTCAAGAGTGTGAAAAAAATCATAAAGAAAATATTGAAAAAGACAAAATCATCAAAAACCTCACTTTAGAGTCACATGCACTACACACAGAGAATCTGAGTCGAAGTAAGAGTCCGGGTTAAAACCAAAGATGAATTAGAAAGAACTATGAAATGGACCAGTCCTCAAAAATTCTAGTATCCTTTATTAAAAATCACTCAAGTGAAAGGCAAGGAATAAGATATAAAAATGGTATCTCAAAAACTGATTTGAGCACTAAAACAAGTCCTATCTTTTGCTCACCGGGAAAATGGGTCATTATAAAGAACATTGCAACTCTAAGCTAAAATAAATCAAGAACAACATTGATTTTGCCAGTCATGCATCGCTGACATCCTCTAAACGCTTTGTCAAGTACACAGAGTTCACCCTAGATCCTGTCCCCAAATAAAATCAAGGAGAGGGAAGAAAAACTGCTCCATTCCCCTCCTAGACTAAAAGAGATCTTATTCACTCCATTCAATAATGAAAAGGGACCAAAGCTAGTCTCAAGTACCCAAAACTAACCTACTAGTTTTGGCAGTGAAAGTGAGAGAAAAATAGGAAACCTCGCATAATGGACATGGGTGTCTGTGCATGCTGACGAATGGTTGAAAACTCTCTCTCACTCACCAATCATAAAGGCGTAAACATTGCCTTTAAAAGCAAAAAGAAGGGTGAAATCGTTGAATTGGCAAGGTTGGAAGATACATGTCTCAAAAAATTGACAATATGTACTATGTTAAGGGGTTAAACATAATCTCGTTGAGCATCTCACAAATGTGTGACAAAGGGAATTCAAATCATTCACTTCAAGCAGATTACAAGGTTACAAGCTTGAAAATAGGGAATTGCTCAAATGACAAAGATACAAAAATGCCATAAGGCATACAAAGTCCCGAACAAGATAACAAACTGTGAGGAAAGCGCAGTATGTAATCTTGATGAACAAAAATCAAGGGATGAGTGAGTAATAATGGTGAAGAAATAGAAGAGATTGGTATGACACGACTAACAACACCGAGGGAAACCAGCACACAGGATAAAATTACTCAAGATGAACATTTGGATACTTCTAGGATGCTTGATGAATAAGGTAATACACTAGATTTTTCACATCATGGAACTACAAACGAACTAGAACCAACCATAATATGTGTACATATTGCCCAAGGCATCATATGGGCTCAAACAAGCACCAAGAGTATGGTATGATAGGCTATCAAATTTTTCGCCAATCATGGAGAATTGACAACACACATTCTTATCGAAAAAAAAAAAGGACGAATATACTCGATTGTTCTCCGATAAAGTGATGTGGACCTCGTTCTTTGGCATTCAAAGGATATGTGATGCATTATGAATTCATATGGTAGACAAGAAAACCCATCTGGTATGGCATACTTTTCCATTGTGCCAACATAAGTGAAATGAGTATGACGAAGAACCAGGTCTACTACAAAAGAATAAAACATATTGATGTTCGCCATCACTTTTCGAGGGATAATGCATGAAAAGGGAAATACTGAAAATTTTTGATATGAAGTTTTGCACACGAGGATTAGGTGGTCGACATTTACCAAGGCATTGGGAAGAGAAACTATATGAAAAATTTGTGTGGAACAATTACTAATCAAACTTCATTGACTTTGTTTACCATTCTCTTCCTTTGACTAGAATTTGTTTATTCTTATGCTTATCAAGTCTCATCAAGATCTTAATTCACAATCCAGCCTCGTACCTTGATTAGGTACACGTGCAGGCTAAGCAATGAAATTTAAAATTGGTGATGTGACCCTTACTTTCTAATTGTCAAATATGGATAAGACTCAAGGAAAGAATCATGAAGAGGATTCGTGTTCTCTAGCTGTGCCATTGTGGTAATGCATTATCTCCTTGAATTTGTGTTCGACTTTGTTGTCAATCTATAACCACTACTCTACTAAACTCCGGTCCATTCTCCAAAGGTCTTGTCTCCTGGCACATCACAAGTAGATTAAATGAATCTTTAAAAAAAGAAAAAGACAAATGTGGCCGCAAAACTTCGACCCACTTTTCCATTAACCCATCACAATGTGCCCTAGCACATGTAATATCCCTATTTTTTCTCTCGCTTTGTCCAAATTCTTCTTTTCTCAAGTTACATCCATGAAAATATTTCTTACCAAATTCTCTGCTAAATATTTCCATGGTAGAAGAAGCCTCCATCCACTGTGTGGGGAACTTCCATCGCTAAATGTCTGAGACGCACTGTGTTCTTTAATAAAACCCGCCCCTATATACTCTTTCCTCTTCCTGCAGTTTCGTGATTCTAAATGGTGGATCTCTATATAAATATTGAGGAAGTAAAAGAATGAAAAGTGGATTTAAAGGTGAATAAAGTAAGTCTCACCTTGAGAAAATGGTTAATTGCGACATGTTGTAAGTGCTTCCAGGGTGAGCTATGTAGAGTATGAGACATGGAATGAACCTTAGAGGAGTGTACACTTACAACATGTACTAGGTTAAAAACTAATAATCGTGATGATTTTCTATCTGCATACTGCAACTACACGAGTGGCCGAATTGAAAGGGAGAATGCACAGCCAAGGCCGATCTACCTAATGCTAATATTGAGATTTCTACTATCATCGTTATAATGCTTAGTGAATAGAGTGTCCATCACAACAGAATTGACAAGTTTCTCTCTTTGATAGAGAAAACTACTCATTTCTCCTCCCGAAGATTTTTGTCTTCCTTCTATTGCTTCCTATCCGTGATTCTACTTTCTCTTATAAGTTGGATACTATGTGTTGGATTTGGTACATCATCAAGCTTATTTTATTCTTTCCTTGTGCTCCTAATCTATCTGCACACTAGATGGCTCATATAATCAATTTAATCTAAATTTTTTGTTATCGTGCTTGTTCTCGATAAGTGTTGGGCTCTGAAAAAATATGGTTTAGTAACTTTTGCACATGCATGATACTTGCTAGGTTCTTTATTCAAAACTTTCAATGATGTCAAAAGGGAGAAGATGTGAGCATATCATATTGTTTGTCATCATCAGAAAGGGAGAATTTGTTATTAGAAGAGTTTTGATGATTGATAAAGGAGGAATTTTTGAAGAAGAGTTTTGATGATTGACTCGTAATTGATAAAAAGTTTTTACAATCGATAAAAATGAATTGCCCTATGCATATGTGGATGCCAACTAGATCCATATGATACAGCACATATTTGTCATCAAAGGAAAAATTTATTATGAAGATTTTGATGATCGATATAGATGAAACCAAAGTTCACTATATAGCCGGTTGTCTACATGCGAATTGACTGGATTTATAATATCAAATAAGGAAAATACGTGGAATTGAATAAGTCTTAACGGTGTATAAGAAAATCAAGTCCTCCAGATTCTTTCCCAAAAGGCAAGTTGTATTTGGATCAAGAGAGAACCGTGATACGTAGAAGGAAACCGAATCTTTTAGAATTCTTTTCAAAAGGAAAGTTTGATTGAAAATATACCTTGTGCAAAGGTGTTGACAAAGGACCTTGTACAATTGTCCTAATGATTGTGCCCGACATCTATCGAGCCTTGGAAAAAGTGCAAAAATGGGTTCAAACATTTTGAAGGATGTAACTTGTCACACTTTGGGCTTATTGAACATCTTCGTAAGGTACGTAGCATCCAACCATGCCTCTGACCTACAGAAACTCTGATCACATTGCCACTCATTATTACGTGGTTATTAAGGGGTGTTGGCCGATAAAAAGGCCTAATGAGTGTAGAGAAATGGGTCAAATATTGAGTAATTTGACAAAGAAGACTCGCAATGGATGTTTGATCGGGGTTTTCGAGATCTAACTTCATGATATATATCAAGTCTCTATATTATTTGATTTTGATAGGAATCCGCGGTCTTCAATCACATTCTTCCACTGACAATGCGCCAGCAAGAAGGATGCAAATAATACCTAAGGTTGCCGATATGGATGCATACCAAGTAGATTACAAGGACAATTTTGTTCCGCACACTCTGGATATCGCAAAATCATGGAACAAAAAAGATCTACCTTGATGAAAAGAGCATAGAGGCAGACGATATCGTATGTGCTACATAACAGGTACATCGAGTGGTTACATGATGATTGGGATTGTACTGATATCAAGTGTTAAACGAGAAAATATGTAGAGATAAAAGAAGCTCAAGCACAAACTCTCTACTGCGCTCAAAAGAAAGGTTCAAGATTTCAGACCGCCCACCAAAGAATTGCATGAAGATAACACCAAAGAAATAATAACTAGGTAAAGAATTGAATGTTGAAACCGTGCCGTAGGTTTAGAAGAAAGGGATACAAGAGCCGCGCGATGAATTCAGAAATATGGGGAAGAATGTCTGAGTGAGACAACCTTGGGAAACGATCGAGCACTAGCTTATCTCCTGTCTAGTCGGCATCTTTTTGATAAAGTGTTGGAAGATCCAAAGAAAGCGTAACTCATGAAGAAGTTTTTAAGATTTAGTTTAATGCTCTTTTTTTTAGTCGTTTTCTTGTATTCATAAATAATTTTATCTTAATAAAGTTTCATTTCTTTCCTCGGTTTATTTTTGAAGCAAATGACAATACTTAATGGAATGTTTCTCTCTCAAACTCATTAGGCCTACCTCTAACATAAAAGAGGCTCCAAAATTAAGAAATGCTTCAATGTGTTTATTATTTGTTCAATCTTTACTTTAAGCAACATGATTTCTAACCTCTCTTACTAACTTTGGCTTTGTTTGTTGCTTGTCTTATTTTTCCTTTTCCATAGGTTGATTCGTAACCGCATATTATACAGTCCAGAGAGGCTCCTCCTTTTCCTCTTCCCCGCTAGTCACAACAATAGAGGAAAAAAACAAGATGGACAAACACCATAGCACCATAGATAAGGGTAATGTGAAGACATCTAGGGATGAAAGAGAAAATTCCAAAGGTCCGCCTCCGTGTTATAACGAGGTGATAATGAGGCTCGAGCAGTAAAATCTTTGAGCTTCAAGAAGAATTAGCTCAGTTCGCAGCTTAAACAACCAGCATCATTTGGGGTTCAAGCCGACACCTCGCCTTCAAAAACACCGGCAAGCCTTCCTATGTCATCACAACCCATAGCTCCACCGCAAGATGCCCATCATACTCTACACCAATACTACCAATACTCGCCATACACATCCAACCTAGCTCCCATTACTTTCCATTACCCATCACTGTACCAAGAAATACCTTCCTACCACCTAAATGCAATGTATGCCCGCACCCATATCAACCCAATCTATGTGAGACAACACTGACTCACTATCCGGAGGAATCCGGAGCCTTCGAGAGAAGGATAGCATGATTCAGACTCAAACAGAAGAGCTCAAAAAGATGAACAAATAGGATCGCAAATGTTGAAGGCCCAAGGGGATAACGGGTCTGTATTATGAATACCTATACATACACCCCGATGTCGAGTTACCGGGAGGTACAAACCTCCCAAGTTCGAATTATTTACCGGGCTCTATGATCCCAAGGGCCTACCCGAGATTGTATTTTTGAAAAGTTGGTAGGAGTGGGACGAAATGAGAAGATAAGGATGAAATTATTCATGAGAGTTTCTGACCAAGAATGCTCTAGATGGTATGTAGAGCGTAACCCGAAGAAGTGGTTTACTTGGGCAGAGATGGCAGCCTTGTGGAGCTGCCAGTTCAACACGAAAATGCACTGACTTGCATTACATCCAAACTTAAAGAGAAAGCCCACCGAAACTTTCGCAGAACTTACAACTCAATCGATGACTAAGGCCGCGTGAGTGCGGCCCAAATGGAGGAGGCATGTGAGAAAGACATTTTCATACTCTTACGCAAGTTTATGACAGTTGATGTTGGTTAGCTAAAAACCTTTTTGAGATCATCAAAATCTGGGCGAAGATCAAGACGGTATCAAAGATGGTACATTATCAACTTGAATGCTTGCAAGCCGCTAACAAAGCTTTGCACCGCAGCTACTTCCGTAAAACTGCTAAATACCAGAAGTCAACACACTATGATGGCCTTCTGGGCCGAAGATTATGTTTATGCACTTCATACTCCACCGCATCACAAATTCCAACCCCATGGCTTACTAGACTCCATCCCCATATTCACCCCACCCTAACTCCGCCTCTCCACTATATCAAGCTCTATCACCATAGTACCAAGCTCCCATTCTTATCAAGCACAATGACAACTCCGACCCATTTCCAAACCTCCTCACATTACCAAGCCTCCCACTTATCCCATCTATAACACACAACCTTCTCCTCATCAAGACAGACCTTAGGCTAGCGGTAACCAATCGCTAAATGTGCGTAAGTTAAAGGAAGCCGGTTACATTGGGCCTATCCCCTGCACTCCCGATCGATACCCAAGCCAAATGGTACGACCATAACAAAGTGTTCATGTACCATTCGAGTATGAGGGGGCATACCATAGAGTCCCGCGTATCATTGAAGGACAAGATATAAAAGTTGATTGTTACAAAATCCATTCATCTCTCAAAGATCCGACACGGAATGCACATAATCCATCGAACCACCAAGTGAATATGATTTCTCAGGATGAAGGTGGAGTTTTTTTGAATACCATTGGGGTGATCGAATAAAACCAGTTCTTCTTCTCGCACTCCATCTACAATAGTGCAGAAGACTCCATTTGAGATTGAGGTGCTACACCAAGACTTCCATTTACAATGGTAAGTGATACCCCGACCTCTTACAAGATGGTGCCTTGGAGCTAAGTAAGGAGTATAATTCCGTGAGGAAATAAAGGCAAGTGTTAGGAGGCAAAGGTAACACAAGGAGTGACTTAGTCTGGACGAATATACACTCGCTACTCGGCTCAAGGAGCCAAAAAAGGAAAACAACCAGGGTATAGATTTGAAGATAATAGCATTTGGAAGAAAGTACAGAAAGAATACCTTATTGTGGAGCAGCTGAGCAAAACGTTGAATTGGGATTTCCATTTTGTCCCTATTGCAAAGCTCTAATCAACACCAAAAAGCTTTGATGAAGGTGTTGAGTGAGGAATATATTCCTGCAGGTATAAATTCATCACCAAAGTGTTGATCGACTCGAAGTTCTGGCTTAAACATTTTCCCTTAACACTTTGACCCGCCTCGAAGTTGATCTCGCTTGTATCAAGTTGTGGAAGATTAATAAAGCTTTTTTGACGGGTCTAAAGAGATACCGTGGGGAAAATTGATCTGGATATACTGCTGGCCCCCGCCATATTTACATCACATTCCAAGTCATGGACATCTTAGCTTCATACAATATGCTATTGGGGCATCCATGGATACATGCTCGCAGGGGCAGCCTTTCAACTCGCACCAATGTTTGACGCTTGAGTGGGATCACCAAGAGGTCGTGGGCCACAGATGAAAGTCAGTTTCCAGACCTATGATGCCCCGTTATCCCTACCATGGAAGGTAGAGGAGGTTTGAATGGGGAGGGTTTCCATACTTAGAGCTTGTTGGTGTCATCGAAGAAGGAAGATGGCGGAGTGACAAAAATTCCCGAGTATGTTGTTGTGGTTAGGTTTTGAGCTAGGTAGGGGCCTTGGGGTCAGATTAAAAGGAATGGAGGAACCTCTGCATGTGGCGACACAAAAAACCACTTTTGGATTGGGGTACCAACCCGCTGGCAAGGAACTGAAGGATTGGGAGTATCATCTAGGGAATAAAATTTCTTGTTGCCAAACTCACCGCTCTTCGCTTCAGCAAACTTTCATGTCCGATTGTTTTCTGATATCAAGCGGTCAAGAAGATGTTGTGTTGCTTAGTTTAAGGAATCTTTTCTTGGAGGAGCTGAATGAGGGTAGTTTCCATGCAATTATTGATGAGGAGGAAGGAGGAGCCCCACTCTAGGAAGCTGAGCTCAGCAGGAGCCCCGACAACCACTCTATTCAGAGCTCCGCGAGCATCTGGGTAGATTAAAAAGATCAATTTTATTGTTTAAAATAAAATATTTATTCTCAAAGTTGTTAAATTCTCTTGAATACTATGTCAAAATTCTTGAGCAAGCTTTTAATTAATAAATTATTTTCCTTTCATAATTTTATTTTGTTTTTATTTATATTTTCAACATTTCCTGTAATGAACGTGTTGAATCTAAGGCCATGACTTGTAATAAAACTATTACGACATAACATAGGCAACTCATTAGAAGCCGAAGAGGACGAGGTACCGGCTGAAATTGTTAGAGAAGTAGAGGAGTTTAAGGATAATCACAAAGAAAATATGGCAGACAAACATGTGGTAATCTTGGAAGATACAAGACACCCAAAGAGACCCGAATCAACACTCATTTGCCGAAAGACAGATTGAGGAATACATTGAGTTTTTGAAAGAATATAAGGATGTTTTGCCCTGTCCTACTCGACATGACCGGACTCACCATTCCATAGTAGACCATAGGTTGCCTACCGATCCAGCATATCCTCCCGTTAAGCAAAGCCGAGGAAGTACAAGTCTCGACATGAGTTTGGAAATTAAGGAGGAAGTGACTAAGCGTATTGACGTTGGAATCCTTAAAGTGGTGGAGTATCCTACTTGGTTAGCTAATATCGTGCTAGTGTTCAAAGCATGATGGAAAGGTTAGGTTTGTGTGGATTATAGGGACCTCAACAAAGCCAGCCCTAAAGATGATTTTCTACTGCCAAACATCCACATCCTCATTGATAACTTTTCCAGCATGAGGCGCAGCCAGCTCATGGATTCGCCGGCTATCATCGATTCGAATGCATGATGAAGATGCCGAGAATGATCGTTTCTTTTGCCATAGGGTGTATATTGCTACAAGGTAATGCCATTCGCTTAAAATGTCGGAGCTACTCATATAAGGGCCATGACCATCATCTTCCACGACATGATCCATAAGGAGATTGAGGTTTATATGGATGATGTCATTATCAAGTCAAATAAAAAGTTCGCATCATTTGGCTGACCTAAGAAAGTTCTTCAACAGATTTAAAACATAATTCGGGCCGACCGGCAAAGTGTGCATTTGGTGTTCCCACGAGGAAATTGTTGGGATTTATCACGCTGTCGGGGTATTGAGCTAGATCCAATCCACACAAAGCCATCCAAGAGCTCCCGCCGCCAAAGAGCAAGAAGGAAGTCATGAGCTTTTTGGGGCGACTCAACTATATCAGCCGCTTTCATTGCCCACTAATGGTTATTTGCAAGCCTATTTTCAAGTTGCCGAAAAAAGATGTTGCTGCTGCAGTGACTCGAATGTAAACAAGCTTTCGATAGAATCAAGAATAATCTATCAAAGCCTCCGATTTTAGTTCCACTGCATTAGGGAAGACCTCTTTCTTGTATCTCGCTCGCGCTAGAAAATGCCTTTTGGTTGTGTTTCTTATGGCAACATGACGGTAGACAGGGAGGAGAGCAAGTAATATACTATTTGACCAAGAATTTCACGCCATATGAAGCTCGATATAAATTCTTTCGAGAGGGCGTGTGCTGCACTTTGACTTGGGTTGGCTCAAACCGAGGCACTTATTTGTCTACTTACACGAATTCCATTTGATCTCTAGAATGGATCTACCTAACTATATCTTTCAAAGCCCATGCCGAAAGGAAAGTCAAGCAATAGAGGATATTGTTGAGCGAGTTCGACATTGTATCTCACGCAAGGTGGTAAAAGGGAACGCCCTTACGCATCATCTAGCGGAAAACCATGTGGACAATAAGCATGAACCAAGACGTACTTTCCCAACGAGGAGGTAGCATTCATAGGCGAAGATATTACTAAAGAATATGATGGTTGGAGGTTGTTCTTCGATGGAGCCACCAATTTCAAAGGAGGGTATTGGGTCGGTTGGTATCAAAGATCGGACAAAATTACCCCGTATGAACTAAGCTTCGATTTTGTTGTACTAAAAACATGAATGAGTATGAAACTTTCATCTTGGTATTCGAATAGCTATTATGAACGGCGCATACACTGTAATTGAGACTTGGATTTGTTGATGCATCAAGTAAGAGGAGAATGGGACATGAAGAACTCCAAAGATCTTGCCCATCTCGCATTGCGTGCAAGAATTGTGTAAGAGGTTTGTCAAAATTGAGTTCCGAGATGTTCCTCGAGTGCAAAATGAATTTATTGTGATGCTTTGGCCCATTGTCCTCGATGATATAGCATCCGACAAAAATTACATCATCCCATTCTCATTCATATCCATAAGAAAGCCCGCTTATTGTTTTCATGTTGAGGAAGGATCAAATGGAGACATGGTATGCCGATATCAAAGGATATTTGAAGGATCGGGGTTATCCAGCACGTTACAAGTGTTCAAAAGTGCACGGTTCGGAGGTTTGCCAACCGCTTTTCCTAAACGCATGGAGAAATCCTTTATAGGAGGACCCCGGATTTAGTCATAAGTGTGTGTGGATGCTAAGGAGGAAACAAATTTGATTGAGAAAATCCAGCCGGAACTTGTGGGCCTACATGAACGGTTTCCTGTTTCTGGCAAAGAAGATTTTGAGAGCCGGCTACTTCTAGTTGACTATGAAGACGGATTATATTAAATATGTACAAAGGTGTCATCGCTGTCAAACTCATGCGTACGTGATTCGAGCACCTTCCAAAGAGCTTTGATGCCATGAGCTC
Source organism: Datura stramonium (assembly GCA_018107945.1). Lineage (NCBI taxonomy): Eukaryota > Viridiplantae > Streptophyta > Magnoliopsida > Solanales > Solanaceae > Datura > Datura stramonium. Next base: position 420,699 of record JACEIK010000303.1, on the reverse strand, counting down.
ACCTTTGATTGTTCGTAGTTTTGGGGAATGGAGATCACCTGGCCCCATTGAACTTGCAAATATCTACTGAGCATAGGTTCATCTTGGTTGCAATTGACTATTTTACCAAATGGGTTGAAGCTACTTCTCACAAGTCCGTCACGAAAAAGGTGGTGGAAGATTTTATTCGAGACCATCTTATTTGCCGATTTAGGATGCACGAGTCTATCATTACCGACAATGGTGCTAATCTAAATAGTAACTTGATGAGAGCAACATGTGAAAGCTTTAAAATCAAGCACCACAATTCTAATGCTGTAAGGCCATAGATGAATGGAGCTGTGGAGGTTGCGAATAAGAACATTAAGAGGATATTGCGCAAGATGATCGATAACTATAGACACTGCATGATAAGCTACTCTTTCTTTGTTGGGCTATCGCACCACTCTCCGAACGTCTACTGGAGCTACGCCTTATATGCTGGTGTATGGTAATGAAGCGGTGATACCAGCTGAGGTAGAAATTCCTTCCTTAAGGATTATTCAAGAAGCGGAACTGAGCGATGCATAATGGCTACGAAGCAGATTTGAGTAATTAGCGCTCATTGATGGAAGAAGGATAAATGCAGTCTGTCATGGTCAACTCTATCAAAATAGGATGACTAAGGCCTTTAACAAGAAAGTTCGACCAAGACTTTTCACGCCCGGACAGTTGGTTTTAAAGAGAATTTTTTCACACCAAGATGAAGCCAAAGGCAAGTTCTCGCCTAACTGGAAAGCTCCTTACATGGTCCACAGAGTGCTGATAGGAGGAGCACTTATCTTAGCAGAGATAGGATGGTGAAATTTGGCCCAAGCTTATCAATTCAGACGCTGTTAAGAGATATTACATTTAGAATTGGAGTTCACTTCATGCTTTGCTTAGTAATCTGAACTCCGTTGGACCTTATTCCCATTTAAGAGGGATACGTAGGCATCCCTATCAAACTCAGTCTATATCTTAATAAAATCTTCTTCTCCCTTTCGTTGAGTTTGAAACTAGGGCAGAATTTTTGAGAGGGTCTCAAAAATTCTATCAGGTTCTCTACGGTGATATGGTTAACGATCTATAAACTGGGCAGAATTTTTGAGGGGACCTCAAAAATTCACAAGGTTACTTCATTTGCAACGGAATCTACATCATGTTCTACATTGGGCAAAAATTTTGAGAAGACTCTCAAATTTCATCAAGACCAAGTCCAGACAAGGGTTTGATTTTCCAAAAGGACGTTGTATAGTTTTAAAATACGTCATCGCCCATGATCTAAATCAATTTTTTCTTACATACTATTGCCTTTTACTTTTATTTTTACTAAATTATTTTTAAAGTATGCCTTTTTTTATTTAAACCTTGTGCCCGAATGTATGCCTGAACGGAGTTCAACAATAGGTGTCTGGCCGAAATGAGGAAGCTACAAGATAGATGTACAGATCAACCTCCCATTTACAAACTAATAATTTCTCTTTGAGTACCGAAGTAGCAAAGCGTGTAAGGCAACAATGGAGGACATCTTATTCGCAAAGGCGACACAAAGCTAAGTCAGTCTACTCTTTATTGCATCGCAAGCCCGCCACTTATATTTTATGCCTTATTTATATTATTTTAATCTTTTTACATTTTGAACCCGTGATATACATGATGATCCCAATATATGCATGTGTTGCATTTTCGAGCCCGTGGTATGCAGAGCCCATGGTATGCATTCGAGCCCGTATTTGTATTTTTTTAGCTTGCCATTGCATTTGGAGCCCGTCGTATTGCATGTATGAGCGTGTATTTTCATTTTAAAGCCTGTGATATACATTGGAGTCCGTATTTGCACTTTTAGTCCATTATATGCATTTCGAGCCGGTATTTGCATTCTAAGCCTCTATTTGCATTATGAGCCCTATGATTTATCTGTACTGAGCCCGAATAAACCAGAGCTACTAATTGAGTTATTTAGGCCCTTGAATAATTTACTTTCTTTAAATTATCATTCTTCTGCTCACCCGAAGGCGTCATGGTCCGAAGGCATTGTTTCATGGCTTGTAGACATCATGTCATGGACTAAGGATTTACTATCTGTTTATCATATTCCTAAGGCGTCATAGTCTAAAGAAATCATCTTTTCATGGCCTGCAGAAATCATGTCATGGCCTAGGAAATTTATTTTGTATATCATGACCCAAGACATCATAGCTTAGACACGTCATCCTCATTGTCTCGAAGCGAACTCTCATTGTCTAAAGGGAATTTGCATCACGTTTAAATTTTATGTCAGTTCATTTTATGGAATGTTTGGCGCCTATGCTTTAATTATTCTGTTTAAACACATACCGAAGATGAACGAGCCACAAAGGAGAACACCTCGCGCTTTATTTTTTCGACGTTTTTTTATTTTTATCGCATTTATTTTGAGTCATATGCCTGCATGTTCATTTCAATCCATTCTGGATCTTTTCAATTCGTGCTACCTCCATCTTTATTCAAGCCTCATATTACCAATTTCTTTTAGGGATTTCGTTCATTCCTAAATCTAGAACTACACGTGGCCTAATTCTCGTAAATCTAAGATAGGTAAGCGACTTGATACCAAAATCTCGGTCATAATTTTTTCACAACTCTTATTCCCCTTTCGTTCAGCCCCATCGAGATCATTCCTCGGTCGGACAAAATTGGCCACTAGGTCAACATCCTTTGCTCACCAATTCCTCATTTTCGAGCAAAGAAGGGGCAGTTGTTGACACCCAAATTTCCTAAAAGGCCATTTCGATATTGGTCTATTTGATAAAATAAAAACAAAAAATGAAAATACTTACATATTTTTCAACAAAAAACTACACTTTTTAACCAAAAAAGGTAATATTTGATTAGACTCTCTATAGCAATCCACAAAAGATTTCACAGCACTAGCACAAACTCAAATCCAAACCTTAATATAGATGATAATTGACATTGTCCTCAATAAAATGCTCATTCCAAATATAGTACAAAAGCTACTTGTGAAACCCACCACATACAAATCCATTGACTATGTAATTTGTTATAAAATGAACTATACATTTTTCTAGCTAACTCATTAAACTGTGAGATCCTGAATCTTGGCCATTAATGTATTCATTTGAGTATTAACATTCTTTCAATAAGTCATTTGAGTGGTAGACTTGAAGTTGCTCCTATTTTTCTATTTATGGTGAGGGGTCGTGAGACCTGATTAGTCTTTTTATCCGGTGATTCCTAAGAGATTCAGTGGCTTTAAGTTATGTCACGCCCCGAGTTTACACCCTGGACGGAACATGAAACTTGGAGTTACAAGTGACCCTAAGTAAATCACTGGTCTATCATACACAGGCATTCTGAGTAACATACAAATACATACAACGGAAGTTTAAAGCAAAAATATAAATACTTTTAGGAAAAGAATTGGTTCATAATATTTGAAAATATCATAACAAAGCTACAAGTCTGAAAACTAATCTGAGTCTGAAAAACAAATCTACATCTGAAAGCCACTATGACTGATGAGCTACTGGGACAAGCCCCCAACTAACTCCAAATCTAAATAAAGAGGAATGAAAGTATAACTGAAGAAATAAATCTCCGTCCTTGAAGGATGAGGGCTTACCAACTGGAATAGCTGAGATCTTCGGTGAGCGGTTGGCTAACGGGGCTGAGACTGAGATTCTATAACTATATCATAAAATAATACAACATAAAAGTATGCATCATTACTTTGAATGTACTGAGTAAGTGAGAGAAACATAACACAATGAAATAAATAAAAAAAATGTTGAACTAAAAAGACATGTAATGACCAACCAAAACTACTGAACTGAATAACTGAAATACTGAGCTGGTCTAAAAGACCCTGTCTAATGGTCAAGCATGTTCTAAGTCTGGAATACTGATCTGAACTGAACTGACTAATGGGAGAGTCTATAACCGACATATAACCACATGATATAGACGTGGAGTCCGATATATACACCCCATCGGTAGGACTCAATATACATTGCTAGGGTATAAGATGAACTGGGTGATCACAAGAGTCTGGGGACAATTAGGCCAATAAATATTGTAACCTACGCTAGCAACGTAGTTCTGGGAACCTGGTTGCGCTGGAATCCCGGTCCGCTCGGTGCTAAGTTTTACTCCTACTGGATAGTCCTAGAATGAATACTAGGCCGATAGCTCGAAATTGGGACCCAAGATAGTCAGGTATACATATCTAAAAGCACCTTGAGAGTCCTATCGGACCAGATTCTGAAACTGGGTTCTAAGACTGGTTAGAGCTGCTTATCTGGAAGCATCGTAACCGTCTACAAAACAAAATAAAATCTGAAACTGGGGTCCTAAGGCTAGTCAAAGCTTTATATCTAAAGTGTGATGACCACTTAGTGAACCAATAAAACTGAAATTTGAATCTGATTCTGATAGTTGGGAGATACTACTGACACCTCGAGAAATTCTGTAGTCAAACTGATCAGCTGACATTTTCTAACTGACACTGAGAATTCTAACATTCTTACTAAAATTGAATTGACAATATTCTGATTGAGATTCAATTCTACTAATAACACGGGAGTTCCCAACACTGATAAATTCAAACTAAGATTCGATATTCAAGCACTAATGCAAATTTCAGATTTTTTTTCTAATTCAAGAATAGGGCTAAATTTCACTTCACAAGGTTTAACATCATTTCAGTCACAAATTGGAGGAAAATATCTAATATTAACATGGTATAATATTTCACATGATTTAGACGAAGTATGACTAATAATTTCTTGAAATTCAGTAACTTCATGACTACCACTGATAGAGAGAAGTAGGGAGGAATTTGGGGACACAAGGAAAGAACTATCCCCTTGTTGAATTTCCACATACCTAGTGAAAAATCCCGAATAATTCTTTGATAAATTGAGGATAAACGATTGCCCTAGCTCTTTCTTTGAAAAACTCCTAGAAAAGTCCTACGATCTGATTTCTGAAGGTCTGAGTGGGGAATTAGGAAAGAAACCACTCAACCCCACTAATAAGTCTGAATATATGCTTAAACAATGTAGTGTAAAGTTTATGAGGGTAGGAATTTACTGAAAGACCCTTGAAAACTCACAGGGAAAAACTGACTGTCAGTCCTCACGGGTGACCTAACGGGTCGTGATCACACTCATGAGGTGCACTGCTTGGAAAATATGGATGGTCACCACGAGGGACCTAACGAGTCTTGGTTAGTAACCACGACTCATGGTCACCTCTCATGGGATGACTTCCTTAAAGACTCTGGAGGCCCCTCGGGGGACACCACGACTCGTGGTGTCCCAAACGAGTCGTGGTGAGGACCCTTTGGGTACACTGTCTGGCCTCCTCTAACTCAAACTCGATACCTGACCACGGATAACCTAACGAGTCGTGGCATGGACCACGACTCGTGGTCCACCTGTCATTAGATTCACTACTTAACCTTTTCTGGGCCTAAAATTTGTTCTTGACCATATGTCATATCACGACTCATGGAGTTGACCATGACTTGGTGGTCACACCCGTGGTCACCCAAACTTCAAATTTCAAATTAAACTCCCAGGCTTCACCACGAGTCACTTAACGACTCATGGTCACTCCCTATGGGTCACAAAACGACTCGTTCTGTGACCTGGTGTGGATTTTCTAGTTTTCTCTGATTTAAGTCCCAGGTCTAGTCTTTGAGTTTTCGGGGTATTACAAGTTATCAAAAGCTTGATTAGAGAACGTATGATTAATGAGGGTGGATGGTAGAATGAATATGAAAAGTTTTTCCCTTTGGGATGAAGCTGCTCAAAATTACAATTAATACATATTAAATATATTATAGTTACAGATGATGAAGATGAAGGAATGGGCTAATGAGTGTGGAAGGTGAAATCAATATGACCTTTGTACTTCCATTCAATTGTCTTTAAAAGGCAGATCATTTATTTTGTGTGAATTTTAAAAGACATTTAATTATTAGATTTTGTAAAAAAAATTCAGAATAACCGAAAAAGGAGAAAATAGATTTAATAAAAGAATTTAAAGAAAACTTTACAAAGACAAGCTATAAACAAAAAGTTAAGAAGTAGACACAACACCGCAAAAATTTAATTGCCTACAACTACTTCCAACTTCGCAATTACATTAATTATATTTTATATAAAAGTAGTATAAACTTTGAAAATTTTATAGCATGCATGTATC
>JACEIK010000303.1:397609-411167 GCA_018107945.1 Datura stramonium | reverse complement strand
GGTATTAATTCACTTCTGATTAAAATAGGGGGATAAATAAACGCTCGTAAAGTTAAAGTGCTAAACTGAGTTATGCGGACAAGTTTGGGGGGAATTTTATGCATTTTCCCTTTTATTTTAATCAAACCAGAATGCTCATGAGATAAATAACAAAAGTCTTAAAATAAATATCAAATCAAAACTATGCAAAAGCTATCTATTACAATCCCAAAGATCCGAAAGTTATTGTATAGGACTCTAAATCAAAAACATCTAAGAGTAGTGCATCACAAGAAAATAAAATAGAGTCTGGAGTGAATAGACATATGAAATAAGGAGGATCCATGGCAGCCTGGAGAGAATCAGCTCACTCTCAGATCGTTCAGTGGTAACGTTAGAGATGGGAAGAGCTTCCTAGATCACAGTCTGCACTCAGTAAAAAAAGTACAGGAGTAGCATCAATACAAATACAATGTACTGATAGGCATCATAGGCCGACCTTGAATAATAATAAGTACATAATAAAACTCATCAAGCAAGCAACAAACATAAAAATTCAGACACAAATATCATCCAATGCATAGATCCAGGTAATCACTAATGCTAAGTAATCATATTTACATCATCATGCCTTACATTGCTAATAAATAGGAATATATATGACCCTAAAAATCAGACAATGGAACATCACAAGTCTATAATGTAAGAAAGTCACAATAAATATAATGGGATCATGTCCATACTGAACATACAACTATCAATCCCCATATCTCATAAATTTCACATCTGTAGCAAACCTGGTCTTATATCAATCATTAATAGTCTCATATATGTATACATATGCCAGAAGATCTTATATTTGTCCACCCAGTCATGACTTATAGGGGACTCTAGAAATCCATGTAATATACCATCATGGTACGCGCTCTTACTCATCTTCTCATCTAGATGCTCTCCTCGGACATAAGCCACTCATATCACAATTGCTCGCTCGGATGCTCACCTTGGGAACAATCAACTTATATGCGACATACACACACACACACACACATATATATATATATACACATACACTCAATCAATATACAACTGCTTGTTCGATTACTCCCATCGGACGCGAGCCTCTCATCTCAAGATAATGGTGTATTATCCAAATATTACCATCATATACTAATATGTTCACAAATAAATCATCAAACAAGACAAATCATAAGTACATATGATTATCACAATTGCACTTAAAAATCATGAACAATATTCACAGACTTAGACAATTCAGAACTCATTCGAATAGTACAACTAAGTCACAATAGTCTCTATCACAATCAATGTCTGAAGACCAACAAAGCATTCTCATCAAGTCATAAAATATAATAGGCATTAAACAAAGTCTAACTCCATATAAAATTGTAACCTACCTCAACTAAAGAATATGAATAGGCAAGCTACTTCACGGAAGCTTTTCCCTTTCTCAAAGTCTCAAAACGATCAAAATTTAAAACAAACAACACAAGAGTACTTCATTATCTACTTTTTGAATAATGATCTTAGGAATTTAACCCCACCCAATTCTACCGATCATCATGGTTCAATTTGTTACCCACAAGGTAATTTATCAAGCTCTACTCTCAAAACAATCATTCCAACCAAGCTCATGGAGTTTTTACTCCTTAAACCCTTTTCAAGAAGTTTTTAATATTAATGGACCAAACTTAATGATCGTTTAGGTCTCACATTACCACTATTACAAACTATGATAATTAATTCCATCATAGAAGTATTAGTTATTCACTTAGAAGCCTAGGAAATCAAGAACTATTAACACCCCAATAACTTACCCTATATCTATAGTTCTAAGGTTCTTAGCTAGAATTTCACCATTAGAGATCACCCATTGATTCTAGGGTGTTAAAGGGTCAAGATATAGAAAGATTAACCAAGAAATCACCTTGGTGGGAAGAAACTACTCTACCCTTAAAAAATTATCCTTAAGCTCTCAAATTCCATGCCTTAGAATAATGGAGTGAAAACCTCAAAATTCTGACTTAAATAGGCATTCTGCCTCACGCCGTCAACTACAACAGTCACTTTCTCGCTGCAACAGATCTGCTATGGTGCCCGAGGTCTTGTTAAGGCGGACCCGAAGATCTTCCACGACCACTACTACAAGTACTCTGATAGCTATGGCGATCTCGTTGCAGCAGAAATACCACAATTGCAACAGTACTCTGCTAACCAGTAGCTTGGTAATTCTAACACTTTTTCATTTCCAAAACACAATTCTTTCATTCCTACTTTGAAACAACCTCAAAATATACACTTAATTGTAAAACAATGCTACGACTTCACTCGTACTCTCAAAATTTCCTGTGGAGATCTAGTTCACTAGGTCACCCCCTAACTGAACACATCACATGAAGATTTCAATCAAAGTTAAACACATTTTAGTTTATAAACCGCCTCATTTTGGAGTTTTTACTAACTCAATTCTACTATAGGGACTCTAAAGGGTGCTAGCACCCTAACCATCCCATGACGTCTAGAGGAATTGTAACTTCAAATACCAATTAAATCATCGTTCGTCACCGAATGGTCAAGGAAAAAATAGTGAAAGAATATACCTAACTCCACGAAAAGCTGGGGATACTTGTTATGCAGGTCTGATTCGGTCTCCGAAGTGGCCTCCTCTACAGGACAGTTCTTTCATTGGACCTTCACAGATGCAATCTCTTTTGATCTCAGCTTGCAGACCTCCTTATCCAAAATAGCCACCAACTCCTCCTTATAGAACAGGTTCCCATCAAAAAACACCGAATCCCAATGGATAATATAGGTGTCATAGCCATGAAACTTTTTCAACATAGACACATGGAAGACCAGTTGATCTCCAGACAAAACTGGAAGAAAAGCCAATTCATAGGCCACCTCCCCTATAAGTCGAAGAATCTCAAATGGACCAATGTACCTCGAGCTAAGCTTGCCTTGCTTCCCAAACCACATCACACCCTTCATAGGTGAAACCTTGAGCAAAACTTTCTCTCGTACCATGAACTCCACGTCTCTAACCTTTCGATGAACATATTGCTTCTATCTGCTCTGAGCTACCAAAAGCTTCTCTTGAATCACCTTCACCTTTTGCAATGACTCCTTTAAAAGGTTAGTACCCTATGATCTCACCTCAAATGCATTGAACCAACCAATAGGAGACCTACATCTCTTCCCAAACAAAGCCTCAAACGGTTCCATACAAATACTCGAGTATTAATTGTTATTATAGGCAAACTCAGCCAATGGCAATTGCTTGTCCCAATGGTCCTCAATGTCTATCACAAAAACCTAGAGCATATCCTCCAATACCTAAATCATCCGCTCAGTCTGCACATTGGTTTGAGGGTGAAATATTGTGCTCAAATCCGACCCAGTACCCAGTTCAGCCTACAAGGTTCTTCAAAAATTAGAAGTAAATTGTGTACCTCTATCTGAGATAATTGAAACCAGAACCCTATGCAACCAAACTTGTTATTGGATGTACAACTTGGCTAACTTTTAGCATTATAGGTAACTTGAATTGGCACCAAATGGGCATCCTTAGTCAGCATGTCAACAATAATCTAGATGGAGTCAAATTTCCCTAAGGTCTTCGGAAGACCAACCATGAACTCCATAGCATTCTCTCCCATTTCCATTCAGGAACGGGCATGCTCTGAAGCACTCACCTAGGTCTCTAGTGCTCATACTTTACCTGTTCATAATTTAAACACCAGGCAACATACTCCATAATATCCCGCTTCATTTTGCCCCACCAATAGTCCTGCTTCAGGTCATGGTACATTTTGGTGGCACTAAGATGTATGGAGTACCTTGAACTGTGAGCCTCTAACATGATGATATTAATCAATTCATCAACACGAGGTACACATACACCCCCTTTTATCCTCAAAACACCTTCATCGTCAATCACTGCCTCCTTTGCCTCTCCCCGCAATACTTTATCATGAATCTTGCTTAGTTTGGGATCTTTGAACTGTCTGGCCTTAATGTGATCCAAAAAAAAATACCCCGCCTTCACACTAGCGAGCACTCTATCAAATTCAGAAAATTTAAGTCTCATGAGAGTGTTTTCCAGAGTTTGAACTTTCCATGCCAACGGACGCTCGATAGTCGATAAACAAGCCAAGCTACCCATACTCTCCAACTTTCTGCTCAACGCATCAGCCATCACATTAGCTTTACCCAGATGATACAAGATTGTGACATATTAATCTTTGAGCAATTCCATCCATCTTCGCTACCTCAAATTATGGTCCCTCTGGGTGAACATATGCTGCAAGTTGTGATGGTTAGTGAACGCTTCACAATGGATACTGTAAATATAGTGTCTCCAAAGTTTTAGAGAAAATACCACTGCTGCCAACTCCAGGTCATGCGTAGGGTAGTTCTCCTCATGCACCTTCAACTTCCTGGATGCATATGCAATGATATGTTTATTCTGGATTAAAACAACACCCAAACAAGATTGTGAGGTATCACAACAAACCACAAAATTCTTACTCGCCACCGACAATGCTAGGATCGGGGCTGTAGTCAATATGGTCTTGAGCTTTTGGAAGCTCTCCTCACAGTCATCAGATCACTGAAAGGGTATATCTTTCTAAGTCAACTTGGTCAACTGGGACGTAATAGCGGCAAAACCCTTCACAAACCTGTGGTAATGACTCACCAATCCCATGAAACTACGGATCTCGATCACCAACGTGGGCCTAGCCTAATTCCAAATAGTCTCCACCTTCTGCAGGTCAACTATAATCCTTTTCTTTGAGACCACATGTCCCAACAAGGATACAGACGCCAGCCAAAACTCACACTTAGTAAATTTCACATACAACTGCTTTTCTTTCAGCAACCCCAAAATAATCCTTAGATGATTCTCATGCTCCTCTTTGCTCTTTGAATATACCATTATGACTAAAGAAACCAAGAATAGTTTAAACACATTATTCATCAGACTCATAAAAGCAGTTGCAGCATTAGTAAGCCCAAACGACCTAACTAAAAACTCATAATGCCCATACCTAGTACGAAAGGCCATTTTTGGAATGTCCTCAGTAGGAATCTTTAGCTGGTGATAACTTGACCTCAAATCAATTTTTGAAAACATTGAAGCACCCTGAAGCTGATTAAATAAGTCATCCATCCGGGTAAGAAGATATTTATTTCGAATGGTGACCTTGTTCAACTCATGATAGTCATGCACATTCGCATATTGTTGTCCTTCTTCTTAACAAATAACACAGGAGCATCCCATAAGGAGGCACTTGAATGAATAAATCCTTTACTAAGCAATTCTTGTTGCTATTCTTTCAACTCTCTTAACTTAGTTAGTGCCATCCGATATGGCATAATGGAAATAGGTCGGATTCTTGGATCTAAGTCTATGTAAAAGTCAATGTCGCGATTTTGTGGCATGCCAAGAAAATCCACGAGAAATACCTCCAAAAATTCACGTATAAGTAGAACCAACTCTATAGGTGGGACCTATGTACTGACATCTCAGATATGTGATAAATACGCCGAACACCCCATATCTACTAGCTTTTTGGCATGAATGAACGATATAATTATTTTAGGAGCAGGCTACAATCACCTTTTCACTCAAGTCTAGACATACCAGGTATCGCTATGGTGACAGTCTTGGAATGGCAGTCTAGAATCGCATAATAAGGAGATGACCAACTCATCCTCAAGATAATGTCAAAATCAACCATGTCAAAGATCACCAAATCTACCCAGGTTTTATACCCCATGAATTCTACTGAACATGAACGATAGACTCTATTAACAATCACAAAATCACTAATAAGAGTAGAAACATGAATCAGAGTATCAAGTACATCACATACAAGGCTCAAGCCCACAGCAAAATAAATAGACACATACGAAAAAGTAGAACTAGGATCAAATAAAGCAGTAGTCATGCAGTCGCATATAAGGATGGTGCCTATGATAACTACATCTGAAGCCTTTACCTCAGGTATGCCCGAAAAAGCATAGAAATGGGCTCTTCCTCCTGTCTTGACTTGTTCCTACTGGATTGTGTACCACCTCTTCTAATCTAACCACCACCTCTATCAAGATAGGCCCCATCTTTACCTTTTGAGTGGCTGCCCTACCCAAGCTAAAGGCAATCCCTAAAAGCACTTCCTCTCCTACCTACTGTAATTAGGCCCTGGGGAGGTTGCGGTGGAATAATTTGACCACCCTATGCGAACCTTGACCACCATCTCCGAATATGACCATATTCGCCACACTCCTGTCAGACCTTGTCTAGGACAGGCCTCTGAGCTAAAACCAAAGATATAGGACGAATTTCAAAATCTGAATGAACCGGAGGTACAATCACCGCATGACCCGAAGTGTGCTAACTGGACCCTGGAGGACTCCCAGATGTAACCTACATCACTGACTAAATGGGGCATCCAGAGTACTCCTAAGGAATTGGGCCCTTAGAGAAAGAGCCACTATAATTGACTCTTATTGAGCCTTTTTCTCCGTATTCTTCGCATATCCATCCTACTCCACCCCCTCCACATTCTTGACATACTCTAACACCTCTTGAAAATTCCTACCTAATGAAACCATCTGCAAGGCCGACAACTAGAGTCCCACATTCAGACCCTTCACAAACCGTCTGATTCTCTCCTCTTCTATGGATAGTAACTATAAGACATATGTGTATAAGGAGTGGAAATGGGCCTCATAGGCTACAACCAAAGATGTTCCCCTGCTCCATACTGGTGAACCATCACGCCTCCTATATCACAGAGTGTGAGGGACATGCTTCTCCAAGAAAGTGGAATAGAACTAAGTCCAGGTCAATGACGGTGATCCCGCCAGCCTGCACTCCACTAGTGCCCTCCACCATAGCTTGGCATCCCCTATCAACTGAAAGGTAACAAACTCCACCCCGTAATTCTCCACAACTCCTATCTTATGGAGCCTCTCATGATAGTCAATAATAAACTCATAAGCATCCTCAACCTCAGTTACATAAAAGGTGGGAGGTTTATCTTTGTGAACCTCCAGAATAGATCATGCTCCTCTCCAGCCACCACCATCCCAGTCACCCAGCCTCAGAAATATCTCGGTGTCAGCAATATTATCCATCCATGGAAACACAACGGCTGCATACTACACTTTTGAATGCTAACCGGCCGAAGCTGCAGTGCTGCCCCATTACCTACCAGTCCACTCAACAAGTTTAATACCCGAGCCAACACCTCTATGGAAGTCAGAGCGAGTGCAACACCCTATTGAACTGGCATCGCTATTTCCACTTCTACTTCCTCCACTACCCTATTCTGAATATCCGGAGGTGTGGGAGACTCAAAATGATCCCTGGCTGGAACAGCAGTCGGAATCCTGTCTCTGTCCGAAGCTGCTCTCCATTTGCAGCCTCGTCCTCATTCTCTAGCTCGTGCTTACCGTGAGCTACAACCACAATGGTCGGCTCTAGTGCCTCATCTCTGACTCCTCTGGACCGTGTCCTCACAATTTGTGAAAGAAAGAAAGAAGAATGTTATACACTTATTTAGATCACCAGATACCAATTGAAAGAAAGTAATAGCATGAAATAAAGAAGGAATTGAGTTTTTCTAAAGTCCTGTAGCCTCTCAGAAAGCAATTCGAATGTCTCCATACCGTTCTGCAAGACTCTACTAGGCATGTCCTTGTGCAATGAGATGGACGAACCTAGAGCTCTGATACCAACCTTGTCACGACCCAACTAGTCGTGATGGGCACCCATAATACTCCCCCTCCCAGTGAGCGAACCATTATTTTCCTAACTAACCCATCCATCGAAGCGTTCATTTTTAATAATAACAAGGTAATCGTGAAATAAATAGTGAAAGTCTCAATTAAATATAAAGATAAAAATCTATGCGGAATCTAACTATTACAATAGTAATTATCCAAAATTCATCATACAAGGACTCTAGCTAATAATGTTTATAGACATCTGCTATGAGGATCTGTGGCAGCCCAAATAAAAATCAACTCACCCTCAGATGAAGTATCAACTGTCGACTTTAAAGATTTGGTCAAGATGAACTTCCTAGATCACAGTTTGTACTCAAAATATAAGTGCATGAATAGCATCAGTACAAACACTATGTACTAGTAAGCATCATAGGTCGAGCTTGAATAATAGCAACTATATATTATAAATCAATAAACAAACAAAAACACTCCAAATCAGGCAACAAATCAAACAATTCATGAGTTCAATAGTTATTAACAACATGCAGACATATTTGCAACCTCAAGCATAGCATTTTCAATCATCAAGGATATAAATATAACCCTCAAGAAAACTAGTCAACAAGGCAACACACGCTTAATATATAAGCAATCACAAATATAGAATGGAATCATGTTCATACAAAGGATACATATACATATATATATATATATACACACACACACACCCGTTTCTCACATCAATCACTCATTAGTCTCATATCTATCACAATCTGTACACACCTGCTAAAGAGTCTTATGTTTGTCTTTCCAACTGTGACCTATAGTGGACTCTAGAAATCCATGTATTGTCGGTGTAGTATTCACTCCCACTCTTCTGCTCATCTGGATACTCTCCTCGTGCACGATCCACTCATATCATAACCGCTCACCCGGATCAATTACTTTTACTTTTCCCCCTAAATGTTGCTTTTACAGCATCGTATTTACCTTTATTATTTTTCTTTTTTGTTTTACTGTTCTTTGTAAATTGAAGAGTGAAGGGTGAAAACATATCTAACATATCATATTTTTGAGTTTCATACCTAAATTATCAGGTGTTTCTAGAATAATCCTAAGTAAATTCATATAACTATCTGGCTATATATGCTTGCGTCCTTTCACTTTCTTTTTTTGTCATTGATTTTTTTTTCACTTTTTCTTATCATCATATTCTTTAATGTAACAAAATTTATGTAGAATTAAATTTAATTGGTATATGAATCTTGAAGCTTCAATACAAGCAATTGAATTGTGTTTTCTTTAAGTTCTCATGCTTATAGTGTTGGATGTACTGGTCTTTAGTTGTTTAGTTACTCCACTTTAATCCTCTTGGGAAATACGTTTGACAACTTTTAAGGTCTGAACTTAGTATACTCTTGCTGATTTTTTCACTAACTTGGGTTTTTTGTTTTTGCAGGTAATTTCCAGTTTAATAATTTTCAAGAATTACCAAGCGAGGCTAGAAAATTAGTCAGATTAGATAAAATGGGGACACCAAACCTCAAAAAATCTATTCTGACTAACACAGGAAGTATCTAACCCACAATAGAAGGATCGAGATAATTATCTGTTAAAGTAGCAATTAAGGTTTACACATTACAAAGTTTGAAGAAATTTCGATTGGCTATAACTTCACGCACCTGGTGAGAATTTTTGGGTGTTTAATTGAAGTTAAGTAAGGACTTTGTAAGGAGTAACTGGAAAATGTGACTTCTATGGTTAATTACTCTCGTTAATCAAGGTTATCAGCAGTGTGAGGATCCTGCAAGAAGGTGAAAGTTCATTAATTTCTAAATCACTTTTCTTCGTAGAACATGGAGATCTGATGGTGGTATTAACATCCAAGAAGTTCAACTCATCGATCAACAAGTGAAGCGAAGGAAAATGATTTAGGGGAAGGAACTTCACTTCTCCGATAGAGATTGATGCGACCTGACGTGCGGATCGAAATGCAAAAGAACAAGATAAGAAGAGCAAGAAGAAGAAAGTAAGAATAACAAGCAGAGTAGAAAGTGGAGTACCTGGGTTTGGATGGCTATGTGCAGTGATGTTCATTCAGCTGCAATCAGGTAGTGGCAGGGAGGAGTGATGATACTTGTGCAGATCAAGAAGGGAGCTTGACTATGTCTGAACTTGGTAATAGTTTTGGGTCGGGTCTACTAATGGACCTGATGGTCTACAGTCTTTGATTTTCTATTAATATAGAGGTCGAGAGCCTCACCTTTAAATTAAAAATAATAGTATCAAACTATTAGTGTTCAAAATACTAGGATCATATGATTTTGTACAACTTTCACGGTCATATTGTTCATTTTCTTTCTTAAATGCATTTTACTAATCTTTTACCCCAATGTTACTATGGTTACCTTTTTTATTTAGCATTAGATTATGAGAATTATCAAAGTAATCCTATTTTTTACTCTTAATTTATAGTGACAAGGTTCTTGAATAATCACGAATGGCGTCGAGGAAGGACGAATTTGAAGGCACATAATGTTTTTTGGGGTCACATATGTATAATGACAAATAATGTAATATTGTATAATATATTTAATTGACTTTTTAGTCATGAAAGTATTTATATTATTTAGCATGAGTATTATGTGTTTATTGAATTATATTGGATTCTTTTAATATTGTTAAGCAATTGATAGCAATTTAGGTGGCCATGAAAAATTTATTAAAATGAAGGATCTTGCATTTTTTGAAAAAATATATTATATTAGCGACACAACTTTTTCACAAAAATAATTATTATTAATTTAGGAATAGTACGCTTTAGCGGCAATCAGAGTTGCCAATAATGATATAACACTTTTAGTGGCGATAGAAGTCGCCACTAAAGCTTATGTTCTTGTGGTGACGACAGTTGCCACTAAATGTATAATACTTTTGAAGTGGTCTCAGTTGCCCCTGAAAATAAATTCCAGTGGCGATTTATGTAGTATCTACTTTGTGGAACCTTTTTTGTGGAATATTTTTTCACTTTTTGCGGCAAACAAAGTCTCCACAAATATGGGCTTTTGTGGTGACTTGAGGCACAAAAAACTTTCAGTTATGGAAGTACTACTTGCTACGACGCTATAGTAGTCACTAAAAGTAATCAGTAGGGATTTTTTAGGTTATTGTGGCGATTTAGTTGCCACTAAAGGACTGATTTCTTGTAGTGACTCCGCCTCTAATCGTCCATTGCAGCAGTCTATTTTTTGCTGCAGCGGATTTGCTATAGAGACCAGAGCCTAGCCATGGCAGACCTGACAGTTTTCTCTCTGACTGTTGCCGCAGACCTCCGACTGCTATGGCGATCTCACTGCAGCGGAAATCCTACCGTTGTAGCGATTCTCGTTAACCAGTAGCTCAGCAATTCTGCACATTTTTCCATTCCAAAACACAAGTCTTTCATCCAAGCTTTTCAATTGTGCATCTAGATGTAAAATGATTCTATGAATTCACTCATAGTCTCAGAATTCTGTACGGAGGACTAGTTTACTTGGTCATCGCTTAATGGAACACAACACATGCAAAATTCAGTCGATGCTACCCACATTTTAGTTTTTAAGCCATCCCATTTGAGTTTTTATCAGCTCATTTCCGCGCTGAGAGTTCTACAAGGGTGCTATGGTCCTAACCATCCTATAACGACTAAAGGGATCATTACAGTATATTCTTATTATTTTCGCAATAATGTTTTTGTTGTCAAACTGAACATACATAAGAATCAGGTTCACTAGTGAGTTATACAATTTTTAAGATATAGAAAAAATAAGGTATNCCCCCCCTCCCGCAGAATAGTAAAGGTGCACACAAACTAACAAGGTTCATGTTTCAAGAAAGAAGAAAAAGTAGAGTGCAAGCAAGAAAAGGAAACTTCTAATTCTACCAAAGGCTAGAAGGTGGAGAAACATAAGAAAAAGAAGAAATGAATAAAAAAGATTGACGATAGAAAGGTTTTGTTTAGTGAAGCCAAAGTGATCAAAGGAAGGATCCGTGCTGATCTTGAGGAAAATGTTATGATGGAGTTCGTGCTAAAGGTGGAGAAATGGAGTTGAAGGACATGTTTCCTGAGAAAGTTATGAGCATATGTTCCTTTAAGTTATAGAGTTATTCATAAATTGATCTAACAAGGACAGTGTGGTAAAAAAATACAGTGAATGGGAAGGTTGTCTAGTTTTGGGATCAAGAATTAGGAATAGCTTTGGGAGTTTCTGCTTAAGGGTACAATGAATATATTAGACTAGTTGGCCAGCAAGAAGTGATGAAGTTACTCATCTCAATGTAACTAAAATTTTTACTGAGAATGATGATCTTAAAAGGCCCAGGAAGGTACTCAAGAGTTAAATGGAATCATTTCACAAGCTCATGTTTGAGTTTGTCCATTATGCTTCAAATATTTGAGAAAAGGTATTATAAGGCCAACTTTCTTGATCTTACAAATATAGATTTACTAGATAGGGAAGTAAAAATTAATTTATCTGGGTTGATCAATCATCACATTAAGAGGGTAGTTGATATTAATTGTAGAGTCCATGTCATTCCTTTTTTGGTTTCTTCATCTCTAGCGTCATTGCTTATTTTGGGGCTTGTATGCAAAAGTGCAAGTCTGCAGGACATGGTTTGCTTGTATATGATAATCAACTTTTCATTTGTTAATGATTACTTTATTTGTTTGGATATTACTTGGTTTTTTTATGTCTAGCATTCTTAATTTAATATTTTGATTGTTTGTCATGTGGTCACAGTAGCTATAGAATTGATACTGTGGGCCTCATTCATTATTTTTCTCAACTAAAGTTATTAATTTTTCGTAATGTCCTAAGGAAAAAAGTGAAATATCACATAAAAATGATTAACAAAAAACCTGATTCAGCTTAAACTAAATTCATATTTTCCTGTGTTGTACTCCCTCTATTTCAAAATAAGTGGTGTTTTAGTTTTTTGATTTTGTTTCAAAATAATTGATGTTTTACATAATCAAGAAGACAAAATGATATTCTTTTAATTTTTACCTTTATTTAAATGGAGAGAGTTTTACATAACCAAGAAAATATGAAAGAGTTACATTTTTTTTAAGGTATTAATTAAGGGTAAATTGATAAAAATATATTATACTTTCTAGGAATGAGTAATTTTCTTAAAAAGTGTGCCCAAGCTAAAAACACCACTTATTTTGAAATGAAGTGAGTAATTTAAAAAAGTTTATGTTCTCTTAGTTGATGTTCATGGGTTTCTTGATGCATTGGGAACATTTGTGTATTATCATCAAAAAAGAAAATTTGATGAGTTCTGCAACGACCCTCCATCATTACGGGGAAGTAAGTCCACAAAACCCTATTTTTTGCCTAGATGCTCGGAAAAAAGTGTTGGGTGAGGGATAATTGAACTTGGGATTGAGGAATGGAATGTGAGCTACTGGTTAACGAGGGCCCCACAGTTGCAGCGAGATCGTCATGATGGTCAGAGGCCCGCAGTAACGGGAAGGAAGATTTACTCATGGGTCCGCCGTGGAGGAGTCCTAGCCATCATAGCGGGTCCACTGTAGCGTAAATGCGACCGTTGCAGCGAACAACAGGAGGCAGTAAGACGGTTTAAGTTTGAATTTTGGAGTTTTTCACCTATAACTCTAAGGCACGACTTTTAAAAGAGGTTAAGGCGATTTTAAAGAGGTTGAAGCAACGCTTCTGTCACGCCCCGCCTTGGGGGGTATGACTGGCACCTGGTGCCCTAGTAGGACCTGGACTGCTAACTGGTGAGCCTAAGCATATCTGGTGCCTGACTAGCT
>JACEIK010000303.1:385399-395511 GCA_018107945.1 Datura stramonium | reverse complement strand
CCAACGTGTCACGGGGCCAACGCAGAGGTCCTACCTCCGTGACACGTTGCCATCGCGGAGGGGCTCTGCCCCGGCTCCTTCCGCGATGGTTCGACGGATTTCTTATCCGGTCTTTTCCCGGGCTTTTTTCTAGCATGTGTGGCACTCAAATACTCTTAACCAATATGCAAATAGGCCATCTATGTGTCGGAAATTTTACGGGGTGTAACAGCTTCATTCCAACGTGAGATTCTTAACTATTTATCTTCCCTTTCGATTCCCTAACACCCTAGGATCAATGGGTGATCTTAGATAGCATTCTTAAAGGTAGAAACCCTAAGTTATAGAAACTAGGGGGAATTGAAGGAAAAGGGATGGGGTGTTGGTTTTTAGGCCTAAAAGTGGGTAAATTGGCACTTTCTAGGAAGAATATGACCGTAGAACATCTATCTCACAATGGTTTAAAACCTAGAAATTAATAAAGGTGAAGCCTTTTTGCATTAGAATTGAGTAGGAATGGTTTTTGGAGTAGAAACTTCATGAAAATGAGGGGAATGACCTATGTGGGGAGAGACGGGATAAATTAACCCTGGAATATCAAATTTGACTATGACATCGAGTAGAATGGGGTAGAACTGAATTTCTAGGCCCTGAATGAAGAGTAGATAATTAAAATTGTTGTTTATTTTCTATGTTTAGATTTTAAACATTCGGAAGCCAGAAGAAAAGTCAAAGCTCTTGCGGAGTAGCTATTTTCTCTTACCCTATAATTGAGGTAGGGTATGGTTTATAAGGAGTTAGACCTTACATAATTATGTTTATATGTGTGAAGTGATATCATGATTAGTTGGTCTTCGGACATAATTTGTCGTAGATGTCATTATGTGTTGATTATGTTTGTAAAGTAAACTTGAGAAGATGGTTCTCGATAATTGCTGTTGTGAAAGTTGAATACCCTGAATGTTGTATGTGCTCTTTCAATAGTCTTGTGAGAGGCTGAACATCGATAACAACAATCAAACTGATGAGGATAACTTGGTACCTATGAAATTCATACTAAATGACCGAGGGGCAACACATACAATATGAGAATAAAAATGGATAATATGTTTATCCTAAGATTAGTGACTCGTGCGCGAGGGAATCATCCGAACAAACGATTATGATTGAGTGGCTCGTGTCCTATGGGAGCATCCGGACAAGCAGATGAGTGAGAGCGGATACCACACTAGTATAGTACATGGATTTCTAGAGTCCCTTGCAGGTCATGACTGGAAGGGCATAAATAAAACCCTCTGGAATGTGTGTACAACGATGAGTGTGAGTAGGAATACGGTAATGTGATAGAGGTGTGTTCCCGACACATTACCAAAGTGAAGTCAGCAAAGATGAATTGATTATTAAGGATTCATGTGTATATATTTTCCATGATAAGTTGATGAATTGATTGTTGAGGATTCATGTATATATTTTCGATGATAAGTTGATTGTTGATGACTCGTGTATAAATTCTCTATGATAAGTTAATGAATTGATTGTTGAGGATTGCATGTGTATATATTTCATATGATAAATTGATGAATTAATTGTGGAGGATTCATGTATATATTCCCTATGATAGGATGATAAATTGACCTTTGAGTTTTTGTCATGCATGCATTTATTCTGAGTTGATGAACTGACTGGGAAAAATTGCTAAGTGTGGAACCTAAAGTTGACAGCTTAGTCGAGGTACTGCCTACTCAGTACCACTGCAGCGGTACTCTTATCACTGCAGTGAGACCGCCGCGGCCACTTCCCCGCTGCAATGAGGCCTAATCTAGTGAGTAGGCTAGCTTAGACCCTGCCCCAAATAATGTTAGAAATAGGGTTTTGCAATTAGTAATTGTTTTCATAAATGTATGTTTCTATTTCACTTGTATATTCATTTTTATTTAAGGTCGGTCGATGATGCCTACCAATACATTGTGTTCTATTGATGTTACTCATGCACTTCTTTCTTAAGTGCAGACTGCGATCTAAGAAGTTTCTCTCGACCCCATTTTTAATAGAAGCTATGAGACTTTCGAGGGTGAGATGACTTCTTCGAGCTGATGCAATTCTTCCTAAAGAAATGTCTTTTGTTCCAGACATGGATTTATATTCTTGTTATTCTTCTTAGACTATGACTAAGTAGACGTCCTCAATACGATGACTTTTGGTTCTTGGGATATTAAGTAATGATGTTGCAAGTAATTCTTTCATTTTTATAAGGCTTCCGCTTTTTTATTTTATGAGCGCTTATTTAATGGCATGAATGTAACAATTGGATGAGCAAGTGTGGGACACGTTGGTTCACCCACCGAGGGGGATAGTGTGGGTGTCAATCACGGCTACTTGAATCATGAAAAAGATGGTATTAGATCCCTAGCTTCGTTGATATCATTGTTCGAGGATGAGTCTAGTAGAGTCTCGCAGATCAATATGGAAAACATTTGTTACTTATCTTTGGGAGGCTGCAGGACTTCAAGAAAACTCCTTTCCTTCTCTTTCTTTCATGCTATTACTTGATTTCAACTGGTATCTGGTGATCCAAATTGGTATTTAATAACTTCTCTCTTTCTCTCGCAGATGGTGAGTACGCGCACAAGAGGAGTCGGAGATAAAGCATTAGCGTCAGTGGTAGTAGCCGTAGCGCGTGGCAGGGGACAAGGCTAAGATCACGAGTGAAGGCCTTATGCTGCCAGAGGTAGGGGCGTGCTCCTGGTCTCGCTTGGGAGAGGTTAGAATCCTCAGTGCCTCTAGAAGTTTCGGATAGAGTGGTAGTGGAAGTAGAGGTACCGATGCAAGAAGAGACGACGACCGCTCCGTCCTCCGAGGTCCTGGCTCATGTACTAAACCTTCTGAGCGCCCTTGTGGGTAATAGAGTAGTACCAGCAACTCTATCAAGTCAACACTCAGGGGTACAGCATGCAGTAGTTGTAGCTCCTCGCATGGATGACCTTTCTGAGGCAGTTATGTTTCCAAGAACAATGGCTATACCAGTGATGACTAGGGATGAGCATGATTACTCTGGAGGTTCACAAAGAAGAAGTCTCCCACTTTCTATGGCATGGAGGTGGAGGACACCTATGAGTTCATCATTGACCGCCACAAGAGACTCCATAAGATGAGGAACTAGAGAAGTACGCGGTGAAATTTATCACCTTTCAGCTGATGGGAGATACCAAGCTTTGATGGAGAGCATTTGTGGAATGCAAACCGACAGAGTCACCGCCACTAACCTGGACTCAGTTCTACTCCACTTTCCTTGAGAAATATATGCCTCGTACCCTGCGATACCAGAGGCAAGATGAGTTCACCAACATTGAGCAGAGAACCTCCTCAGTTATAGCCTATGAGGCCCGATTTCACTCGCTGTCCAGGTATGTCCTACCATTATTTCCCACTGAGGAGGAGAACATCAGGCGGTTTGTTAAGTGTATGAATGAGGGACTTTAGTTGTCACCTCTGTAGATCGTCTCAGTAGGTAAGATATTCCAAGAAGTGGTGGAGTTTGTGAAGAATATGGATGGGGTCAAGAAAGATGGTTGCGCAAGAAATGCCAAGAAGAAAGCACGAAAGGTGGGTAACTTCAGTGATTCCTATGCTAGGGCTTCGATTCCCCAAGGGTACTCGAGTCTCCTTATTCAGTCGGTTATGCAGGTTTTAGCCAGGGGTTCGCCAAGCACTATTCAGCGGCCTTCAGGTATAATTGGGAGCACCCAGCTGGTTGCTCATATTTTGGGCTCGCTTTATCTTCTCTGTTCCAACTCAAAAGCCATTACTTGATAAGGTATGTCATGAGTGGGGTGAGTATGGCCACTTTCGTAGATGGTGTCCTAGGTTTGGATAGGCAGGCACATTGTTTCACACCCATCTCCTCGAGCTCCAACCACGACAAAGAGGGGAGGTAGTATATTCAGCAAGGCGCCCTCAACTTGTGCAGGGCAGTTATTTAGCAGGCAGGAGTGGTACCTAACCTAGTAGAGAAGGTGTTCAGACAGGAAGGGGCGGTAATTAGTCCGGCAAAGGGGTTATGCAGCTCAGCAGGGGCGGGTCTCAAAAAGGTAGTCAAGCTAACTTCTATGCTTTTTTTGGTCGACCTGAGGCAAAGTCTTCAGACAAAGTTATCACAAGTATTCAGACACAGTTATCATAGGTATGATTCTCGTATATGACAAAATTGCTACCGCCTTATTTGATCCTGGCCCTACTTTTTCTGTGTGTCTGCCTATTTTGCTATAGGATTGAATCTTGTTTTTGATGTTCTTGATGTCCCAATTTATGCCTTTACTCCTGTTGGGGATCCTGTGGTTGTAGATAGAGTTTACCGTGCTTTTTCGATGAGTTTTATGGGTTATGATACGCGGGTAGACTTGGTGATCTTACACGTGGTGGACTTTGATGCTATCCTGGGAATGAGCTAGTTGTCTCTCTACTATGCCATTTTGGATTGCCATGCTAAGATAGTTACCACAACGATGCCAGTGTTGTCTAGGTTGGAGTGGAAAGGGAATTGGGGCCCTATTCCTAGGAAGCTTATCTCATATATTCGCGCTCGTAAATTAATAGGGAGAGGGTGTTCATCTTATCTATTGAAGGGTCCATCTATAGAGTCTATTCCAATAGTTCGTGAGTTTTAAGAGGTGTTTCCCACGAATTTGTCAGGCATGCCGCCAGACTGCGACATTGATTTTTGCATAGACTTAGAGCCAAGGACCCGGCCTATTTCCATACCACCATACAGGATGGCACCGGCTGAGTTTAGAGAACTCAAGGAGAAGTTTCAAAAGATTCTTAGTAAAGGGTTCATTCGGCCTAGTGTCTCACCATGGGGTGCCCCTGTGTTGTTTGTGAAGAAGAAAGACGGTAGCATGCGGATGTGCATTGACTACCATCAACTAAATAAGGTAACCATCTGGAACAAATATCCCCTTCCCCCAATATATGACCTGTTTGATCAACTATAGTGTGCGGCAATGTTCTCAAAGATTAATTTGAGATCAGGTTATCATCAGCTAAAAATTCATGCTGAGGATATTCCAAAGACAGCTTTTCAGACTAGGTATGGACATTATGAATTTCTAGTCATGTCATTTGGACTCACCAGTGCTCCAGCAGTGTTCATGAGCCTGATGAACGGTATCTTCAAACCTTATCTGGATTCTTTTTCATTGACGATATTTTGGTGTATTCCAAGACAAAGAAGGAACATGAGAATCACTTGGGGATTGTGTTGGGGTTGCTAAAGGAGAAGAAACACTATGCAAAGTTCACTAAATGTGAATTTTGGTTGGAATCGGTTGCATTTTTGGGGCAAGTGGTCTCCAAGAAATGGATTAAGGTGGATCAACAGAAGGTGAAAACGGTCCGAGATTGGGCTAGGTCCACTACAATGAGAGAGGCTTATAGCTTTGTGGGGATAGCTAGTTATTATCATTAGTTTAAGGTTTCGCGGCCATTGCCTCTCGATTGACAAGGTGAATCGAGAAGGATGTGCCATTCCGGTGGTCAGAGGAGTGTAAAGAAAGATTTCAAAATCTCAAAACCTTGTTAACCACGGCACCTATCCTGGCGCTACCAGTAGAAGGTAACGATTTTATGATTTATTATAATGCCTCACGATCTAGCTTGGGCGTTGTGTTAATGCAGAAAATATAAGTCATTGCGTATACTTCAAGACAGCTGAATGTGCATAAGAAGAACTACCCCACGCATGACATGGAATTGGCAGTGGTGGTATTCACCCTGAAAATCTGGAGGCATTACTTGTATGGGGCCTGTTGCAAGGTATTCACAAACTATCACAGTTTATAGTATGTGTTCTCCCAGAAAGATCTCAACCTGAGACAGCAGAGATGGATGGAATTGCTTAAGGACTACAATGTCATGATCTTATATCATCCAGGGAAATCTAATGTTGTGGTTGATGCATTGAGACAAAAAGTAGTAAGTATGGGTAGCTTGGCTTGTTTAGAAGTTTCCCAAGGGCTAGAGAAGTTCAGACATTATCCAATAGTTTGGTAAGACTTATGTTGGCGGAGTCAGGTGGGATATTAGCCAGTATGGAGCCAGATTGTCGCTGCTTGAGGAAGTTAAATCTAGGCAATTTGAGAATGCAAAGGTTGAGTAAGATGTGCAACCAAGTCTTGCAAGGGGAGGCGACAATAGATGATGAAGGGGTTTTGACGATAAGGGGGCATGTATGTGTTCCCCAGGATAGTGAGCTAATCAAAGCTATCTTGTTAGAAGCTCACAGTTCGAGGTATTCTATATATCCCGGAGTCACCAAGATGTATCATGACATGAAATGACACTATTATTGGAGTAGAATGAAGAAGGACATCATTGACCACTCAATGCCTAAACTACCAGCAGGTGAAATATGAGCATCAGAAACTTGGGGGAGTACTCCATAGAATGCCAATACCAGAGTAGAAGTGGGAGCGGATAGCTATGGATTTCATGGTTGGCCTTCCAAAGACACTGGAGAAGTTTGACTCCATCTTGGTTATTGTTGATCGGCTGACTAAGTCGGCCCATTTCTTGCTCGTTCGGGTGACTTACAATGCAGAGACTGGCCAAACATTATGTGAAGGAGGTTATCCAGTTGCACGGGGTGCTAGTATCGATAGTTTCAAATCGAGATGCATAGTTCACTTCCCATTTTTAAAGGACCTTATAGGATAAACTAAGTACCAGGTTGGATTTGAGAACCGCCTTTAACGTATAGATGGATGGATAGTCGGAGAGGATGATCCAGATGTTAGAGGATATGTTTTGGGCTTGTGTGATTGATTTTGGGGGCCGTTGAGATAAGTTCTTACTTTTGACAGGGTTTGCATACAACAACAGTTATCGCTCAAGCATTGACATGGCACTATTTAAGGATTTATATGGGTGGAAATTTAGATTTCTTATCGGCTGGTTCAACACATTAAAAGTGAGACTATGGGGCATTAATTTGTTAAAGGAGTCTGTGGAGAAAGTCATAGTGATTCAGGGAAGACTAGTGGCCGCTCAAAGAATACAAAAGTAGTATGCAGATAAGAAGGTAATGGATATGGAATTTATGGTGGGAGAGCAAGTTTTTCTCAAGGTTTCTCCTATGAAGGGAGTGATACGGTTTGGAAAATAGGACAATCTTAGACCGAGGTACATTGGGTCATTCAAAATTCTTCAATGGGTGGAAGTAGCTTATGAACTAGCCCTACTTCTGGTATGTCCAGAGTACATCCGACCTTTCATGTCTCCATGCTGAAGAAATACCATGGGGATGGGTCTTACATCATTAGATGGGATTTGGTGCTGCTTGATAAGAGTTTTACGAGGAAGAGCTTGTGGCTATGCTGGACAGGGAGGTCCTCAAGTTAAGGTCGAAGGAGATCGTGATGGTAAAGGTCCATTGGAAAAGTCGCCTGGTAGAGGAGGCCACTTGGGAGACCGCAGCAGACATGCGAGACAAATACCCCAACTGTTTATGGAATTAGGTATTTTCTTTTCCTTGCTTTCTTGGTCTGTTCGGGGATGAATGAAGTTTTAATTTGTATCTGATATAATGACTCGTCCGTTGTTACAGGGAAGTAAGTCTAGATCACCCTATTTTTCACCTAAATGCTTGAGGAAAAGTATTGAGTAAGGGGTAATTGAACTTGGGATTGAGGAATGGTACGTGTTTAATGAAATATGAGACACTGGTTAAGGTGAGACCACTGCAGTGATGGGGGAACCGTTGTAGTGAGATCGTCATGACGGTCAAAGGACCGTCGTAATGGGAAGGAGGATTTACCCATGGGTCCAATGTGGCGGGGTCCTAACCATCATAGCGGGTCCGTTGCAGCAAAAATGCAACATTATAGCAAACGACGGGAGGCAATAAGATGGTTTAAGTTAGAATTTTGGGGTATTTCACTCATAACTCTACGGCACGACTTTCAAAAGAGGTTAAAGTGATTTTACAGAAGTTGAAGCAGCAGTTCATCCAAAGGTAATATTCTTGACTCTTTCTCTTCCCTTTTGATTCCTGATAATGCTCAAACCACACCTTCTACTAAAGTATGAAGCGAACGTTGTCAATAAAAAACCCAACTAGAGGTTAGGGTCGAACCCACAGGGAATATGCGAGAACTATATTACAGCTAGTAAGTGAATTTGTGAGGTAGTTACTTCAAAATTTGGGGGTTCTAAAGAAATTCAATAATGAAAACAATTATCAAAATTATGGTTTTGAATCAATATTAAAGGATAACTAGGGTTTGTGTTTCTCATGGGTTCATAACTGCTTTGGGTATACACTAGTGATTATCACCAATACTTACTTATAGAACTGATAAATTAGGTTCATTCAAACGACTGACTAGTCCCTATTGAATGACAATACTCAATTACTCGACCAAGTCTCGTGAGCGGTTTCAAACTATTCGTTATCACTTAGTTCCATATTTAACTATGCCGCAACCACAGCTCAAGTTAATACAATGATTATCAAAATTAAGGCTCTATTGTAATTCTCTTTTCCTAATCTCCACCTCTTAGTTCTAAGCAAGTAAAGAATTCAGGCATGTCCTAACGTTGCGCACCATTAAGAATCATTTAAGCATGAAGAGAATACAATATAAGTATTTTGTATTGGTTTCAAAATCACTTTGTGCAACCCTATCTTGTTAATCCACCATGGTTCCCACAATCCTAGCTATGGAGGTTTTAGCCTCTCATAGTTGTAAGGTTGTGAATTGTATTCATGATTAAGAACATAAATCAATACTTACAAGAATGAATGAGAAAAACACTTCCTTTAATTAATCACCAAAATCATGAAGAACAAGTAGCAAGAACAAGAAGAATTCAAGAAAAGGTTGATCACAAGTTGAATAAACTCAATTCTCCCAAAAATCTGTTCTCTCTCAAACTCTACTCTTGTCTCTTTTCTTGTCTTTTCTTGTCTACAGAAAAATAAAACCTAAAACGTATTTATACAGACACAAGAATCCTTTTCCTAGGCTAATAGGATGAATATCCGTATCTGGTTCCACAGTCGTCACGAGCCAACCTACGATCCATAGTTGCATCCTACGATCTGTAGCTTCCTTCTATACCTTGCATGGTTGGCTGAATTTTGGCTAAGTGTTGGATCCTGGTACGATTCGTACCTCCATCCTACGATTCGTACTAAGCTCCCGTGGTTTGATTCTGAAACTTTGGCATTCTTCTGAAGTTTATCACGACTGTCATGGTATAACTCGTACCTTCTTCCCACAGGTCTACTTTCTTTTTGTAGCAAGAGTCAGCCTCTTGTGCAAATTTTTCAGATTTTGTCACGACTTCAACACCAAGACTTGTACCATCTTGGTATGACTTGTACTGAAACTCATACATTGCATCTCTTCAATTCCAGCCTTCTGCAACTTTTCACGGCCATTAGTACGACTCGTAGGATCTTTATATGGCTCGTACTGTGGTATGCACTTTGAGCATATTTTGCATACTTCAGGCTTTCTTGTGCAATTTTTAGGTCCAACACCAATTTATCCTGCAACCAAAGAAAAAGTGCCTTATATCCACGTAAACACACCTAAGTCTGTGCTATTTTATTAGTTTTGAGCGTCGAAAGTATTGTAAACCCACAGCACATCAACACCCTCAACTTAAGACTTTTGCATGTCCTCAAGCAAAGAAAAGAAAAACTAAACACGACGCTCAACTAAAAAATAGACTTAAGATACTACAGCCAATATCCAAACAAAACTTGCACTTTCTACACAAACTCTATTGACCCTTTCTCATGGAACAACATCAGCTAATGCATTACAAGCAACCTGAAAACATCATAAACAGGGATCAAAACATGTCATCCATCTATCAACAGACAATCAAGTCATCACCAATATTTTCCACACAAACCAATGGTAAAAACAAACATAATCTGTGTACCCTCACACAAATGAAGTCCCCACTCAGATATGAGATGTCAAACAGAATATGGGACTAAACAAGTAAGGCACTCACTCTCACAAAGAAGTTACAAGTATTATGTGTCAGATACCACAGGCTTGCCCTTATTTTCTCTGCTTTGGTTTATCAGATGGTCAAGTTAGGATCACTATAGGACTTGA
>JACEIK010000303.1:257062-328175 GCA_018107945.1 Datura stramonium | reverse complement strand
ATATTTTGTCACTACCTAGTTCTTCTACTTCTATCTTGAGAAATAAAGAAAATGATGATTTTGAGTTAAGAAGAAGTAAAAGAGTTAGAGTAGAAAAAAATTTTGGTCCTGATTTTCATGTTTTTAATGTTAGATATGACCCTCTTACTTTAAAAGAAGTTTTATCTTCACATGATGCTATTTTTTGGAAAGAGGTTGTAAATAATGAAATGAAATCACTAAACTCCAATAAACTTTGAAATTAGTTGATTTACCACCGGGTTGTAAAATAATTGGGTGTAAATGGGTCCTAAGAAAAAAGTTAAAATCGGATGGATCCGTTGATAAATATAAGGCTAGACTAGTTGCTAAAGGTTTCAAGAAACTAGAAGGCCTAGAATTTTTTGATATTTTTGCTCCGGTAACAAGAATTACATCCATTAGACTTTTAATTGCTATTGCTGCAATTTTTTATTTGCATATTCAGCAAACGGATGTAAAAATTGATTTTTTAAATGGAGACCCAAATGAAGAGATTTATATGGAATAACCCGAAGGTTTTTATTGAAGCAAGCCAAGAAAGCAAAGTATTAAACTTACTAAATCCCTATATGGCTTGAAACAGGCACCAAAGCAATGGCATGAGAAGTTTGATTCCTGCATGATTGAAAATGATTTTAAAACAAATGAGTGTGATAAGTGCATCTACCATAAGTCTTGGAATAATTCACATGTTATTGTTTGCCTCTATGTTGATGATTTATTGATCTTTGGCTCTAACATGAATGTTATTGGACAAACTAAAAATATTCTTAGAAGCCATTTTGATATGAAAGATCTTGGTGAGGCAATTTTTATTCTTGGAATAAAAATTACTAGAACATGTGATGGAATTTTCCTTGACCAATCACATTATGTTGAGCAAATTTTTAAAAAAATATATAATTTCTTGACTGCAAGCATGTTGTAACTCCTTTTGATTCAAGTGTTCACTTGTTTCCTATACAAAGTGAAAATGATGTGATAAATCAAAAGGAGTATGTTAGCTTCATTGGAAGTCTGAGCATGTGACTGATTGCACTAGGCCTGATATTGCATATGCAATATGAGTACTTAGCAGGTTTACAAGAAAGCCAGGTAATGAACATTGCCATGCCATAATGAGAGTTATGAGATATTTAACTGGGACAAAAACCAGTAGCTTATTTTATAAAAAAATACCCTGTTGTACTTAAAGGCTTTTCTGATACAGATTGGAACACTTTGTCTGGTGATTCCTGTTCTACTACTGGTTATATTTTTACTTTGGGAGGTGGTGCTATTTGTTGAAAATCAAAAAAGCAAATAATTATTGTTAACTCTACCATGGAGGCTAAACTAATTGCTTTAGCTTCATCTAGTAAGGAAGCGAATTGGTTGAGAGATTTATTATTTCAAATACTTTATTTTAAAAAATCAATTCCTCCTATTTTAATTCATTGTGATAGCACTATTGCAATTGGTAGAGTTCAAAGCAGTTACTACAACGGTATATCCAGACTCACAAGGAGAAAACACAGTATTGTGAGATCATATTTGCCAAGAGGTACAATTAATATTGATTATGTCAAATCCTGTGATAATCTTGCAGATCCACTGACTAAGGCCTTACCAAGAGAAAAGGTCTGGAGAACATCGACGGGGATGGGATTGAAACCTATAAATTCATGAGTCATATATGAGGAAACCCAGCTTGAGGACTAGAGATCCTATAACCAGGTTCAATAAGAAAAATGAATCATATGATGACTTGTTGTGAAATGCACTATTATTTTTTACTTCCCTCCCTATGATGTGAGTGCATTTTTCCTGTAATAGTTTGTGAAGGTTGAGTTTAAAAAAAACTCTTAGTGAAAATCTATAGCTCATATGAGTGGGGTGCTAAACTTACAAGAGCACTCTCAACAGATTTCACCTATGTGAGTATGGAAGTAGGCCGCTTTCTATGAGAATAGGGTTTGTTCTAAAAGATATTCATGAAAAATGAGATAGCACAAGGCCGTAATGTGCGGCTATTAAATCTCATGTCAACACCTTGATTATTGTGTTTAAGCAGTGATATTCTATTTCCCTTAAGTAGTCATAATTCAAGTCTGAGACCACTATGATTCTGGAGTAAAGATTATTGTTTTACTAAGTGAAGGTTCAATGCAGAGCGCACCTTCATTACGCATAATAGTCTCCCTTCAGCTGATAAACTCTCTTATTTTAATATTAAAATGAGTGGGGGATTATTAAAATTTTAGAGCATTTTAATATTATAAAAATATTTATTTCTCATATTCATGGTGATGAATGTGACCTTTACTATTGTATAACCTCCATTTCATTATTCTACCTCATTATTCCTTGTAACCTATGTAACCTCTAAGGCATAATTCTCCCATTACTTATCCACTTTATTAGCCACATTCTTCCAATTCATTACAAGGAAGAATTCTTCACCTATAAATAGTGGTAGTCTTGTCTTGTGTTGGAGGAGAAGAAAAAAGATAGAGTGAAAGAAAGTGAGTAAAAGAGAGTTTTTATTTAGCTAAAGAAAGGTGTTTATTTTGTGGAGTTTGGACTCAAACACTTGTCCAGAGTTTTTCGAGTCATACAGTGTTGCTAGACTGTTGTATCCTAGAGGTGACAAGTCGAGAAGATTACTGCTGGACCGGTAAAGCTTTGCTGCAGTGGGCTTGAATCTCCTTAAAGAGAGCGAGATATCCGCGCCTCAACCTGAATATTTATTTTCTTCATTTTTATTTTTTTCAATTGTAATTGTAATTTCACTAACAAAAAATTATATAAGCATTTTTGACTTTTCAAATGTTTGGACAAATAGATTGATTGTGTAGTGAAGACGATGAAATAAGTAAATGAAAGAATGAATGATGATTGAGAGACGTGGGAGAGAGAGAGATATTGAAAAAAAATTGGAGCTTCAGCGGATAAATATTTTTCTTAAGTCGTTACATTTTTAAAAATCTTATTATGTATGGTAGTACACATGTAATGCTAAAGAGTATGGGTAATTTCATAAATAGCGTTATTAATGTTCATTTTTGCAAACTATAGCGAGATATTTTTTTCAAAGCTTAACAGTATTTTGATTTTAAAACATAGCAAAATACATTGTATTCGCGTGCATATAGCTATTATCTCATCTTAAATGAAATCACACGGATGTAGTATCTGATTGTAACTGCATATGTATGTATATAATGCCAACTGTACAAGTATGTATGTGCTTTTAAAGCAGAAGTTGAATGTATGTGTGGCCAACTGTATGTGCGTATATATGTTTTCAAAGCGAAAGTTGGATAGAAGTGTATGTATATGAAGACATCAACTGTATGTGTGGCTAACTGGATCCAATATATGTATTTTCATATTGTATATGCATTGGCCAATTGTATGGGAGGTCAACTGTATGTGAAGGGCATGAAATATATGTTGTACGTATGAGCAATCTCTTACGAATTAGTGTTGCTTTTCCAGCAGCCAATTGAAATGGTGATGAACTCCAATAATAGAGAACGGGTGAAGTTGGGGTGGATAGTGACGGCTAGAGTTTTTAAATACACAAATATATATATATATATATATATATATATATATATATATATATACACAAACACACACTAGTTTCTGGACACGTACTTTGCATGTGTATATTCACATTAAGCCATTAAATATAGAGTTGTGATAAGTTAAATTCATTGAACTGACGTTTTGGGTACCTTAGTTTTACTAATCATGGTTTGATGATGATTAAGTATAAACGTGACAATATCGCGTAAATAAAATAAAAACACAAAAAATTTCATATACACACACACACACTAGTTTCTGGACACGTACTTTGCATGTGTATATTCACATTAAATAATTAAATATAGAGTTGTGATAAGTTAAATTCATTGAACTGACGTTTTGGGTACCTTAGTTTACTAATCATGGTTTGATGATGATTAAGTATAAAACGTGACAATATCGCGTAAATAAAATAAAAACACAAAAAATTTCAGCATTTATGCAGAAAAGTGCAAGAATTATATAAAATACAAATTGCCATGATGGGTATAAATATAAGCCACACGCCAAGGGTAAATTAAATATCAAGTTTATGGACATATTATACAAACACAAAATGCCAACAACAACAAAACAAGGTAAATTAAAAAATATTTGAAAACCCTCAAGAGAAGAAGATGAAAAAATGCAACAACTTCATATTACCTATTAAAAGGTGTAGAGTATGATCATGACACAAGATATATATTTTCATATTGTATGCTTAGTGGTGCAGATCTTCATTAGAGGATTG
The DNA here is from genome assembly GCA_018107945.1 of Datura stramonium. Lineage (NCBI taxonomy): Eukaryota > Viridiplantae > Streptophyta > Magnoliopsida > Solanales > Solanaceae > Datura > Datura stramonium. The sequence continues at coordinate 323,845 of JACEIK010000303.1, read as the reverse complement.
TGTATAAATACTGTATAACCGGTAAAAGCTTAGAAGATGAAACAATTGGAAGGTGAAAGATAATATATGAAATAATAGTAAAAAATATAAAAGTGTGACCTATAATAATTACTGACAGATGAAACAATCATCCTCTGCTTGTTCAATGAGTGACTTTAATCATTTTCTTTTGTTCTATTCTGAATATATATATATATATATATATATATATATATATATATAATTATATTATTTAAATATACAATTTGAAGTTTTTAAGTTTTTAAATTTCTGAATTTTAAATTTCTTGCTTTTTTTAATTTCATATTTTAATTTACTACAGGGAAAATGGTAATCCAACTTTTAAGATAAGGAGCTTTCCAATTTTTAGTATAATATAATAATAATAATAATAATAATAATAATAAATAATAATAATAATAATAATTAATTAATTAATTAACTATTATTATTATTTATATTATTATTATGTATTATTTATATTTATATTTATTATTAACTTATTATTATTTTTATTTATTTATTATAATTTTTATTATTTATTTATTTTTATTTTTCGCTTTTGGCTTCTCACTTATAATAAGTAACAAATACATAAATATGATATGATATGATAAAATATTAATATTTAATTATGTACTAATTAAATTTTAATTTAGTGGAGGAAAATGATAATCTAACTTTCATCTTATGAGCTTCCTACTTATATAATAATATGTTATTTATATATTTTAACTTTTTCACTTTTGTCTTCCCACTTATATAGTAATAAATATATGATATGATATGATATGATAAAATATTAATATTTAATTATATATTAATTAAAATTTTAATTTAATTAAAAATTTAATATAATTTACAATTTAAATTTTATTTCAAGGGTTATTTTTGTAAACATTTATAATATATATATTATATAATGCACTATATTTTTATAAATATTTAAAAGTATCACTATAGGAATGGGAATAAAATATACTTACATCAGTTAATTTTTCCTAAAAAGAGTATATAATTTTTTTTTAATTTAAACCAAATCAAACTAATAAAAAAATTAAAAAAATTAAAAAAATTGATAATTAAATAAATACAATTTTTTAAAAAAGTATATTTGAAAAATAATTACTTTTGAAAATTACATAAACATAATTTATTTAAATTTTAAACTTTTAAAAATTGAATAATTATAGTTGAAAACAACCTTTTTATATCTCAAAATATCTTTCCTAATTAAATATATAATAAATAAGAAGATATTCTCTTACCTAAAACTACTAATATCATTTTCCAAAATCTCCAAAGCCCTTTTGCATTACTTTTACAAAAATAAACAAATGTATCTCATCCCAAGAATCTCTTCATCTTAATTACATATCTCTCAGTTTTTCCCTTTTATCATTTTCTTCCCAATTCCTCTCTCAGTTTTGTTAATTATTTCATTTTAAAAAATTATCTCTATAATCACATTTTTTCATCTTCATAACTTTCATTCTAAATAAATAATTGATTAACAATATCATAATCCACATTAAAATACTTTTATTATTTTAAAAAAAATATTTATCTCCTTTCCTCTTCTTTGAGGCTATTTAATTTTGTGAGATGAACATTGAAGCATGCTCAAATATAATTTTATAGTTAATTTCACTTTTTTGGGGCAAAAATGATAGAGAGAGAGAGAAGGAAGTCATGCTTCAATTATGATTCAAAATGCTACTTCGAACCTAGAAAAAGCAGTTCAGGTAGTAAGATTATTACCAAAATATAAATAGGATTATCAAAAATGATTAAACTTGGTAAGTTTTTAGATATTTTGATAAAAATCTTGAAAATGGAATCATAAGAGCTGTGCTATATGCTCTTTTGACTATGCGTTTGTTGTATGGTTATAGTAAAAGGATGTATGTGTTAGCTTAAGAGAAGGGTATTTGAGTTTTGCATTGCCCTCTAGAAACATTTACATTCATCAAAGTAAACTTCAATTATATCTTTTAAAATTAATCTATAAATTACATCATATATGTCCAACTTAACAATCAGTTTATTGTGTATTTATAGTGAAAGGATAAATATGTTGGCTATAAGAAGAGTGATTGAGATTTATATTGCTCGTGGATGACGACAATGACAAAGATGACAAGAAATTTTAATAGCTGATAGTTGGTTTTTATTTTTATTTTTACAGTAAATTTTTTGAATGTAAGAAATCGTGATACAAAAGAAATTTACAAAGTGCAGTCATATTTTTAGATGACAACTTTAATAAATTTGAAACTATATTATTGAAGATAAGAGATTATATTTATATAATATTCTTATATTTGGTATTTGAGTTTGCATTGTTTTATTTTCTTTTGTAGTTAATAGAAGATTGCAGTAAGTATAAAAGATTGTCATATCTCATCTATGTTGTTTGTTTGTTTGGTCACAGATTATATATAAATTTTTTATTCTGAAGTAGCTAGATAAATTTTTTATACTGTTTACATTCAAATCATCAAATATTAATCTATCAATAAAAGTATAGGGATTCATCCAGATAAACTTTTTAATATATAAATTACATCAATATTTTAATATTTGAAAAATTAAAAAAGACAAATTAAAAAATAAAATATTTTATTTTTTTTATTTTTTTTAAAATGAGTCATTTAATTATGGTTTTTTTAATTATATAATTTAAAATTTGTGATGTAAAAATAAGAAGAGGTGATATTTTTAATAATTTTGGTGCTAATTAAGAATTTTTTATTTTTCAATGTATAACTAATTATAATTTAACTATTAATTTTATTTGCAAACAGATTTTATAAATTAAATCAAAATATAATTTAGTTGTAAGCTTTTTTTATAAAAAATAAGAATAATGTACAATTGTTTTTAACTCTTCTGATCTGATGAACAATGCTTATCTTTTGTTTTTAATTTTTAATTATGTGTTTATTTTTGTATTTTAATTAAATTACATGTTTTTTTTGTTTTTTTAAATATTTAATTCTTTTCTTTTTCTCCTAAAATTAGTGTTTATTAAATTTAGTAATAAAAGCAAAAGAATTTCCTTCTTCCTCTTTTTTTCAATTTTGGTATTTCACATTTAGCAAATATTTTTCTTCTTCCTAATTTTCTCATTCTTATATTTCTTACTATTTAAATAATCTCTTTCAATTTTAATATTTTAAAAATATTTTTATGTATTTAAATTTCACGAGAAGTTTTAGAAAAATTGAAAGAATTTAAGAGTCATTAATATAAAGTAGATTATTCGCACATAGTTTTTTTTTTATTTTTGTTGTTATTATTCAAAAAATAATTTTTTATTTTTAGTTATGTGCTAGAAGAGTATATTTCATTTTGGATTTCTTTTTAATTTTATTTCAAATTTATGCTCTTAGAAAAAGACTCGACTAGCATATATTATTATTTACTTTATTTTTTCTTTAGGTTTATGATATTCTTGACATTCTATATAATGCCTATGGTTATTTAAACAGCATAAATTTAAAAATTTTGACATATTTTAACTTCTCCTTTAGTTATCGGTAGAGAGGCAGTTACTTGTTAGTGTGTTTTTCTTTTTAAATTTAATCAACATTTAGTTTTCATATTTTTCTTAGAATTTTTCTTACTCTATTGCCGTATGTTTTTAACTCCGTTGATTTTTAATATTTTTTACATTTTTATAAAGTTAATACTTTCAGTGAGAGGTTTGAAACCAACAAAATATGTACTTTTTATTTTACTTTTTTAAGAAAACCTTTTTTTCATATTTGTTTTTTCTTTTCATATGCTTATTAGCATATCAGTTTTATTTTTGCATTTTATATTATAAAATTAAATTTTATTTCTTCGATAAAAGATATAAGTAAACTAAATATAGAAATTAATGTCTATATCTTTTATTTTACTTATCATTAATATTATTTTGTAATATTCTTTTATCTTTTTATTAAATTTATAATTTTCTATTTTATTGAGAATTTTTGCGCAATCAAATATACAAGTTGATATATACTGAACAGCATTAGTCAATTTCACTTTACCCCTTAACATTTTTTATAGCAGCCCATGTAGATATTTGTATCAATAATTTTTCTTCCCTAATTTTAGTGTTGGATTTTCCAAGGTTCCAACCAACTAGACCAAGTCAAATTGCTTCTTCAACTGCACAATACAGAACATCTCAGTTGTACAGACAATCAACACCTTTTGAAGATGCTATGTTCTCAACTCAAGCTTCCACAACTAGACGACTGGTGCAAAAATAGCGTAGGTAACTCAGTGAGTGGGAAACTGTCATTGGGTTTGCATCTAGGATGGTGGTTGATTAATAGTCCAAATTCTGATGGATCATATAGTTTTCTGATCAGTTCTTGTGACAATTAAGATATTTGATACTTATATTTATTAAAGATATCTTTGTTTTGAAATAATTAAATTTATATGATCATGATAATTTTTTCTAATTATTTAATAAAATTTTCAATTTCATAGGGAAGAAGAAGAAGACAGTTAGCTCGGCATTTGATTTAAAGAAAACGAGGGCTTGTGAAGGAAATTATTGAATTTGCCGTCAATCTCTCAGAAAGCTTAATAGGGTGCCGAGATTATCGCTGTTGTTAATGGTGTTACAGTAATAAGTGATATTTTTATCATTTAATTTTGGTTTCAAATAAGTTGTGTTTTATATAATCAAAAAGATATTAACGATGTTATTTTAAGATATTTACTACGGGTAATTTGATAAAAATACATTTTACTTTTTAAAAATAAATAATTTTCTTAAAAGTGTGCATAAGTTATACCACTTGTTTTAAATCGGAAGTAATAGTACTTTAATTGGGACAATAACTTAATTTGTTTTCTTGAAATTGAATGATTTTTTATAGGACATAATATTAATAATTGCATATGATTTAAGAGCTACAAATTGCAATACAAGGTTTATAATAATTCACTTTTTGTTTTTATCCATAATTATAATTTTTGATGTATTCACATCTGATCTGATTGCACCCATATAGTCCTTGAAATGATTTGTGCAAATCAAAATTTTCCAAAGAACATAAGGTCAAAGGTATAAATAATAATAAAATTATTCACTATTAAAAAGGATTATTCTTACTCTTTAATTTTATTTTGACACACTTAATTATTTTTGAGTTAAAGAAGGTTATGTTATCGTTCTCTTTCAATACGTGAAGGGTATCATTTCCCAACCCTTACATGTTAAGGGCAAGTGAAATTGCCTTAGACATGATATAATATAATATGTTAGACATGACATATTATCTATTAGTTATATGCCCATAATACTTTCTTATTAATAGACAGTATTTCTTTTTGAAAAGTTACATAAATATTAGTAAAATAGAGTAAAAATTTTATAATCTATAATTATATTTTAAAATTATATAATGTATAATACATATTTTATATATACAAGGTATTATGATTTTATATCATTAATAGAAAATGGATTTATGAATAAAATACTAAAAATAAGGAGTTTTTTATATTAGTGATGACAAAAAATTAAATTAAATACTTATCAAAATATATTAATTATTTTTCTAAAGAAAAGTTTCAGCAACAAACTCAACTAGTATTCTAATCCACAAATAAGTATGTTACTATTTGTATAGTATATAATATATAATTTTTGAACAAGTATATATATTATTGTACTTACGTATATTGCACTATTATATATTATCAAAATATTATTTGTTATATTTTAATTATTATATACTATATATAACATTGTTCTTTTATATATTAGACAACAAATATTATCTGTTATTTTTCTATTATATAGAAAGATGAGAAGAGATGATAGACCAAGAGAATATTTATCTTTTCACTCTCTATATAAAAAATGATAATTAAAGTTTTAATAAAGTTATGTATACAAATGATGAATCAATGATAAATTTATTTATATTATATCAAAAATAATTAAAATTTACATTAAACTAAAATAAAAAGTAATTAATTAATGGTAAAATGAGATTAAAAAATTAGGACAACAAACCTCTATCAAAGAAGAAGAGTAACTGGTTTTTGCTTTAGTATAAAAGATATTCAATTTTTCTAGAATTTAAAAAAGCGTATAAGAAACTTACAAACTGTCATTTTTTAAAAAGAAATAAATTCAAAATTAGATTTTAAAACTTTTTATGTGTTGGGCCCATATTATACACGTTATACTTAGTAGGAAAATAACATAACTATACATATTTAGAGTAATAATTACAAAATATATCAACATTTTCTGATTTAAAAAATAACAAAACAATATTTACAAATATACCAGATTAAGTAAAACTAAAAAAAATAATAATTACTATCCCATAAATTAGGAATCAATCTAACTTCAATTATCTACATGTCTTCCTTGATTTGTGGTCTTTTAATTGTAAAATAATTAAATATCTAATGTACACCACATTAATATCTAAACACTAAATCTTTTTCCTCAAATAATTCAAATCATTCTTGATGATATACATTCAATAAATTTCTCCCAGATCATTGTCTTTCTGTCCATAAATTTCTTGTAATTTCTTTCTATATTTTTCTTTACACATTTTTTCCTTTTATACACAATTGATACACTAAATCATTTATTATATAACCCGTTATTAAAAAAATTAAGTAACCCGATTTGTATTACCATATTTTATATCCAATCCATACACTAAAATAAGTATAAATTTCTTAACACATACTAATATGTAAGAACATCAAAGAATTGAAGATATACTAGTTTCTATACAAATTTCAGACAAAAAAAAAATACTTAGACTAATTAGATATATCATTATTTTATACACAATGCATTCACTAAAACATGTTTGTATATAATATGGTATTCTCTTATGAAAATATGATGTTATTTTTCATGCTATTCTTTTTTAAAAATGAATATTTCATCGGCATAATGAAGATGTTTAAATTTAATAGAGATTTAGGTTGCCAATTTGTATATATTTGCATTTTTTAAAAGCTTTTTCTTACCTAAAGGAGTATAAATCCAGTTTGTGAAAAAATATGTATGTATTGTGTATATAGAGAATTGATTCCATCTATATATATGTAAATTACTTTTCAACCAAAATTTATGAATTATGTTTATGGTCGAATATGTGTCTTCTAATTTTATATGATATATATTTAGTTTATAATATGATATTTTTAATTTTACAACGTAAGTGTTTAAAAGTTGGCAGAGATTTAGAGTATTAAGAAAACTTAAAAATTAGTAGAGATTTATAGTCTGTTTGACTAAACTTCTGGAAGACCAAAAGTGCTTATTTTTCTAAAAACACTTATTTGAGGTGTTTGGCCAAACTTTTGAAAATAAATGCTGAGGAGCAACAGAAGCTATTTTCAAGCTAAAAGTGGATTTATTTATTTGAAAAGCACTTTTGTGAAAAATCCACTTAGAAGCACTTTTTAAAAGCTTGACCAAACACTAATTGTTGCTCAAAAATTCTTTTTAAATTTATTGGCCAAACACAAACTACTTCTCACTAAAGTACTTTTTAATATGCACTTTTGAAAAAGGCACTTCTCAAAATAAGATGATTTGAGAAGTTTGACCAAACTAAATATTAGAGGAAAGAAGTTTTAGGAGTTTTAGGAGTATTAGAGTATTAAGGAGTTATGGAGAAGAAGGAGTTACGGATAAGAAGAGGATTAGATTAGTAAGGAAACTAAATAATATTGAAGAAAGAGAAAAATATATTTTTGATAAGTATGATAAAGTAGAATGATTATTTTCCATTAATAAGTGTGCTATAAAATAGAAAATTCAACAACTAATATGAATTTAATAACATTTATTAAAAAGTATGTATTATATTTTAATATAAAATTTGGAAGTTTTGTAAATAATATGGTAGTTTGGTAAATAAAAAAGACTATTGGTATATATTGTAATTAAATATCTTATATTATTATTTTATGTAATTTATTGCTACTTAGTATGTATATATATATACTATATAAGTATAGCACGTGCATAAACAGGCCCAACACATAAAAAGTTTTAAAATCTAACTCTTAATTAATTTTTTTTTATTTTTAAATTTTTTTAGAAAAAAAAAGAGAGCCATATGTTTCTTATGCGCTTTTTAAAAATTAAATTATAAAAAAATTAAATGATTTTCCTATACCAAAGCGTAAAAGATTTCCTTCTTTGATTAAAAAAACTTAACTAAAAGCTAGATAAAAAATATTTTTAACATTAATTAATTTACTTTTTAAAAAAATAGAGAAACATAAAATCAAGATTTTAAAAATTAAAATTTTAAATTAATCCTAAACAAATTTATCATTGATTCATCATTTTGTACATAACTTTAGTAAAACTTTAATTATCATTTTTTAAAAAATAACTAATTAATATAAAATTTAAAAAACAAAAAAAATAAAAAAAATATGTTAGAAAAGGTCAAATCATATTATGTATTATAATGTTGAATAAATAATTGTCTTTTATTATAATGAAAAAGTGTGTGAGAAAATTATATAATATATCTCTTCCTTTTAAATTGAAGTAAAAGAGACTTTTTAAGTTTGAGTATTTAATTAATGGAATTCTATAAAATATTAATTTTAATAATATTTTTAAATAAAAGGTTTTTTTAAAAAAAAAGTTTCAATATTTGTTAATTTTGGTTTTTTTTAAAAAAATTAATACTTTAGATGTGTTTTTCTTATCAATAAAATTAGTTTATACTTATTTTTAAATAAATAAATTACATAGGTTATTTTCATTTATAACTTTCTCTATCTTTATATCTTATTTTGACATATGAATAATATGTTTTATTTATATAGCATCATTGTTGAATATCATTTTCAATTATGGTATATTTTATTAATTTTATATTCATTTTGGTATTAGTTGTTAATTGTTTTTTTAATTATAAATTAATATTTTATTAAAATATTGTATGACTCAATATCATAGTATTTATTAATATATATTATATTTATTTTATACTCACAATTGTGATCAATCCGATGAAACTATTTGCATTCAATATTTACGTCAAACAAATGAATATGTGAATCTATTTTTTTATATATACTTTTATCACTAAATTACAGTTAATCAATGTACATTTTTCATTAATATATGAACTAACTATATAACTAATGTGATTTAATTTAAACATCTAGCGTGATACATTTTAACTCTAACCAACACTCCATCATAATAACATTTAATCAATTTTTATATCATTAAAATAATTTAAAAAAAATATTTTTATTAAATATTCTACACAATATTCTATTTACATGAGAATGTTAATATGTATCAAATTACATGTATCTTTTTTTATTAATAAAGATAAAATTAAAAAAAGAAAAAATTAAAAAAACAAAAAAAACATTTGAGATAGTCAGTTATATGAAATTGGAAATTAAATTATGATTGAAATAAAAAGTGATAGAAAAAATATTTTTATTTTTGTAAATTAATCAATAAATAAGAAAGACTCAAATATAAGATGTACCTTCTAAAAATTAGGTAAAAAATGATCGTGGATTAAAGAAGATTCTGATTTTTATGTTATTTGGCTAAAATATTCAATTCTCATTCAAGTGTATAACACATATTAGCATGATATTTGTAAAATGCAAAACTACCATTGATGAATTCCCACTTCATCTTCTTATATAACTTGGATTGTCGGGCTCAACAATTTAAATTTTAATATAACTAAATCATAATGCACGTATACAGTTAATAAATTATTGAAAATTTTATGAGATATATAATTAAAGTGATTTTATGTCAAAAAATAATATTAAATTAGACACAAAAAATTTACAATGACAAATATGCATGTTGGCTGATATTCAAGTTATGAAAAAACTAATTTTTATATCTTGATAAATCACCTAACATGAGTGTGTTGATCAGAACTTAATTAAAGAAAAGTGATCATCACCTTGATCTTCTCTATCTTTGGATGTAGTCAAGGCAATATGTTTTGCCCTATAAGCTTTAGAATGTTCCATTATTTTTTCTTGTACGTCTATAGCTATTGAAACTAACTTCCTCTCCCTTGCTAACGTGACTTATGGATAGGAAATCAAATACCGTGATATTTTCACAATGCATAAAAACTACAACTTATACTTACACCCTTGACTCGACATTGCTAACTCATAAATCTAAATAGTATATCTCATTTATCTACATCTTTCAACTACTTTCAAGCTTAGAAAATACGCCAATAAAATATCGGCTTCAATTAGAATCTTGAACTATTTTCATCAAAGTAATTATGAACGTGACAATTCTGAAAGATTGAAACTTCAAAGAGGCGAATTTTAGCTTTTGTTACCAGTTAGTTATAATATTAAATTGTGTTTCTAAATATTTAATCATTCTTTTAAAAATAAATTAATCATAATTGTTTCCAGCTAAGTACGATTGAAAATGCTAATGGGAATTACACTTGATAATAAATTGCCTTTTTATTTCTATAAATCAAATAATAACTTAAAACTTGTTTAGTAGTCACAAATGATGACATACTCATTTATCATTATGTCAAATAATATATTGTATCGAATAATATTAACTAATACCAATGCTATCTTTTAAAATTGTATTTAAAAAATTATAAAAAGTAAATTAAATTTATATTGTCTTGTTTTACATTAATAAATTTTATTGAGTTGGAAATAGAAACAAAAGTATTTTGATTTATCATTAAATTAATTTTGGATACAAATAAATTCATGTTGCAAGTATTACACTTATTACTTGATAGAAAATTGAAACATACCACATTATTATTTATAAGTATATGATAAAATATATATATATATATATTCAAATGATCTTATTACACAATAAAATCAAGAAAAGTTTTTGTACAATAAGCAAAAAGAGCTTTCAAAGGAATTTGCATGCATGGTGAGACAATATATTACATAAATAAAGAGAACCCCAAAAATACTAACAAAATTAATGTGATATAAGTTGTAGTAATTCAATGAGATAGCTAAAATTATATTTTATATAACTCATTTAGAAATTGACATTAATTGTGTAAATTATAAAAATTTACATATAATTTCATAAATTATATATATATATATATATATATATATATATATATTAAAAAATTCTTTTGATTAAAAAAATTATAGCTGTTTTAAGCTAATTTAGTAGATAATAAGCAAATATATATTACATATTAAGGAGATAAGATTTGTTTTTGTTTAATAAATATGTTATATGTTAATTTTCATAATAAAATAACATAAAATAAATTTTAAGATAATTTATTAATAGTTGAAAATTATTTATGGATCACCAAAGGATATGGTGTAGTGGATGAGACTGCTCCTCTAAAGATCTCGATTTCGAGTTCTGGATATAAAAAATCCTTGATGGAAGCGCTTTCCCCGGATGGACCCTACAACAATTCAAATTAATTAGGACTCAATATAGGTACCATACATCAAATAAAGATCACGTAAGAAATTACTCATGAAAGAAATGAAAGATGTATGTCATATATAATATTAGTGTAAAAAAGTTACACTATTAAATTTATTTATTTTATCACAGTATGTAATTTATTTAATTTTAAAATTATAAATCTTTTCTTATATAAAGTTACCTATAGATATTTTTAGACCATATGGTATAAAATTCTTTACTTTATCGTGTATATTATTTAAATTAATTTATTACATCATTTAAAGAACACAAAGTAAACAATATCTAATTTAATTTAGACAAACACATTGCTTAAATCAACTTTTGAATTTTCACAAACCATGCTTTAAAAATTATCTTGAAATATATAAAATTTTTTTAATTTTTTTAAGTTTTTGTTTTTTTTTCTAAAATACCTTTAAAAAAAATTTAAAAGTTATTTTATTATTATAATGATTTTGTGCAATAATTTAATATGTAACTAAAAATTAATTAATTTAATTTTTTTTAGATACTTAAAATTTCACCTCATAAAAAAGTTGTGATGGAAAAATGTGAGGTCTACGTGAGATGTCCCATCATAGGATACACTTGGCATTTAAATTGCTTTTTGATTGTTTTGTTATTAGAAATTTATTATCAAACTCGAAATAATGAGAAATTAAAAATAATGAATGAATTTCTTAAAAATGACTATAATGACCTTGGTCGTCCTCCACTTTACATTCTATGTAATAGAAAGAAAATAATAAGAAAGAATTCAATTCCATCACAATTTTTTATCTTATTATAATTTTTAAATTAAATATAATTACAATTCAAAGTCACAGTTTAATGTTTAAAACTTAACTAACCAATAACCATATCTTATATTGTCACGCCCACCTAGGGAGACATGACCAGCACCTAGTGCCATGTGGGATCTGGACTAACCTGACTGGCCTGGTGCACTACTGGTGCACGCCTGTAACTTTATTCAAGAAAACAACGAGCTGTAACTCGGCTGTAAATACAGCCTCTGGCCGACAAGGCCACCTGTAAAAGAAGATAGCTAACCAACAACAATACAATAACAGAGGATCCTATGCGGGCTGACAAGACCACCATGTTATACCAGATTATAAGCTGAGAAATGAAATCGGGCAACTAACCTACGCTACTTAGCCGACAAGGCCGCTAGCGGCTTGATTAAACAAAGCCCCACACGGCCATCACACGAAGTAAACATACATGTGAAACGGCCAACATCAAAAGCTAACTATTGAAAATATGCAGCCTGCAAGCCTCTAAAGAGTGGAATAATAGTCGAGGCGAGACTCCGACACCCATAAACTGTACAACAAAAGAACAAACCTCTTCTAACTACCAACTCCGGAGGAAGGGAGCTGAACAAACTGTGCTCAACTGAAAGATAAGATGGTCCCGAACCGCGTCTATCCACACCTGCAGGAAAGTAATGCAACGCCCCAAGTATGGGCGTCGTTATAATGTGTACCGAATATATAAGATAGAAAAATAATTAACTGAATGAAAACTGATAAAACTGGAGTAATCATGAAGGAGGGTAAGAGTTTAACCTGAATGATCTCACCATCTGAAACATCTATCTAACAAGTATACATACACAAACAAGAACCTAACCAGGCCCCATAAACCTAGAAGGGTACAAACAACACCTGGAATAACCTACCTGGGCTTTATAAGCCCCGACAAGTACAAATAATGTACACTCTACTATCTGGCTACTAAAGGTTCGTAAACATACGCCAACTCCAGGAATACAGGTTCTACGAAATTGTATCTGAACCAGATAGGCTCTATAGCTGTATTTGCGTCTGAGCTGTGTAACTGGACCCCAAGCCTTCGCTCAAATATGGGTCATAATATAATCTCGATAAATGGACCTTGGGCCTTGGCGAACTATGGATCATAATGTGACTACCATAACTGGATCCCTGAGCTTTGGCTCGACTATGGATTACACTGTAGCTACTGTAACTAAGTCCCGAGCCTTGGTTCGACTATGGGCTATAATATAACTGTTGTAGCTGGACCCAGAGCCTTGGCTCGACTGTAGGTTATCATATAGATTAAAACTGGATACAGCCTCACAACCTCACTCCTACATGGTCCCTCGGACATCATACTGATCCTGCCAGCATAACCCTATAGGCAATATCATCCAAACCTCAAATATCATATACGATAATCAAGCTGGCTAGGGTTAACATAAACGAGGGTTACTATATCATAAGCTAATGTCTCAATTCAATTCATAACAGCTGACCACAAACAGGTTTACCCTAAAGTACTATAGATATACAAGTCATTACTATCTTTACGACGAATGGAACTTGTCAAGGATAGCCTTACATACCTCGAGTGCGGGTCCATTTTAAGCGGCGAGTTTCAACTTGTAGTTGGCAGTTCTGTCCAACTGCAACCCTTATACCCAAGGAAAGCAGGGCTAACTTCACTACTAAGCTCGACATAAACGGTAAATTTTAGTAATAATAGTAACTAAAATTCAACTATAAATAACTCGGCTTGAGCTCTCATAATTTTCGAATATTCAGAAGGTAGAAATACTCACCTAAGGCCTATGGCCGTTTAGGAATCAATTTGGAATAATTTTGACAACTTTTACCTGATAGGGTTTCGATTTGCCGAGCAAATTTTAGAAAAATTAACTCTGTAGGATGCTTCCCGTGGGTCTAGAACTCGTTACCCGAAGTTAATTTACATTTGAACGGCGTTTGATAGTGTAATCGGGCGAAATTTGGTTGAAAGTTGCGTGCTCTCTTTACCTTAGCTGTGGGAATAATTTGAGAATGAAGTAAAATGAGCTGAGGATCATATATATACACATGGGCGGTGGCATTGCGCCCATCGCGTCAATACCACATGCGCCTCTCAAGCGCCAACAGGCTTGGAAGCGGTGCTGGCGATGCACTCTGCCGTTTGCTTTCGTCATGCCCCAACCCTATGTGCGCCGGTCTCGTCCGATCCTGCTTTCGAGGCTTTTCCTACACGCGTCAAGTTCTCTTTATTCATCACAGGATTCACGTGTATGCCTACTAACTGATAAGCGTTAACATATATAGTGCATTAATTTTAAAATAAGAAATCATCTTTCCTTAAATTATAATTTGATATATGGTTTCTATAAATTCAATTCTAGTGAATTTTATATGTTTGTTAGTAGAAGTTCATGAAAAATAATTCTTGGGCTATATATTTTTAATAACTTTGAATTTCAAAAATACAAACAAAACATGAAATTTTTCAATAATATTAAAAAAACTAAAAAAAATAAAAAAAATAAAAAAAATAAAAAAAATAAAAAAATTTTTTATAAAAAATATGAAATTTATAACTTTAATTTATAGTGTTTTTTTTTATTTTTTTAGTTTTTAAATTTATGAAGTTCAATAAGTCTCTATAAAAAAAGTACTAAGCTACTATAATTACATGATATAAAAAGATAGGTTCATAAAAAATGCAACTATTAGCCTAATATATATTACATGTCTTTAGAGACTATTGGTGAAAAAATAGGAATGAGACCAAATACATAATGCAATTTTTATATTGCTTCTTGTATAAATCTTCATAGCCATGGTTGTTCTTGCATGACTATTCTATACCATGAAAAATTCTTAACATATTTTTATTTTTTTACTATAATAATTAATTTATACATTAATTAAAATGACTGCAAAAAACTTAATTCTATTTGCTCGTGGATAGTTTTATTTGAGTAAAATAAAATTATTTACTTATAAAAGAGGGTAAAATGGTAAAGTGCAGGTAAATAAGTCAAAATTTACCACATAAAAATAAAACTAAACATTTCACCTCAAATACTCCCTATAAATATAGAATAATCAAAATTAATTGAAATTGATATAAAGCATTTGAAAATTGTGCGGTCCACATGTACTTACGATATGATTGGCATTCTAAGAAAGAAATTTGATTTTTGTCATTAAAAATTATGAACTACGTTTTGAAGCTTACAACATAAGTAAATAATTTTATTGAAATGACAATGACATCCACATTTTCATTCTTCTATATAATGTATATATATATAGAGAGAGAGCGCCACATCCATTGTATTCATATATTGAGTATATTAAAAGAAGCAAATATATTACTCATATATTATTTATATATTATATACTATATATCAAATTTAAATTTAGTTAAGAGTTAATTTCTTATTTCATGGAAAAGAGATAAATTGAAGAATAAATATATAAAGCCAAAATTTATGGATTATGTATCAATTATTAATTAATATTTTTATTTTAATGAGTTCCATAATTGGTATAATTGTTTTTGTATTTTTAATATCTCGTGAAATATTTTAGAATATGAAAAATAGTATATGATATTAGGGGTGTTCTTGATTTGGTGAAAAATCAAATTAAATCGCAAATCGAACCAAATCGATTAAAAAAATCGATATTTGGTTTGGATTGATTTTTGTTTAGTTTTAAATTTTAAATGAGTAATATTTGATTTGGTTTTGATTCTACTAAAAAAATAACTGAAGAAATAACTAAATCGAACCAATAAATTTTATACATAAATTTTATAATTAATTGGGCCCCCTTAATATTGATTTTTCATAAATAACTAAAAATATTTTATACCTTCTAATCATTGATTTGATTCTAGTTTATTTCGCCTCGACAACACTTTTAGATTCTATTTCTTAAAAAAATATGTCTAAACCGAATACTCTAAGTCTAACTGTCTATATATGGTGCCGATTTTTAATTTTTTTTTGCTAACCATATGCTCTTCAATGGTTACGCTGATTTTTAGATGATTGAATTCTATTTAAGATTGTATATTATTTCTGTGGCGCGGATATTAGACATGTGGAGTGGAAGAACCTCTATAGTTATGCAATTAAACATGCTAAAGCTTTGGAGATAGTGTTGAAAATATAATGAGATTAAGATACATTCATCTTGTGATAGTAGAGATAAATTTGTTGATTCTTAATGTCCTCTATTGTTTTACTATTATTAATCTATCATTAGTTAGTTTATAAACCAGTCAAACCAGACTAAACCGACAAGAACCAAATGTGGTTTTGTTTTATTTGGTTTGGTTTGGTTTCAAATTTTAAAAACTAACAAATATAAAATTTAAAAAACAAAAAAAACCAAAATAAATAAAAAAATTAAAAAAATTAAAAAAATTAAAATATATAATAAATTATATTAATGTAACTTTTTAAAAATGGTTATAACTTTTTAAGTTATATTTATATAAGAAACTCTATTTAAAATGAAATAAGTTGGCAATACTAGCAGAAAATGATATTCATGATAATAATGTGGCCATCAATTCATTATCCGATGATAATAAATGTAATGATTGTTATAGTGTGATTGCGCGTAATAATATATGCATTGTTATGCAGTAGTTGCTTGCATACTTTGTAATCATATTATTTCAAGTATATTCTTATTATACTTACTATTATATATAAATATATATAATATTTTATTTCACATAAATTAATCAAATATGCAAATATTATCTACCTTCTGATTATTGTTTATAAGGTCAATCGAACAACCTTATTCAACTTCATTTAGCAGAAAATTATTTTAGTTCAATCATTTAGTGGTTACTTTGATGAGTATATATTTTTTGTTTAAAACTCAGAGAAGATGAACTTCTTTTGAAATTTAGGTCTACTGTTTACTCCTTTAGAATGTAGAGATGAGATTGGTCTTTCGAATATCTTTTGAGATAGTGAGAACAATAATTTTCTAACGTTTATGCCACTAATTAACAAAAATCCAAATGCTACAAAATGGAATTATTTGTTTTTGAAGTATCTTATTAAAGGAATTGATAATGAACATTTCAAAGAGTCTTTCCTCTCCAATAAAGGAATCACGTCTAACTCACGCGCAAATAATGAACTCATCCGACAAGCCCAACCGGGTACGGGTCGAAAAAAACAGGTATTGTCCGGAAAAGATGGCGTACCAATCCCCAACATTTTCTCTTTTAGCGGCTCCCCAGTTTTAACGGATTTTATATACAATTTTTACAATCTCTGTACAAGAGAAACCTGTACACTGTAAACACACGTATGATTATGCATCACAAAGAGGTTTTTTGTGAGTTCGTGGCCATTCGAATGGCCATCGTTCTTCCATCTTTATCTCTTCTCCAGGTAAAGAAATTGATATAAAACCCCACCAAGAGTCAACTTTTCCATTTTTTTTCTTTCTTTTTTCCCAGAATAAGGTGAGGTTTTTGAAGGAAATAGAAAATAGTAATAAAGACCCATTATTGTTAATCATCCAAAATAGCCTGCAGCAGCGTGTTGTTTTGTTTGTTGTGTTTGTTCTTTATTTTTCTTCTTGTTTACCTAAAAGGGTGGTGTTTTGCAGGTGAGATTTGTTTTATGAAGTGTTGTTCTTTTAAAGGTGTAACGATCCCCGTTATTGCGTGTAATTGTTTCTATTAAAATTTTGATGTTTATCTTGGTAGGAGAATCTTGAATTTGAGGAATATGCAACGCAACATTTTTTACAACGATGCGTAGTTTGAAGATGATGGATGGGTGTAAGGGAACGCAAGTATACGCCCTTAATCCGTCTGGAGAAACAACAACAAACGGGTTTGGTGGTGGTGGTGGTGTAGGTGAGAAGTTTCTACAAAACCTGTTGTCCAATTCTGTTAGGTCTAGATCCAATCATGATTTCCGAGCTATTCAATCCAAAGACGAGGTTAATTCGGCTGTTTGGCCGAAGCCCTTGCCAGTTATGGCCTGCCAAAAACTGATCAACTTGAGCCCCAGATTGAGTTTTGTCTGAAACCTATGAATTTTGTGGAGACATTAGCTGATGTTTATTGTAGGATGGAGGTTGTGCTGAAAGTTTGGCAAGTCAAGGATGTATCTTGAGCAATGTGCATATTTGGGGCTTACCGGATCCTAAATTGTTTAGGAAGTGCCTTATGTCAGCTAGGCTACAAGCTGTTGATGTGCATACCAAAGTTGTTCTTTCTGCCTGGTTGAGGTTTGAGCGAAGGGAGGATGAGTTGATTGGTGTATCAGCCATGGATTGTTGTGGGCGAAGCATGGAATGCCCTGGGAGCGCTTTGGTGGCGGGGTATAATCCTGAATCAGCTACTGATCCTTGTATGTGCCACCGGGCGAGGATACTGAAATTTCACGTGGATGAAGAATGCTCGACTTCATCGAGTCATTAGCAAAGGAGGATTTTGACATGTCATTTTGCATTGGGGTTGATGAAATCAGGTGTAGGAGATTTAACATAGCATCACTTTCTAGGCCATTTGAAGTCCTGCTGTATGGTGGCTTTATGGACTCGCGAAGGGAAAATAATTTTTCAAAATGGGATTTCTGCAAAGGGGATGAAAGCTGCTGAAATGTTTAGCAGAACAAAACGCGTGGACTCTTTCAACCCAGACATTGTCCTAGAGCTTCTGTCATTAGCCAACAAGTTCTGTTGTGATGAGATGAAGTCTGTTTGTGATACGTATTTAGCATCTTTGGTCTTTGACATGGATACTGCTATGTTGCTTCTTGAATATAGGCTAGGAGAATGCATATCTTCTGGTGGCAGCATGTTTGCAGGTATTTTTAAGGGAACTTCAAATTCAATGCACAATCCAAATGTGTCAAGGCTCTTCTACAGTTCAGAAGGTAAGGACCGATTAGCTTATATTGGGACATGCTTCCTTTTTGCTCTACTATTTTTTGAGCCAAGCAGCTATGGAGGATGACCTCAAATCCAACACAACTGTAATGCTGTTGGAAAGGATGGGAGAATGTGCAAGTGAAAGCTGGCAGAAACCTTCGCATTCCATCAATTAGGTTGTGTGATGCTTGAAAGAAAAGAGTACAAGGATGCGCAGAAATGGTTTGAGGCAGCTGTTGAAGCTGGTCATGTTTATTCCTTAGTAGGCATTGCCAGATCCAAATACAAGCGTGGTCATATGTACAAGGCATATAAGTTGATGAACTCCTTTATTTCTGATTATACACCTTCTGGGTGGATGTATCAGGAACGATCAATGTATTGTCAAGGAAAAGAAAAGATGATGGATTTGAGTACAGCTACTGAACTGGATCCAACTCTTTCTTATCCCGTACAAGTAGAAACTGTTTCAGACGGGAGGAAAATAGACTTGGACCAGCTATATCTGAGATTAACAAAATACTTGGCTTTAGGATTTCTTCTGACTGCCTTGAGCTTCTGCTTGGTTTTAATTACCCTGGAGGACTATGAAGGAGCTTTAAGGGATGTAAGGGCCTCTTGACTTTGGATCCCATTACATATGTGATGTTCCATGGGAAGTTGCAAGGTGAACACTTGGTGGAGCTTCTAAGTCATAATGTTCAACCGTGCAGTCAGGCTGACTGCTGGATGCAACTATATGACCGATGGTCCTCCGTAGATGATATTGGCTCCCTAGCTGTTGTCCACCATATGTTAGCTAATGACCAGGGGAAGAGTCTCTTAAGAGGTTCAGGCAATCTCTCCTGCTTTTACGGTATGATCACATTTTAGTTTCACTATAATAATCATGTTTGGTACATTCAGCTTTATGTGTTGTCTGTTTCCTTTCAGCCACTATAAAGAATTTTAAGCTCTACTAGTTTATAACCATAGATTTACTATATAATTCAATACTATCTATTTTTCTCCTGAGAAACTTTTGTCTGGGAATATGGAAATATATGAATGATTGTTTGAGTTAGACAAGCACACCTCCTTCTGTCATATAAAGTTGACTGAAACTACAAATATTTTGGTTCACTGTGCACTTAGCGCACAACAAAAGCTCATCTGCTACTTGCTTTCTCATGCTTGAAAGCTGAATGTGAATATCTGGGAGGTGTATAGGTTGTTTTCTTTGCGCTCCTTGGGACTAATCTCCACTTGTTTATAGATTAAATAGCCATAAGGCAGCAATGCGTAGTTTGAGAGAAGCAAGAAACCAAGCTACCTCTGAGCATGAAAGGCTAGTCTATGAAGGATGGATATTATATGACTGAGTTATCGTGAAGAAGCAATTGCTAAAGCTGAAGAATCTATCTCAATCCAGAGATCATTTGAAGCCTTTTTCCTGAAAGCATATGTGTTATCAGAAACAACTCCTGATTCTGAATCTTCATTGTATAGTATACAACTGCTTGAGGAAGCTCTCAGGTGCCCTTCAGATGGTCTTCGGAAAGGCCAGGTGAGTGTTCCTTTTAGTCAGATACTAATTCATGGATTCTCGGAACTAAAAGATTTACTTGAAAACTACATTCTGCTGCAGGCTCTCAGTAATCTGGCAAGTGTCTATGTAGATGTTGATAAGCTAGATAATGCAATTGATTGCTACACAAATGCACTGAATATTAAGCATACGAGCCCATCAGGGTCACAGCGCGTTTACCATCTAAAAAGATCAGAGAAAATTAGCTTATGATGAGATGACAAAGTTGATTGAGAAAGCAAAATGTCATCTCTGCTTATGAGAAACGGTCTGAATACGGTACGATCGTGAAATGGCAAAAAGTGATCTTAGTATGGCGACAAATTAGATCCCCTACTTTATATCCATACAGATACAAGGCGGCTGGTAGTTACCTTGGCTTATTTTTTGTACCGTTTTATTTGAGTACCTAGTAATCGTTGTGTTCTGTCAGGTTTCTGATTGCTTTCTTACATGTAGCGGTGGGAAATTGTTTTTGCCTGCTGATTATAAGATTCTCCTTCTGTAAGCTATAGGTTGATAGTGCATATGTGAAAATGAGGTTTCACCAAAGTCCACATAGTCTGTAAGTCAACCTGTATGTAATGAAACGGAAAGATCATCCAATGGTAAACTAAATGTTTTGAAGCGTCATGTGTGCTCGTGATTATATGGGCATTATCTGATTGTTCTCTTGGGTTCACATGACCTTTTCTTGTCCAACCAAGTGTCAATGCCCAGAGAGTGGACATAAGTGGTAACAGTCGAAAAATTATTCCAGTAAATTAGTGAATCGTGGCATTTCTACTTGTATTTCAGAGTTCTAACTTGGGACCAATATGGAAGAAGACTTTTGCTTGGAAGAATGTCTTCCAATTGGAGGACTCACAATTGCATTGAAGCATTCATAACTTGATTTTGTTGGTATACTATTGTCATATGAATGCAAAAGTGAAACTGCAAACAGTCAGGATTAAAGTGAGAATCTGCATTTTAGCTGATCTAGAATGGTACAATTGTGCAAAGAAAATTAGCTGAACCTCTCTTCATTTGTGCCCCTTGATTTCCAAAACTGGGTAGATTGTACTTGTGAAGTCCTAAACTTGTAATTCAATTGAGTAGTTACTTTCATAAGGACACACAGCATCAAATTCATCTGTCAGTTCTCATTGGAGGGGGACTATTGGAGTTTACAGTCTCTCTAGGCTCTTTTGTGAATATCTGACTAATGTCTTAAAATGATCCCTTTCAATTCCTTTTTTGTTCTTTTGGCATCACTATGTAAAATTTGATTTCTCAAACGAACATATCTATTTGGTTGGTACAAATTGGAATATTTTTATGTGATTGATAAGAGTATCATTCTTAGCACATTGGACCTTTATGCATGTATATATCTCTAAGATTTTGGTATTCAATGGCCTTAAGACTGCAACATCATCCGGTCAAGCTTCACAGAAGAATGGAGAGAGCAATGGAAAAATAAGTTTCCGTCATTTCCTAGGTTAACTTGTATGAGGTTAGGAAGTTTGGAAGTGGAATCAGTTCCTCATTTTTCTGCTCGGCATTATTCTCCTCCTAGGTTTAGCCACAATGTCTCGAACATCTAAAATCTAGGCCTTTCACCCTACAAGTGAATTTGACCTGGAAATGCTAGAGTAGTGTTAACTGAACGTGGATTAGTGTATGACATGAAATATTTTGCTGGGAAAGGCTGGAATTGTGCCTGACTCCCTCCACTCCCACTTTGGATCTCACTTATTGCAGAGACCTCATGTCTTAATGTGTATTCATGTACTATGCTACAAGTTTTTGAATGAGAAAGTAATACTGGAAAATTGTATGTTCAGTTCTGATGGATGACCACAAGGAAGCCGAGGCTATAGCAGAGCTAACAAAAGCCATTTCTTTCAAGCCGGACTTACAACTGCTCCATCTTCGAGCAGCGTTTTATGTTTCGATGGGTGACCTCACATCTGCATTCGAGATTGTGAGGCAGCCCTGTCTTGACTCAGCCATGCAGATACACTTGATCTCTATCAGAAAGTACAGCAACGAGCTAAAGATCAACTACCGACGTGAAGGAGCGAGAGATCCGTATTGAGCTTCTTCTTTGTGATTGTTGTTTGGAACTGGGTGCCCTAGAGGTACATGGTGCACACAGGGCCAATACGCAATCATGTACCCAGACTCGAAAATTTTTCATGTGATAGAGAAACTCAAACTGAGATTTGCATTGGCCATTATGCATGCTTAATAGCAACAAAACGATTAATTAGAATTGAACTCTCGAACAGAAGGCTACTTGAAAAAGTGAGTGAATCAATTGTACATAACTTTTTTGGTCAACCATAGTGAAATATTTGTGAATTTCTTAGAGCAGTCTACTCCAGATACTTGTTTTGTCCCATTGCAAAGATAGAGTTCTAAAATGTATGTATCTTCAGAATTTAACGGAATTTGTACATCAAAACTGCAGCTTGCAATGAATTCTAAACTTTGTTGAGACAGTTTGTGTTGAAGACTAACATTCTACTATACTTTTAAACTTTACAATGAATTCCGAGGTCAGATTTTTGAAAGTATGCAAGCTTCACTCTCAAGCTTTATATCTCTTTTTCTCATTTTCATCCCCTCATCTTTACTTCTTTATTCTCTCTGTTTTTTTTAAAATCCAAGATCACTTTCCTATGCAGTGTCACTATATTCCCATTTTTCTTGTGTATGGAAATATTTAGTGAAAAATAAAGAGATTTAATTAGCTATTAGTTAATTTTCACTGATATAAAAGCATTTCTAAAGTCTCCAAGATTTAATGATTTTCAAAGAGAACTAATTTTCAACATAAACTCTTTCAAATCTTTTCCCGAAATTACTCTTATTATTTTTCAAACAAAAATCAGTTCTGTGAGTCTTGATTTTGATGATAACATAATAAAATACGCCTATCACATGTTAGGAAAATTATTAACAATGGTCAAATAGCTGGCAGTAGATAAGTATAACTAATTGTTGCTGATCATGTTGGAAGATATTTTGTGCTGAAATTTACAGGTAAAGGAAGCAGAGTTCAAAAGAACTCTACATATCAAATTAGATAAAGGAAAAGACTCTTGATTGATAATCTAGAACACATCGTATCCTTGTGGGAGTAAGAGGAGCGCATATAGGCGTATTATAAAAGGATAGCGAATGGGATGAAGTTATTAACTCATTCACAAAGATTTTCCAGCACCCCTGGTTCTGATCGTATACTGACAATCAAAGTTGAAGGAGAGTTGATAGTGCTAGAGACAGTTTCATGATCTGCTCGGTTCACTGCTGCAGATTATCTTTAGACTTAACTCTTAGTAAATGAAGTATGATTAAGTTTTGAGCTGTAAAAAGAATCTGTTTCTTCTTTAAGTTTTGTTTATTAA
Organism: Datura stramonium; assembly: GCA_018107945.1. NCBI lineage: Eukaryota > Viridiplantae > Streptophyta > Magnoliopsida > Solanales > Solanaceae > Datura > Datura stramonium. The sequence goes on along the minus strand of JACEIK010000303.1, from coordinate 299,698 downwards.
TGCAAGTTTGTTTTTCTTGTTTTAAGCTAAGGGTAGTTTAGAACGGGTTAGGAACTTTATGAGGATTAAGGATAGGTCCATAGGATTGCGGGGATAATCCATAAATTGGCTCAGCATTGTTTTGGGAAGTTAAGTTGAAATCCTGCTAGGGAGTAGGTTGTGGTTTTTACATTCATTCGAGTTTGTATGATTTTCCACGTATAAATCTGGATACTCCTATTTACTTTCCACATTTCTCTTTTCTACTAGCAAAAAGATAAAATCAAGGAACAGTGATCCAGTTTGTTCTCATCTAGTTGAAAAGAAAGTAACCTAAGTTTTTATTAAATAAAAATTAGGAATAGACGAGTCACCCCCTCTTGAGTCTAATTTAGAAGTCATTTATAATGGTGGTATCAGAGCAAGTTGTTCAAGTATAGATTAACTCTTTTTGAGAGATCTGTAAATGGCTTCTGAGATAATTATGTTCGAGGACAATCAGCACTAGACCTCCCTCTCTTTAATGGCCAGCACTATAGTCTTTAGAAAAAACGAATGAAAATCTATCTAAGACTGAAGATTATCAGCTATGGTTGATTACTTTGAAGGGACCTTTGGTTTCTATCAAAGTAAAAAGCCCTGATGGAATAAAAATATCAAAAACGGAAGATGAGTTTGGATGACTTTAGAATGATGGAGAAAAATGCAAAGGCAATAAAGATCTTATATTTTGGATTGGGGATTGATAAATCAATCGCATATCAGGATGCTCCAGTGCCAAAAAAAATGGGACTCTCGACTCTTGCTCATGAAGGAACAAATTAGGTAAAACAATCAAGAATTGATATACTCATAAGGAAATGAATTGTTCGCCATGGGTGAAAAAGAGTCAGTCAATGATATATTTACCCGATTTCCACTCATATCACTAATGACCTCAAATTCCTTGGGAAAGAATTCTCAATTGAAGAAAATATTAGAAAGATCTTGAGAATTATGCCAACCTCTTCCAGGAACCTAAGGTAACTGCAATTGAAGAAGCAAAACAAATGAGCATAATGCAGATGGATGAGCTCATTAGGAACTTGCAGATATATGAGCTTAAAAGATTGATAAGATTGCTGAAGAACCCAGAAGAAACGCAATCGTTCTCAAAGCTGATTCAGAATCTAATGACAAAATGACAATATTTGTTCAAAATTCCAAGTTCTCCAAAAGGAAAATTCTGAAAAAATGAGTTCCAGGAAATAAAAGGTAAATCTTCGAAGGGACAGTTCAGGAATGCTTTAAGTGTGGGAAAATAGACCACTTAATTGGGACTGTCCCCTCTTAAAAGAAGAACATAGAAGAAATTCAAAGAAACAACAACAAATGACCTCAAAATCTTTCAAGAAGACCATGAAAGCAACTTGGGGTGAAGCTTCTAATGAAGAGTCTGAAGCATAGGAAGTTGAGAATGATAATTTGGCTCTCATGGCTAGAAGTGATTTAGAATCTGGTGGAGAGTCTTTTGAAATAAATTTATTTGACCTTAAAACTCAAGTTCATAATTTGTCTAAAAGGAAGATTATTAAATTATTACTTTCATTGATGGATGACTTTCAACAGATTAGTGTTAAAAGGACCGAAATATCCCAAGAATTTTCAAACTTGAAATCTAAATGCAAAGCGTTAACAGGTAAGAAAATTGAGTTTGAAAATTCATAAACGACTACTGATGAAAATAGCAAGCTGGAGAAGACAGTTTCTGCTCAGAAAGCTGAAAACAACAAATTGAAAGGGAGACAGTCTCATCTCTGAAGGCTGAATTGCTTAACATCAAGAAAGAAAAACAGCGAGCAATAGATTGATTAACAACGACCAAGAGTCTCTTGAATCTAAACTTACTCCCTTGAAAAGGAAACTAAACAAAGAGATAAAGAAAAGTTTGAAACTTCAAGAAACCTTGAATCGTGCTAATTATGAAATTGCTACAATGAAGAAATGTAACAAATGCTGAAGTTTAAGCCTAGCTAAATAAACACTACAATAATTGTCAAACTGGTCTTGGGTACAAAGAAAATCAATCAAATGGGATGTTAAAAGAAAGTATATTGGTTTGACAATATCGATTATGTAGTCATTGTGGTCATACAATACATTATTAGATATGAATATTTAGCTAAGATAAAAGCTCTTATAAAAAATAAAAGTGGATAAGAAAAGATTCAATTTCTCAAATTATCAAAGAAGGGGGCCAAACTAGTGTGGGTTCCTAAATCCCAACCCATAGTTATTTTTGCAGGCTAAAGTGAGAAGGGAGCAACAAAGTAGTATCTTGATAGTGGTTGCTACGAACACATGACATGTAATAAATAATTATTTCTCTCAATGGCTTGACCCTTCAATGGTGGATCTGTATCTTTCAGAGGTGGAAAAAAAGGTACAGTTGTTGGCATAGGTAAGATAGGCAAGTCTCTTACTCATTCAATTGATAATATTTATGGTTAGAAACCCAATTTAGTGAGCATATCTCAACTTGTGATCGAGAAAATCTTGTGTTATTATCTTTCTTCGATTGCAAAGTCATGAATAACAAGTCCAACGAAAGTGCTAATGTAAGAAAAATGATACAAAAATGTTTATAAAGCTTGTATGCTATCGTTTCTAAAAATGGATTGACCTGTATAAGTGTTCTTGATGATGATGTTCTCATTTGGCACAAGCGATTGAGTTATGTCAGTCTTGCATTTACTCAATAAACTGTTTTGAAAAATTCTGTCCTTGGTCATCAATTAAATTTAGATGACAAGATACGTGATGCTTGTGCTAAGGAAAGCAAATCAAATCATCATTCAAGTCTAAAGAGGTAATCAACACCTCCAAACCTTTTGAATTACTACAGATGGATCTTCTGAGACCCAGTAAGGAAGCGATGGGAGGAGTGTGGAGATAAGAGATTTGTTCTTAGTGTTGTTGATGATTTCTCTCATTTTACATGGACTATATTTCTATCTTCCAAGGATGAAGCATCTGATAGGTTTAAAGTATTTGCAAAAAGGTTTAACAAAATCTTGGGCCTGAGGTGGTAAGTATTCGATCTGATCATGGTATTGAATTTGAAAATGCTAAATTTACTGCTTTTTGTTGTAAATATGAAATGGATCATGATTTTTCAGCCTCTAGAACTCCCCAACAAAATAGGATTATGAAAAGAAAAATAGGACACTAGAAGATATGACACGAACAATGCTTATTGCTAGGTGGACTTCCTACTAACTTCTGGGCAGAAGCAATAAATCCGACATGTACGTAATAAACAGATGCATGATCAGACCACTTCTTAATAAAACTCCATATGAACTTCTTAAGGGCATAAAACCTAGTGTCAAACACTTGCGAACCTTCGATAGCAAATGTGTTGTTCACAATAATGAAAAATCTGTCTTGGGTAAGTTTGACTAAGAAGTGATGAAGGAATTTTCCTTGGATACTGCTCAAATAGTAAGCATATAAAGTGTATAACAAAAGAACAAAATGTGTGGAGAAAAGCATTCATGTTATATTTGATGAATCTAACATCTTTGTTGAAGCAGCTTGATAACACTCAAACCACAACTCCTACTGAAGTATGATGTCAATAAAGAACCCAACAAGAGGTTGGGATCGAACCCATAGGGAATATGAAGATCTATTAATGCGGTAAGTGAACTTATTGGTTAGTTACTCCAATTTGGAGGACAGAAAATAATATTTAAAAATAATGACTGAAATTGTCATGTAAAATCAAGAGTTAATAGTAACTAGGGTTTGTGTTCCCCATGGGTTCATAACTGCTTCAGGTATACACACATGATCAATACCAATGCTTACTTGTAGAAGCGATGGCGGGGTTCATCCAAGCAGCTGGTTCATCCCTATTGGATGAATATACTCAATCATCAATGCCGGTAAGTGAACTTATTGATTTGGTTACTCCAATTTGGAGGTTTAAAGAAAAATAATATTTAAAAATAATGACTGAAATTGTCATGTAAAATCAAGAGTTAATAATAACTAAGGCTTGTGTTCCCCATGGGTTCATAACTGCTTCGGGTATACACACGTGATCAATACCAATGCTTACTTGTAGAACTGATAACTGGGGTTCATCCAGAGCTGGTTCATCCTATTGGATGAATATACTCAATCACCGGGTCAGGTCTCATGAGCGGTTTCAAACTAACCGTTATCAATTTGTTCCAAATTTAACTATCCTGCGACCATAACTCAAGTTAATACAATGATCATCAAGATCAAGACTTTGTTGTAATTCTCTTTTCTAATCTATACCTCATCTAGGCTCAAGCAAGTAAAGAACTCGGGCAAGTCTAATGTTGTACCTGTTAAGAAATATTTAAGCATAAAACGAATACAATACAAGCATTTTTGCATTGATTTTGAATGTCCACTTTTGTGAAACCCTAGCTCATTAATCACCTTTGGTTCCCACAACCCTAGCTTGAAGGTTTTAGCCTCATAGATGCAAGTGTGATATGCATTCATAATTAAACACATAAATCAATACTTACAATTGTAGACGAGAGAAAAACTTCTTTGATTATATTCCATTTTAACTGGATCAAAGTAGAGTAAAACATATTGGTGATTCCTAAATTAATTAACTTAAGGAGTGCCACGTAATTAATTTTACGGTGAATTAGGACACCTAATTATTAACTAAGTAATGCTAAAAATAAACTCCATTTTTTATGGTCTACTTAAATCAAAATTCTAGGTAAGGGTTCTAATTATCCTAAAGGGAAGGGGTTAAGCATCCTTTAAGATCTGTTAACAACGATTAGCCGTCCAAATTTAGGTTAATTAAAATTATACTTGACATTATTATGAATATTAAAAAGGAAGTACGTAATAGCTAAATGAAAAAAAAAAAATTCATTAGCGGTAAGTATTTAATAGCTTGAGCGGAAATCCCAACTTTTGATATTAATAGAACTCCTTTTGTTTAAACCATCAAACGTGTACTTAAAATAATATACTTGATTTTGAGAAAAAGTGATCTTTTAATAAATTCATACATAGCATACTAACTATTTAATATTTTAAGAAATCTTTGAAAAATCTTTACCCAAATGTACTAAACGACATTTTAAATGAATAAATTAAAGAAGATTTACAGCAAAGCTAATACTTTTAAGAAGGAAAAAAAATAAAAAGTATGTAATTTAAACATATACCTGTTCTAGTTAAGCAATAATTTTTTTAAAAAAACTCTTTATTGCCGGTTTAAGTGTTTAGCTAAATCGGATATTCTAGGTCATTAACTAGAATTTTACTAACATTTCTATGCTAATCGCAGGTCTTAATATATGATCTAAAGCTCAAAAATAAATTCAAACAACCAGTGTCAAACATTATAAAAGGTTAGATGTAATGAATAAATAAAAGGAGAAAAGAAGGACATATAGGCAATCCCATGCACTTCGCTTGCTTCTTGTTATCTGGTGTATTCTAAGGAGAGATATATGATGAATTTAAGTTGTGATAGTGTCGAGTCTCGTCTTGAGACTCCTTTTGCAAGAGTCTTATATTAAGACTTCATTTTCTCCAAAGTGTACATGTAAAGAGAGAAAAAAATAAAAGAATTAGCATGTTAATTTTTAATAACTTACTTTAAAAAAATGTACTGCCGGATAATATAAGCAGATACCACTTGTTTGACATGATTTTATCAATAACAGATTCAATAAATCCAAATCATGATAAGACTCGAAACACCAAGTGAAACTCACTGAATAAACTGTTAATCGGGAAGTCTAAAATTTCTGGTGAAGCAAACTAAACCACATTCACATGTAAAAAAATAATAATTTATCAAGTCTAGTAATACACATAATTTTTGACATGGTGTATTTATATAGAAAAATATATTGTCCCTACATTTGATAGAGTAACTATTCATGGTTGTTAAATATAAAGAAATATTGAAAATAAGAAGTAATGTGAACACAATACCTGAATTCACGTTTAAACAACATTTTTATTTATCAAATAACACAACAACTCCTTTTTATGGTCATGATTTCTAAGTTTCAAGGGGAAAAATTTGAATTTTAAGTCTAGAGATATGCATTCTGTTATAGTAGGAATATAAATTTCTATTAAAACATCTCATAAAAGAATAAATTTGGGACACAGATTTAGTATTCCCTAGAAATAGATTATATGTTAATATATATAAATTATAAAGAATGTGAAATCTATGCAAGAAAATCAGCCCTGAATCATGGTTTCCTAGCAAAGAAAGAGCAGTATTATTCTATCACATGAAGACTCTGCTCTTACCACAAGGTTTGATAAATAGATTTTGATAAAAATAAAGAGAAATCCTAGGCATTAATCCTACACAGACATAAAAACTAAAATTACAGAATAAAAAAATTGCATTCAAAGAGAACACTACAAAATTAACAAAGGATGTGAACATCAACATATCTTTCTCATCGTGGCTAAAACATAGAAAAAGAATGAGACTAGCGATATTTTAACTTTATTTAAAGAATCATAAATACATGTGAATCAAAATAGGAAAATCCTAGTTGTGTTTAAATACAATGGGTTGTGGGTCGGTTTGGATTTGGCTGATTGGGCCATTGCTTGGCCTAGCCCTTTCTTATCTTCCTTATATTATCATTGGGCTTCCATCATGGGCAGAATACATTATTAACTAATATCATATCATGCCATTAATATTAATCAAGTATAGTAAAATCTTGAGCTACTTTAATAAAATTATAGTTATTTGAAACCAAAAAAATAATTATAAATTATTGCACAATAATTTATTACACTAATTTGTTAAGTAAAATGTTATAATACAAATGTTTAGGACATGGGATTTATAGTAAATGTTACTATTTAATTAAATAAAGAAAAATAATAGAGTAAGTTGATAAAAATTAATATTAAAATTATATATTTTTTAATGATAAAATCATATAACATTTTTAATATATATAACAAATAATTTAGTAATAATAATAATATTTAAATATTTTATTAGTTTAATTAATGTTGATTTAATTATTGATTTTAAAATATAAAGTAGTTAAGTTATTAATAATTTAGAAGCTTGAAATAAATTTGAAGAAAGGAGGGTCCAAAGTGGGTGTCTGTCCCAAATACTCAGAACAATTCACAAAGATCAGAAGAAATCAAGAAAAGGTTGATCACAAGCTAATCAACTCAATTCTAATTTGTCTCTATGTTCTCTGAAGTTCCCTAACGTCTTCTCATGTCTTCTCCTGCTATCCGTATGTCCTTGGCTGGCTGGGGAATTTGGCTAAGTGTTGGGCCTTGAAGTAGGAACTCGTACATGCTTCCTACGAGTCCTACTGCTCTTCCATGGCTTGACTCTGAGGATTCTCAATTTTTCTGATGTTTGTCATGAGTGTGTTGGTATGACTCATACCTTGCCGTCACGACTCGTACTGTCTATCCGTGTCAGGAGTCAGCCTCTTGTGCAATTCTTGTGAATATTTCCACGACTCAATGCGCGGCTTGTACAAGCGTTGTACGACTGTACACTGAGAGTTGTAGAGATTCCCTCTTCACAACTCATCCATCTGAAACTTTTCACGATTTCCAGTACGACTCGTAGTATCAACCTACGACTCGTACTGAGACTGTGACTTTAGCCCATTTTCTGCTCTTCCGAGGCAATCTTTTGCACATTCTTGCTTAACACCTATTTGTCCTGTAACCAAAGAAAAAGGGCCTTATATCATATAAACACACCTAAGTCCATGCTATTTTCTTAGTTTTGAGCGTCGAAAGTGCTGTAAACTCACAACACATCAACGCCCTCAACTTAAGACTTTTCTTGTCCCTCATGAAAAGAAAGAAAGACTAAACATGACGCTCAACTAGAAAATAAACCCAGGATACTACAACCAATACCAAACAAAATTTTCACTATACATTCAACAACTTTTTACCCTTCTTCTATAAACCATGATAAGCTAATGTACCACAAGCAACCACAAAACATGCTAAGAAGGGATCAAGACATGTCATCTGGCTATCAACAGGCAATCAAGTCATCACTGATGCTTTTCGAACAGACCAATGGTAAAAGTAAACATAACCCATGTTCCCTCACAACAAATGAAGTCCCCACTCACAGATATAAGTGTCTTATATTGTATAGGACTAAACAAGCGAGACTCTCCACTCTCACAAAGTTTCAAGTACTGTGTATCGAATGCCATAGACTTGTCCTTATTTTCTCTGCTTCGATTTGTCAGATGGTCGGATTAGGATCACTATAGGACTTGCTGTAACGTAATGTAGGCTTTAGGGCTGGACATTATAAATATGAGAGATTTTTAAGTGACTAACTCTTCCTTGGCACTACATACATTGGCTTCACCGTTCATCTATTTCACCCTCTTTTCTTCTCATTCCTTTTCCTCCCTTTTCACCTCTTTTGTATGCGTTTGTATGAATGTGGTGTATTTTCATCCTTTTCAAAATTTTTTTCTTTCTTTTGAATCTTCTTTTTCAAGATTTTCAACTTTTTCATCTCCTTTTTTTTATTTATCACACCAGACTTCATTTTTTACCTTTTCTCTTTTCTTTACCTTTTCCTCGTTCCTACCATTTATGCACCCATACTCTAACCACCCTCAACTTAGGCATTTTACCTATGTGGGGTTTCCAATCTCAAAGGAGGACCAGGGCCAAAATAAGTTCATTATAAAAAATGAGTGCGGTTCTTCGGTTAATCAAAGAAAAATGGTCTATTAAAGACTCAAGAAAATTTGGATCAAGGGAATCATGATTTTGGTAGGGTCATTTAGGCCACTAAAAAGTGAGCTTTAAAAAAAGGCCTATGATCATATCTAATAAAACCATCCTTATTATGCAAAGACCAACCAGACAAGTTCTAGATCTTCAACACAGTATTGAACAAAGTATCCAAACCTCACTCCTCATGGCACATGACTTATATTCACTTACATATGGTTTATATGGCTTAACAAAACTACTCATACTAATAAACTAAATGACATAAAAAAATCCACCGAAATCATGCATGCAGTCACAAATACATAACTAATGCATCAAAAATTTTAAATAGGGTCAATTTTTTTAAAAAATTCAAAACTAGTTCACTTTCATCGAGTACAGGTACTCCTTAGTTATTTTTCTAATTAAACAAAAATCTTGAAATAAAATCCTAAAATACTAGTTCTACTAGATAGCACGTCCGAGGAAAAAAAAAACACGACAAAAAGACCCTTGGACAAGATTCAAAAATCCCAAAATTACAAGTACACCCTCCCCTTTTGAAAATTGGGCTTCGCCTGAAGCACAACAGAGGGAAGGGAACATACCTGTGGCTACTCAGACTTTTTCATTCATGGGTTGCCTCCCATACAGAGCTGATTTAACGTCACTTGGCACGAGGTGACCTTTGTGACTCTTCAGGCATAATCAAGGTATACTACCTCTATTCCTCTTAATTCCTCCACATTTCCCGATACAAGCTTTTATTCTTTTCCCATTCACTTTGAACCTTTTTCCTTCTTTATTCTCAAGTTCCACTGCACCGTATTGGGACACATGTATCGAGGGTGCAACTGGAGCCTTGAGTTGAACAATAGGACCAAATCACCTGGAGTAAACTCCTTTTACAATCTTCTTATCATGATATATCTTCATCCTTTCTTTATAAATGGTCCGCACTCGTAAGCTCTAAGTCAGAACTCATCCAACTCATGAGCTGGTTAAGCCTCAGCAATTATTAAATTTCAATTCATATTCAGCTTTTTCAGAACCTGGCGGCTTATGCTCTAGTTTGACGGGTAAATGACATGCTTTTTCATAAACCGATTGGTAAGGAGATGAACCAATGGGGTCTTATGCCTGTTCTGTAAGTCCACAACACATCATGGAGCTTTGTGACCAATCTGTCCAAAGCTGGTATTCACTATTTTGGCCAGGATGGTCTTGATTTCCCTGTTCGAGACTTCCACTTGTCCACTTGACTGAGGATGGTAAGGTGTGTCCACCTTATACTTGACACCATATTTTCCCAACAGGATCCTGAAGAAGTGGTTACAAAAGTGAGATCCACCATCACGATAATAGCTCCGGGAGTGCCAAACTGGCGAAGAGATATGTGCTTCCGCAGAATAACATGCTTTTTTTGCCTTCATTGTTTGGTAGTGCAATAGCCTCCACCTATTTGGAGACATAATCCACTACTCACAAGATTAATATTTAATTCCATATGAGCTAACGAATGGGCCCATGAAATTGGTACCCCGCATATCAAACAACTCAACTTTTAAGATGGGGTCAATGACAACTCATGTTTACAGGTAATACCCCCTGCCTTTGGCATTGATCACAAGGACTTGGCGCTGATCATATGTATCTTGGTGAATAGAGGACCAATAATATTTGCATTGTAAAATCTTATATGCAGTTCTGATACCACTATGACGAACCCCAACTGGAGATGAATGATAGGCCTCCAGAATGCTCAGCATCTCTATTTTAGGCACACACCTGCGAGTGATCCCCGCTTTGCACAAATGAGAAATAAGTATGGCTCATCCCAGTAATATCTTCGGGCATTGAATAAGAACTTTTTCTTCTGTTGAGAGTCAGGTCTGCCGGTATCATATCGCTAACCAAGTAATTTGCAAGTCGGAAAATCGGGGAATCAAATCTGTGATGCAACTAGGTACCTGTTCGTCTGGGAAGGGATCATCAATATCAACACCACTCCCTTGCCCTAGCTTCAGACTTGAGCCTGGATAGATGATCCGCTACTTGATTTTTCGTTCCCTTCCTATCCTTAACCTCAAACTCAAATTCTTGGAGCAAACACCCACCGAATCAATCTGGGTTTAGCATCCCTTTTTGACATCAGGTACATTAAAGCGGCATGGTCTATATGAATGATCACCTTGGTTCCAAGCAGTATGCTTGAAATTTTTGAATGCAAAGACCACCGGCAATAGCTCTTGTTCTGTGACCGTGTAATTTTTCTGGGCTGTATTGAGTGTTTTACTAGCGTAGTAGATTGGATGAAAAATCTTTGCTCTTCATTGGCCTAAAACAGCACCAAGAGCAACTCTGCTAGCATCACTTACATTACCTCAAATGAAAGAGACCGATGCCGGAGCTATGATGATAGGAAAGCGTTAGTGAGTTTATCTTTTAAGCACTCAAAAGCCCGTAGACATGCCTCATCAAACACGAACTTTACCTCCTTCTCAAGTAATTTGCACAATGGCTGTGCAATTTTTGTCCTTGATGAATCGTCTGTAGAGATCCTGCATGCCCTAGAAAGCTTGACCCTTTTATGAAATAGGGGTGGCAAATCAGCTATAACCTCAATTTTTGCCTTGTCCACCTCAATCCCCTTTCTGGAATTTGATGACCCAACACTATTCCCTCCTTAACCATAAAAATGATATTTTCCCGAGATTAGGACCAGATTAGTTTCTTCACATCTTTTCAATACTTTACCCAAGTGGTCGAGGCAAGATTCAAATGAGTCACCTACAACAGAGAAGACGTCCATAAATACTTCAATGGTGTCCTCCACCATGTTTGAGAATATAGACATCATGCAGTGTTGGAATGTGGCTGATGCATTTGCACAATCTAAGACCGACATTCTTCTGAAAGCGAACGTTCTATACGGACAAGTAAAGGTCGTCTTTTCCTGGTCTTCTGGAGAGATGGTAATCTGATTATATCTTGAATAACCGTCAAGAAAATAGTACCAACCTCTATCTGCCAGTCTGTCAAGCATCTGATCCAAGAATTGCATTGGAAAGTGGTCCTTTTGGGTCAGTGGTGGGTTTCCTGTAATCCATGCATACACGCCACCCTGTGACTGAATTCGTGCCGATATCCAACTCATTCTTTTTGTTGGGCACCACTGTGATCCACCTTTCTTTGGTACACCTTTATGACCAGGCTTACCCACTTGCTATCTTGATGGGATATATCACTCTACCATCCAGCCATGATGATCTCCTTCTTTACTACTTCTTGCATTGGGGGTTCAGGAGTACTTTTGATGTTCTATACTTGATTTGCAATTTGGCTCGAGTTAGATTTTGTGAGTACATATTCCTAGCGGGATTCTGATGATATGAGCTATGGTCCGGCCAATTGCCTTTTTGTACCTTTTAATATGTTGACCAAATCTCACGATCGTCTAATAGATCTCTTCATGATTGTTACAGGTAAGGTACTATCTTTACCGAGGAATGCATACTTGAGATGGGAGGTAGTGCCTTCAACTCAAGGACTTGTGGGACCTCCACAGATGGCTTGGCTGACGGCGTTGAACGATTCTTCAAATCTAGGTCTAACTTCTTTTGGCTGAAGTTACATGACCCCATTCCATTTAAAGCCTTCACCGTCTCCATTGTATTCCATTATCCCGTCTCCCTCATAATTCATCATCACAACTGCTAATATATCAATAGTCATCATCTCATCCACAGGCATTTACAACTTATCACATTCCATCTGGGTGATTGAATGAGGGATCATTCCCCTTGATGTATCCTAGAGAGAATCACAAATGAAAAACAAAGAAAACGTAAACAGGAAATAACTACCAAAGTCAAATACAAGCAATTAATCAAGTCTTAGTCGTATTCCCCAGGAACAATGCCACTTTTTGATAACGCTCAAACCACGCCTCCTACTAAAGTATGAAGCTGCGTTGTCAATAAAGAGAACCCAACGAGAGAGTTGGGGTCAGACCTGCAGGGAATATATGTAGGAAGATCTAGATAGCATACCGGTAAGTGAACTTGTTAGTTGAATTTATAATTTGGGGGTTTAAGAAAAATAATAATTAAAAACAATGATTGAGATTGTGATGCAAATCAAGAGTTAATAATAACTGGATTTGTGTTCCCCATGGGTTTATAACTGCTTCGGGTGTACACACGTGATCGATACCAATTCTTGCCCCAAGACTAATAACGAGGTTCATCCAATGACTGGTTCGTCCCTATTGGATGACCATACTCAATCACCGGGTCGAGTCTCATGAGCGGTTTCATTAATCGTTATCAATTTGTTCTATTTAACTATCCTGCAATCATAACTCTAGTTAATACAATGATCATCGAGATCAAGTTTGCTGTAATTCTCTTTTCCTAATATCTATATCTCTAGACTTAAGCAAGTAAAGAATTTGGGAAAGTCCTAATGTTGTACACCGTTAGAAATGTTTAAGCATGAAGAGAATACAATACAAGCGTTTTCATTGGTTTTGAATCACTCTTGTACAGCCTAGCTCATTAATCATCATGTTTCCCACAACCCTAGCTATGGAGGTTTTAGCCTCTCATAGTTGCAAGGTTGTGATATGCATTAATAATTAAACACATAAATCAATACTTACAATTGTAGATGAGAGAAAAACTTCTTTGATTATATCCGAAATACTCAAGAACAATTCACAAAGATCAAGAAGAAATCAAGAAAAGGTTGATCACAAGACAATCAACTCAATTCTATGTTGTCTCTATGTTCTCTGAAGTTCCCTAACGTCTTCTCCTGCTATCCGTATGTCCTTGGCTGACTGAAATTTGGCTAAGTGTTGGGCCTTGGTAAGACTCGTACATGCTTCCTATGAGTCCTACTGCTCTTTCATGGCTTGACTACGAGGATTCAATTTTTCTGATGTTTTGTCATGAGTGTGTTAGTATGACTCATACCTTGCCACTCACGACTCATTACTGTCTATCCGTATCCAGGAGTCACCCTCTTGTGCAATTCTTCTGAATATTTTCATGACTCAATTCTATGGCTTGTACAAGCGTTGTATGACTCGTACTGAGAGTCATAGGATGCTCTCACAACTCTGACCATCTAAAACTTTTCACACGATCTTCAGTGGCTCGTACTGAAGTTGTGACTTTAGCCATTTTCTATACTTTCAGGCTATCTTTTGCACATTCTTTCTCAAACCTAATTGTCTGTAACCAGAGAAAAGTGCCTTATATCCATATAAATACACCTAAGTCCATTCTATTTTCTTAGTTTTGAGCGTCGAAAGTGCGGCAAACTCCACCAGCACATCACAACTCTGTAGGGAAGTGAGGATGAACATGAGATTGGTATCAACCAATATTCAATTGAAAAGGTAGGATTCTCAGCCTAACTGAAGGAGCGGTCCATGAAACAGATTGCCTGAACCCTCAGGATCTGGGCAAGAGCTGAAAAATTCATGAGAAACAAATCCTGAAACAGTGGTAAGTTCTGAAGAAGGAACATATGAGGGAAAATCACCTGACACTGTTCTGAAACAAACAGTGAAAAATCCACAAGAATTAAACTTGGGCCCTGGAAGCATCAAGCTCTCATCCCTTGATTTAATCATGACTGGTCTTTATAAGAGAATCCAAACCAAGGCCTTCATGAATTTTTTGTCTTATTCAACTTTCTTGTCTTACATTGAGCCTAAAAATTATTGTGAAGCCTTGCAGGACCCATATTAGGTAATGACTATGCAGGAAGAGTTCAACCAGTTTGAAGAAGCAAGGCATGACTCCTAGAACCACCATAGATGGGAGGTGTACTATGAATTGAAACAAAGTGGGTGTTTTAAAATAAGTTAAATGAATAGGGAGCAATCACCCAAAACAAAGCCCATATGGTGGTTCAGGGCTATAACCAATAGGAAGACATCGACTATAAGGAGATCTTTGCACCCATTGCTAGGATGGAGTCAATTAGGATGCTCATTTACAACACATATGAGTTCGCATTCTATTAGATGGATGTCAAACGTTTCTTCCTAAATGGAGAATTAAAAGAAGAGATATATGTTCGTCAACTCCCTGACTTTGAAAATAGTGATTTTCCTGATCATGTTTATAAAATGGATAAGACTTGTACGGTTTTTTTTAAAACAAAGCTCCCACAGCTTGGTATGAGCGCCTATTAGAATTGTTGATGAAAAATGGGTTTTCCAAGGGAAAATAGACAATACCTTATTTTTAAAAGGCAAAAATAAAGACTCATCATTAGTTGTACAAGTTTATGTGGATGACATTATTTTTTGTGCAACTAATAAAGTCTTGTGAATGAATTTGCCTTATTGATGAGTAGTGAATTTGAAATGAGTATGATGGATGAGCTTAATTTCTTTTTTGGGTTTACAAATCAAATAATTTTTGAATAATTAATAATTCATAATAAAAATATATAAAGGAATTTCTTAAGAAATATGATATGGAATCTGCTAAATCAATTGACACCCTTATAGCTACTTCCACCAAACTAGATCCAAGATGAACATGAAAAATTTAGTTAGTGACAAGTTATAAAGAGAAATAATAGGGTCACTTCTTTATTTGACTACAAGTAGACCATGTATTTTGTTTAATGTTGGATTATGTCCATGATTTCAATCTTCTCCTAGAGGGCCACATATGACAGCAGTAAAACGTATTCTGAGATACTTGAAAGAAATAGATAATCTGTGTTTATGGTATCCAAAAGGTGGAACTCTTGATTTAGTAGGATATGTAAATGTTGATTATGCAGGTTCCTTGATTGACAGGAAGAGCACCTCAGGTATGACACTTTCTAAATTCTTGCTTAATCTCTTGGGATACAAAGAAATAGAATTCCATTGCTTTATCCACAACTGAAGCTGAATATATGGCTGCTGCATCTTTTGTGCTCAGCTACGTAGGATAAAACAATAATTGCGGGATTATAGTTTGGATATAGGCCTTCATGCCAATCTTTGTGATAATACTAGTGCAATAAACATTGTAAAAAATTCTTGTCAGCATAAAATAACAAAACACATAGATATTAGATATCACTTCTTGAGAGATAATATTGAAAAAGTCATATCCATGAGTTTTGTAATACTAAAATCAAGTACTGATATTTTCACTAAGGCTTTGGATAGAGAGCAGTTTGAAAAATGGGTTGGAGCTTGGGTTAATTAAGATTAACTCAACACTTAGCTCATAAGTTCTCTCTTTTGGCTTAAAAATAAAAAAATAGAATAAAAAAGGCTTTTTCCGATGACGTATGGATGACGACCATCTTAGAGGATATCTTCGTCACATTTTTTATTGTTTTGGTTCAATTCATGGTGCAATGATGATGCATACTCACAATTCATAACTTCAGTATATATATGGAATATGTCTACTGATTTTGACCATGTTGAATTTTGCAGAACAGATGAGAACACATGCGACCTCACAGGGAATGCAGTTAGGTACAGTCCCACTTGCATATTCATTACCTTTCAATGTTCAGTGCGTCATTACCCACATCACCACCTTTGTCATTTCATACGTCACATCACTCCTAAAATCCCACATCACTACCTTTTAAAAATTCTTGGTATTCCAATCACCCAAAACCCTTAGTCTTTCCCAAGCCCCTTGTCTCCCTCCCATTTCTATTTCTTGCCTTTTTTTCTTTCTTTTCATATTCTTCCTCTTTTGTTCACTGGTAGCAATGGCATCCTTATCCCCTCCAAGTGTTCCACCTACTCTTGGTCAAACCCCTCCTCTGTCTCCTTTACCGAAATTCTCTAAGTCTCTCCTCCTTCTCCAGAAAACCCTTCGTTAATCGCGTCTCTCCTTCCAGTCTCCTACCTTCGACTGAGGGCAGGATCATGTCATCTTTGGAACCTTTGTCCATTGGCTCCCTAAGTCGTCTATGGAAATTGCCAGGTTCTCTTGGGAGGAGAGTCGGAAGATAGTCCCAGTGCTACTTCTCCATCACAGATTGATTTAACAACTCTAATCACCGATATCCGGAGTCGATATATCTCTCACGAGTCTTTACCAAAATTCCCATCACCAGCCGACTCTAGTTCAGCTAGTTCCGACTTGGCGTCCTCTAAAAGTGAACAAACCCCAGCCACTATTTTTCTCTTTGATACTGGCGGTATTGATCTGATTCCACTTGGATGATCTCAAGAAGGGCTCGCAAGAGTCTTGGGGTTTTCTAAGACTTTTGACTCTGGGTTAAAATTTTCCTACGTTCTTGGTCTTGCATCTCGCACGTGGGCTCGTTAGTAACAGTCATGGCAAAAATCCAATACCAATCCTATACCCGCACCCTATCACCAAGACCAGGCTTAAAGTCAAGATTTCTTTGAGCGAAACTAAGCCAAAGGAGTAAAATGGTATTTCATTCTTTTGACTCTTGTTTTACGATCTTGTGATCCAAAATATCTGATCAAGGCTGGACTAGTTATTTTCACGTAAAAATTCTGTCATTGCTCATCCGGAGATTGTTGAATTCTTTAGTCATTTTTCCATTTCGCATGGGTGTATTACCAATTAGGGTGAAGAATTATTATTTATGTTTGACTCCCACTAAGTTGGGTTCCTTATTAGGTATTTCCTGATGGTTTACAGCTTACATCAAAAAGAATAGGTATGGCCTAACCTTCCCTCTTCCATGAAACCCCTGGATATTATTTGCAAGTTCTCTGGGAATCCGTCTAGCTCCTCTGGTCTAAAGTGTTCAGGAAACTCATGTCTCCCTATCACCAAGTTCCTATTTGCCTTTTTGATAAAAAATATGGTACCTCGCTAGGAGCGAAGGGATGCGACCTCTTTTCTTGATTTGACATTAATGAAACTTCTTGATTAGGAGATGCCAATTGTCTTCAAATTGGTCTTCCTACCTTACCAAAGTTGCTACAAATGTGAAACAAAATCACTCCCTCCCATATGGTGTGTTTAAAAAACTGGGTGTTCACTTTACTTCTTTGGATTACTATTCAACCCATGATGCTCTTGACTTCTATAGGACTAGAGGGTCAAGATACTGTTATAGGTGGCCTTATTAATGTCGCTGGTACTACACCTTCTCAAGGTGTACCCAGAAATGGAGAAGTTGGTTCTGGAGAATGATAGGTTGCGTTTGGAGAATGAGCAGCTTAAAGATCAACAAACAAAATGAGGAAATAGCGACAACTCGTCACAATGATCTGACCCTGATTTGAAGTCTGTCCCCTCCTTTCCATGGCCTCTCCTTTGGTTGCTGCCCTAGTCCCACCTTCTACCCGCTCCTTGACCTTGTCCTAGCTCGTTTTGTGTCTTGAACATTGCTGGTTTTTCATTATGCTTTTGGGTTGTATTTAGTGACTTCTTTGCTAATCATGTATGTATTTTGTTCATGTGCTATATAATGGGATGGTCTTTATCATTAGATGACTTTTGTACTTTTGCAAGTTTATGATTTTTGCAGATTACCTCAGTGGTAGTGAATTGAAAACTATGTGTCCTGCTATGTTTCCTTTTTTACTAATGCTAAAAGGGAATGAGTGTGAAATATGCTAGTATTGAATGACATCTTAGGTCAACCTAAGTCTCTCAATTTAGTTAATCTAAAGTCTCAATTTGGGGATTGTGTTTAAAATATGGTACAAGCATATTTTATTTATCATCATCAAAAAAGAAAAATATGTTAAGTCTTGATTTTGACGACGAAATAATAAAATACGCTTGTCATACGTTAGGAAAATTATTAGCAATGATCAGGTGAGTTGGTAGTAGATAAATATAACCAATTATTTGCTAATCATGTTGGAAATATATTTTGTGCTGGGAATTTACAAGTAAAAAGCGGAGTTCAACAAAGAAGTCTACGTATTAAATCAGATAAGGAAAGGACTCTTGATTGATAATCTAGAAGACATCGTATCCTTGTGAGAATCTAAGAAGCAACATATGGGCGTATTATAAAGGATAGTGAATGTGATGAAGTTATTATTTTATTCGATTCTTCAGCACATCCCACTGGTTTTGATCGTATACTGGCAATCAAAGTTAAAGAGAGTTGGCACGTGCTGACAGTTCTGTCACTCCAGTTAACTGCGCAGATTATCTTTTGAGTTAACTCTTAGTGAATGAAGTATAATTAAGTTTTGAGCTGTAAAAAGAATCTGTTTCTTGTTTAAGTTTGTTTGTTATTCTGGTTGTTTTTCTTGTTTTAATCTAAGAGTAGTTTAGAACGGGTTAGGAATTTTGTTAAGGGCTTAAGGGTAGGTCCATTGGATTGCGAGACGTAATTCATAAATTGGCTCGGTGTTGTTTTAGTGGAAGTTAAGTTGAAATCTTACTAGGAGTAGGTCATAGTTTTATGTCCATTTGAGCCTGGATGGTTTTCCACATATAAATCTGGTGTCTCCTATTTACTTTCCGTATTTATCTTTTCTGCTTGCAAAAAAGATAACAATTCAAGAAATAGTGATCCAGTCTATTTCCATCTAATTGAAAAGAAAATAATTTAAGTTCTTATTAAATAAAAATTAAAAGTAAACCCAATTAATCTAATTTCTTAGAAGTCATTTTATAACAAGTTCTCTCCAAAACCAAATCAAATCAAAATTTGACTGTATCAAGTTGCTATTTGCTAGCACTTTTGTAAGTTGAAATTTATTTTACCTGAGTTAAATAAACTACAGCTGCCACCAAAGACTAAATCTCTTACTATAATCAATTCATTAAGGGTTGGGTCAATAGTTGAATTCGGATTTATAATGGATTAAATCTTAAATAAATTTCAATAATGATTTTAATTTTTTTAAAATACTTTTTTAAAAAGTTTTATAGTTGTGACTTCATTAAATAAGTATTAAAAATTATATTTTTTATTTTTTTTATTTTTTTTATTTTTTTTAGTTTTTTTAAAAAACAAATAAAATTAAGTAATTATAGTGTCAAATTTATCAAAAAATTGAAACCATTCAAAAGCTTCTAAATCTTAGCCCTTAGGTTTAGATACAAAATGAGATGATTTCAGGAAGTTAGGTGCGAGAAAGAGTTACAGACATTTACGAGGTAAATATATGACAACAGAGGGCGTATGTCTTAAATTACTACTCTATTTTTTATTCCCTTATATTAAAAATAAATTTTGTTATCTTATTTAATTATTTTAACAAATTTAAAAATTTTGAATTTTAAAAGGAAAGAAATATTATTTTATGTTAAATAAGTACATAAAATATTATTAGTTAAATTTAAAATTTTAAAATATAATTAATGAGATTAATTAAGTAGAGAGAATACATAAAAAAACCTCTCAACTAAGACCTTAATTTTAAGAAGACACTTAAACTTTGCAGGGTCCTATTATCCCCTAAATAATTTTGAACATATATTAATACCTCCTTTTTTGACACCTGACATAGAGAGATTAAAGAGCGTGAGGAATACAAAATAGTAAATTTTTATTTGTATAAGTTTTTCTTTATAAAAAGTATATTTTCAATTATTCTTGTCATTTTAATTCTTTTTTTCTTTTCTTTCTTCCACCATTTTTTTCCACAACTCTACCCACTTTTTTTTTTACTACTATCCTTCAATTTTTTCTTCTAATCCAAAATCATATTCAAAATATTTTCTTAGATTTGAATAATTTTACAAAATTATTAAATTTTAAGATCAATGGAGGTAGACTTTAATTTATTTTGTTATTTTGATCTTCAACCCAACACTAAATTTTTTTAAAGAAATGTTTATTTTTAATTAGGTTGAACTTATATAAAAAGAAAAAACTAATTAATGATATTGCAAAATTTGAATTTATAGAGAAAAGAAAAAATCACTAATGAAGAAGAAGAAAAAATGAAAAAAATCCTAGAGGGAGGAGTTAAGCGAAGAGAAAAAGCGCAGGTAGGAGTGGGTTGATTGGGGAAGAAAAGAAGTGGAAGGATTGGATGTTAGATGGGAAAGAAGAAGAGGGTGCAGGGTGGGGGGTTAGCTGGGGGAAGAAGAAGTGTGTGGGGTGGGGGTGGGGTGGGGGTGGGGTGGGGGAGGGGGAGGAGGAGGAGAGGTGGATAGGGGTATTTGGGGAAGAAGAAGGCTGGGTGAGGGGGTGGAGTAAAAAAATTATTTATGATAAGTAAAATAAGAAAAAAAAAAAATAATTTTTAATTAAATAACACGTGTCAAATAAATATTGGGGTGTGATTTATACCTTCTTTTAAAGTGGATTGAGTCAAAAGGAGGTAATAATATAAGTTCAAAATTATTTAGAGGAGTTACAGGACCCCCGCAAAGTTTAAATGTCTTTTTAAAATTAAGGTCTTAATTCAAAGAGGTTTTTATGTATTCTCTCAATTAAGTAAATATGCTACATAACATTAAAGTTTTTTTAAAGAAATGTGCTTGATCATCAGAGACCAAGTAATATAAACAGAGGGAGTAGTAATATCTTTAAAGAAGTCCTACATATATCATAGAAATATTACTCCATGATTAGGGTTTGATATATAGCCAAACGAGAATTTAAAGTTTAAAATTGATGTGTTCTACTTTTAAAATTTTATCGTTGAACTATTAAACTTTCAAAATTATAAGTTCGGAATTTGATATTTATTGATATTCTAATAATATTACTTTGGGTTCGTTTGAAGTTACTTAACAAACAGACTATCCCCTTCCGGTGGTGTAGCTACATAGACCTAAGGGTGATCATTCGAACGCTCTTTGTTAAAGTTATATTATGCATATAAAAAATAATATTATGTATATATAGCTCAAAAATAATATTTTAAAGATACATTAAAATTTTAAATACTCATTATAAAGAATTCTAATTTGTTAACAAAAATTAGAATCGTTCTTACTGCTATATACAACTTCATTTAATGCAACTAATATCGGAATCGTTTGTACTGCTAGGTATTCTGGCTCTAGCACAAAAGTACAAAAATGTTTCTCCTCTTGAGTAACTTGTGACGTGATCCAATAAAAGTTGCACCTTTTTAGTTGAACTACACGAGAAGCCCATAGTTCCAACTATTGGTAATTATGACTACCCTGCAACTACTGAACTTTTTAACCTTACTCACACGAATAACCAACAAGTGTTCTAACAAACTTATTTTTCTCAAGCTTTATCTTCATTGTTATAGATCCAATATCTTGAAATCCTAACATACATGGAAAAACAACTAGAGGAAGAAGAAGAAAAAAAGAAAAATGCTCAAGAAAATTAGACTTCAGTGCTCCTCTCTTGTCAACTAGACGTCCTAGCGAAAAATCATTGTCTTGCTCCAATAATATCCCACCTCAACTTTCAATAGATATTTTTAACAGAGTTCCATTTTCTTGGGAGCAAAGTCCTGGAAAACCAAAGGAAATGCGGGTGACCAACATTGCGGTGTGCCACCTCCAAATTGCCACCATGTATGTGGCATACAAGAAAAGAATTAGCTACAAGTACTACTAAATCTTACGATGAGGTCTACGATGGCGATATCGACAACGATGATCATGACAATTATGAAGATGATGTTAGGAATATTGACAACCATGATGTTTTTCTCAGATGCTCTTGATGTTTTCGTTAGGGAGTCGATAGACATGATTAGTGACAGAACACAGAAAATCAAATACTTCAACAAGTATGGAATTTGTTGAGGAGCCTTATGATTGGAGCACTAATAAGCCAGCAGTACCAAATTTCATTATACAGAGATTTCTTAAAGATGCAAAGGAACTAGCTATTTCATCTGCCTTGGAAAACAGTAGGAAGAAATTACTAGAGGATGAACAAAACGGAAGACGACCACGTAATTTTTCGCCCAAGGCAGCATCATGTGGGCTTGACATGTTTATTCCATGGAGGATTAAGCCCAAACCATGTTGTGCGAAGAATTCAGTAGTGGCAGCTTCTCCAAGAATGAGACCTCAATGGAGCAACAGAGACAGACATGCATCAGATGCGGATCCAAGATTTTAGTAGCACATGTATATCTTGAGGTGAATTTAAGATTTAGAGATTTTAGCTACGTGTTCGAAAAAAAACATGATCTATAATATACTTATATTTTTTATTTTATTTGAATTTGTATAAGTGAAAATTTGAGTTGAAAGTAATGAATTCAATTGAATCTGTTAGATGATAAACTGCTCCACAATCCCTCATGTATGTGTGCTAATTGGCATCATATTAAGCTCCTTTTGTAATTACTACTTTTAATTACTACTTTTGTGATAATTATCAACTTGATATAAATATATATTTTGCAGAATATTCAACTTTATATGTTAGAACTTAGTCCATTCATGATGGTGGACCTAATGCCCCACATCATTCATGAAATTATAAGTTACCACCCCATCACAAAAGTCTGAGTTGAAAACTTTTGAATTAAAATTGAGTTAAAGTTACACTAAGGAAGCAGAGTTATAAGTGACATAGAGTTAAAAGTCACTAAGTTCACCTACAAAAGGGAGTGATTTGTGCTATTCTTAACACACCAAAATTCGAGTGGAACCTTCCCAGACTGAAGAGTGTAGTTGTGGAGAATATACAAGATTTCATAAGTGATCTTGTAAGAAATCGCTAAGAAAATTGGTGATGATAACATATTACTTATCTTAGAACGGGGTATGTTTAATTTTACCTAAATCTCCAAGTAATTATACTTTCTTAGTATTAAAGCATGGTATAATTGCGTTTATTCCACCATTGTATGGCTAAAAATTAAGGAAAAATTGAAATTTTCATTTGCGAGATATTGCAGGTCAATTTTATTTTTATTTTTAAAATTAAAACATGATGAACGTTCTCATTTTTTTTTACTATGTTTTCTCCCTATATAAACTATTTCAGTGGGAGAACCTTATATTACTGCAAATATCTTTTGGAGAGATCTTCAGCAATATATTATTTGTAAAATTTTGATATCACATGAGAGAGATATGAGTGTCTAAAGTTGGTTTTCTGAAACGGAAAGAAAACTGGAAACTCAGTAAGAACGCCCAAATATTCGATCTATATTTCTCCCTTTAAAAATTTTCACTATGTGCAAGCCATATATTACCAAAAAGATATTTTTGATGTTTACTAGATGGTAAATTATTTGTAGATCTTTGATATCATATGAAGGAGATATGAATGTTGATAGTTGGGTAACTAACACATAAGGAAATCTGAAAATTCAGCTTGAACGCGACAAATTTGAAATATGGTTTTTCTCCCTCTACAGGCTTCAACTATGTGCTAGTCATATATATATATATATATGTAGACTTTTGATATTGCATGAAGAAATACGAATATCAAAAAGTTGGTTGCCTCCAAATATAATATGAAAATTTTAAATTTTAAGATTTGTTTTACAGACCTAATGGAAATAGAAATGACATGTCAAATATTTTATTTTGTTTCATATATCAATTTGAAGGACTTTACATGTTATTTCTTTTTATATATCATATGTGTTAGCCCATATAATTGTTAGCAGATGGGCCTTAGGGTTTACTAGGTAGTCCTATGGACATTGCAAGTTTTAGGTAGTCCTATGGGCATTAGGATTTTAGGTAGTCTTATGCTACATATATACCCCCTTCCCCATTCTAGATCATAGTATTCAATTCTCAGTTAGCCTTTTTGATTCTTTCTTTCTTGTTCTTCAATAAAACCCTTGTTATATATCAACGGCAGTATCAGAGCCAAAATAAATCGATTCTTCCCTACTTGTAAGCCAATCACCCAATTTTCGCGGATCGGTTCTCCTGTGTTTGATGCTTCCGCTAAATTCGTTGTTGGTTTGGTTTGCTTTGGACGGCGTTGTATGATTGTCGTTGTTAGTTTGGTTTGATTTGGACGCCATTGTTGGTTTGTTTTGTTTTTGACTAGGGTATTTTGTTCTTATCGTTGTTTTGGGGTTGCTTATCTTGTTGTATTCCGCTGCTTTTGTCAATATGTCAGTAGCTCAGTCAATTGGTATGCAATTGGCTAAATATAACACAGCTAAAGAAATCCTGGGATCACTTGGAGGCGCACACTCAGTCTAATTTCCTTAGCGGTACCAATTTAGAGAATACGATATTCGTGCTCTTCAACAGAATGCTATGAGCATTCAAGATTTCTATACTGTTATGTATGATTTGTGGGATCAATTGGCCTTACCGAGAATCCGCAGAATTGAAAGGTTTGCGCCGTATATTGCTAGGAGGGAAGAGCAACGTTTGGTTCAATTTTTGATGGCATTACGTTCTGATTTTGAAGGACTGCGTGGGACAATCCTTCATCGATCTCCCTCCCCACAGTTGATTCAGTTGTCCATGAACTGATTGCAGAAGAGACTCGTATCAAGTCTCAATTGGATAAAGGGTCAAAAACACCTACTCTTGCTGTGTTTGTTGCTTCACCGGGTCAGTCCAGACCACAGCGTTCTCAGCCTCAGACTTCCAATCAATCGCGACGATCTCTAAAGTTGCGTTTGATGAGTGTGCATTTGCAAGCAGAAAAAATCATTGGAAGGCTCAGTGTTCGTTGTTACTCAACAAGGCTAAGTTTGGTCAGCAACAGAAGAATGGACAGCCACACTCCTTTGGTACTCCTCCACAGTTCGCTGCTGCTGCACCATCAGTAGATGCTGAGTCTAGCACTGTGCCTCCTTCGGCGTTGGATCCTCGGGTGTTCGAAAAGTTCAGACAGTTTTTGGCATCCAATCTCACGCCATGTCAGCGTCCATCTTAGGCCCAGCTTCCTCAGTACATCAGGTATTCCCCATCCTTGTGGATTCTAGTTCTGGTGCGACCCATCATATGTCACATATGTCTGTCATCTTTTGGTTCCTTGTCACCATTTCACCACTCTACATTATGTCTGCGATTGCACATCCCTATGCCAGTCGAGGGTGTCGGTTCTGTTACTACTTCTCACATTGTTCTGTCTGATGTCTATTATATTCCTAAATTTGCTTTCAATCTTACTTCGGTCAGTCAGTTGTAGAACTGGTCATTGGGTATTCTTTTTCTGACTCTGTTTGTGTTGTACAGGACCAACACACACCAGAAGGTGGTGAGATTGACGACTGTGAGTTAAGAACTCTATGTCCTGGAGAGTCTCGAGTGTCTGCTGTTGCCGCCTCGAAAAATTGATTTGTCTTCTTTTTCGTTTGAGTCCCATTGTCGTCGTAGTTTTATCTTTGGCATTCCACTTCAGGACATGTATCAGTGTCACGTTCACGTTTTTTAGCCTCTACTGGTGCTTTAGGTCATTTTTAAAGCACTTCTGATATTTTTCTGATTGTAGTGGTTGTAAACTGGCAAAATTTTCTGCCTTACCTTTTAATAAAAAGTATGTCTTATTCAGTTGCTCCCTTTTGACATTATTCATTACGATGTATGGGGACCATCACCGGTATCCACTAGGAGTGGTTAAATTTAATATGTTTCGTTTTATAGATGACTATACTCGGTATACCTGGGTTTATCTTATGAAGCGCAGGTCTGACTTCTTTGGTATTTACAGCAATTTTAGAGCCCTTGTTAAAACGCAACATTCAGCTGTGATAAAGTGTTTCGGAGGTGTGACTTAGGGGTGAATATACCTCCAATGATTTCACTCGGGCACACCTCTGATGGTACCATACACCAGTCATCTTGTACAGATACTCCTGAGCAGAACAGTGTTGCCGAAAGGAAACACCGTCATATTGTTGAGACAACACGCTCCTTACTATTATCTGCAGAGGTTCCTAGTAATTTTTGGGGAGAAGCAGTCCTTTCTTACGTATATGTAATCAATCCATTCCTACTGCATTGACTTCAGGGATGTCTCCGTTTCAGAAATTATATGGTCACATGCCAGATTACTCTGCGTTACGCGTTTTTGGATGTACTTGTTTTGTCCTTCGTCCTCATGTTGAAATAAACAAGCTGGAGCCAAATCAGCTATATGTGTGTTTTGGGGTATGGTGTTGGACAAGAAGGTTATCATTGCTATGATCCGCCAAGTCAGAAATTATATGTTTCACGGCATGTCACCTTTTTGGAGAATATTCCTTTCTATTCAATTCAGCTAAATCCACTTGATGTTACTAAGTCAGATCTTCGGCGTATTGATCCATTTGGCATTGACACAGAGGCTTCAGTTTCGGATTCAGCCGTGCCACTCGATGTGCCGCCTGACAGTGCTTCAGCCCCGCCGGGGCTGGAGATCCACCACCTCTGGGGAGGTCTACTCGTCAGAGTAAGTCCACCAGACTACCTGATTTTACTTTATTCTGCCTACCTACACACCCCCATTTGCTTCCTTTATTGCACACATACATCAATTGTCTGAACCTGAGTCCTATAGAGGCTGTGTCTGATCCTCTTTGGCAGAATGCTATGGCGGAGGAACTCATTGCTCTTAATCAAACACATGGGATTTGGTTACCCTCCCACCTGGTAAACATACGATTGGTTGTCGATGGGTGTATAAGATAAAAAAAAAGCCTGATGGGTCTGTTGAGCGATACAAGGCTAGACTTGTGGCAAAAGGGTACTCACAAAAATATGGTATGGACTATGAGAGCCTTTGCCCCGGTGACCACCACAAAAAGATGACATTTGTTCGCACTATGATTGCAGTTGCATCCGTTCGACAATGGAAGATGGCTACAAATGGATATCAAGAATGCATTTCTAGATAGTGATCTCCAGCGAGGGAAGTGTATGTACTCCTCCACCAGGTATTGATCACCCAGCCGGGTGAAGTTTGTCGACTTCGAAAAGCTCTATATGGTCTCAAGCAAGCCCCTCATGCTTGGTTTGAGAAATTCACCACTATTGATTACTTGCCAAAGCTGTCCCGAGTAACCATGATTCGGCGTTGTTTGTTAGAAGTACGAGTGCAGGGGGAATCCTTTTGTCCTTATATGTAGATGATATGGTTATAAATGGTGATGATCATGATGGTATTGAGTCATTGAAGCATGATTTGGCTCATCGGTTTGCCATGAAGGACTTGGGCCTGCTACGTTATTTTTTTTGGGTATTGAGGGTGGCTCAGTCGAAGGCTATCTTCTCTCTTAGACCTAAAGTATATATCTGACTTGTTTAAACGGGCATGCCTTTCTGACAACAGGACTGCGGATACTCCACTTGAAACCAATGCACGGTAGTCTCTAGTGATGGTGTTTTGTTAACAGATCGAGTCTTTATCGGACTATTGTAGGTAACGGTGTATCTTACCGTTACTCGTCCGGATATAGCTCATGCAGTTCACGTTGTTAGCCAGTTTGTTACTGCTCCTACTTCAGTTCACTGGGGAGCTGTACTTCGTATTTTGAGATATCTTCGTGGCACCCAGTTTCAGATTTACGATATGAATGACTGGGTATTTCTGAAGAATATCTCCGATGAAAAGGGTGATGAGATTCAGTAGAAGGGTAAGCTCAGTCGAGGTTCATTGGGCCTTATCAGATTCGTCGAAGAATAGGCCAAGTGGCTATCAGACATTTGCCTTCAGCACGCGATACCATTCGGGCTTTGCAATGGACCAACAAATTTACGAAGATGTATGATGTCCATCTTTTTTGACATAGTTGGAAAGTTCCTAGAGGTCTTCGTAGATGACTTTTCAATGAGTGGTTGATTCTTCTGATGAGTTTCTTTACCAGCACAGTCAAGTGCTTTGTAGATGTGAAAACCAACTTGGTGTGAAACTAAGATAAAGAGCCATTTTAGGAATTTTGAAGGAAGGCATTATCTTGGGCCATAAGATTATTAGAGGGCATCGATTGACCAGGATAAGATCAAAATTATTACTAAGCTTCATTTACCTACTTCCAATAAAGGTGTTTGGAGCTTTTTTGGAACATGCTGGATTCTACCTGAGTTTATCAAGGATTTCTTGAAGATCAGCAATCTAATATGTAAGCTTTTTGAAAAAGAAGATAAATTATGTTCGATGAGAAGTGTCCAAAGGCTTTTGATAAGCTGAAGGTTCGACTGACTAAAACTCATATTATCACCACTCTATACTAGTCTCTTCCATTTAATCTTATATATGATATAAATGAATTCGCAATTGGGCTTGTGCTTTTCCAGAGGCACAACATGATCCTTCATCCTATATACTATGCTAGAAAAACTCTGATTGATGATTAGATGAATTATATAAGTGACTAAAATGGAGCTATATGAAATTGTCCCATGCCTTTGAAAAATTTAGGGTACATTTGTAGAGGTCTAAGTGATTATCATTCACTAACCATGCCAGCACTTGAGTATTTGATGGCGAAAAGGATACGAAACCAAGGTTGATCAGATAGGTCCTATTGCTATAGGAATTTGACTTTTAAGTCAAAGATTGATAGGATACTAAAAGCCAAGTGACTTACCTCCTTTCTAGAATTGAGGACGATGGTAGTCCATACGAGTTGGAACTTGATGATGCTTTCCCTAATGAGTGACTTCCAACACTATCTAGTGAGCTAGCACTATGTATGATGATATTTCAAATTTCTTGGTGACTGTCTTATTTTAGAGGAGGTGAAATCTTATCATAGGAAAAAAATTATGAGAGAGTGCAGGAATTTACTTTTGGGATGACCCATATCTGTTCTGAATATTTTCTGATAATATCATCGGTTGGAGTGTATCTGAGGAGGAGTGATGCATATTCTGAAGGCATTGCCATGACTCTCCTGGTTAGGTTATCATGGAGGTAACCGAACAATAGCAAAAGTTCTAGAGTGTTTCTATTATTAACCCACCATTAACCATGATTCAATTATGATGGAGAAGTCTTATTATCAATGTCAGAGGCAAGGCTCCATCCTGGGAGGCACGAGATCCCTCTAAATTTTTGTACTACAAAGTTTAGATCTTTGATGTATAGGGATAGACTTTATGGGTCCCTTTGTAAGTTCCGATGGGATAACATACATTCTGGTAGCTATGTAATATATCTCCAAAATAGGTGTAAAAGCAATTTCTCTGCCCAATAATAAAGCCAAGAGAGTGTCGCTTTTCTCAAGAAAAATATCTTTACCTATTTTGGCTCCTCCTGATCCATAATCAGTGATGAAGTTTCTCATTTCTATAATAAGGCTTTTGAAAGGTCGCTTGAAAAGTATGGAGTTAATCACAAGGTGGCCACCCAATACCATCTGCAGACTAGTGGCCAAATGGAAGATCGAATAGAGAAATTAATAGTGTTCTAGCTAAAATTTTGAATACTGGTCTAGAAAGATGGATAATGCTATATGGGATACAGGAAGACCTTCAAAACTCATATTTGGACATCTCCTAACTACCTAGTTTTTTGTAGGCAAGTCATTTTGCTGGTTGAACTTGAACATAAGGCCTTGTGGGTGTTGAAGAAGCTTAATCTAGAGTGGAAGAAAACTGCAAGATTGAAATTGACTCAATTGAAGAAAGAGACTGAGTGAATTTCATTTCCAGGACTATGAGAGCGAAACTCCGTTGTTACTCCCTGTAAGTTCTATCATTTAGTGACACGTGCATACATATGTTGCGAGTTTTGGAGTACGACGCATGAAATAAAGGACCGGAGAATGAGTATACGAACAAAGAAATCGAGTGAACGGACGGGGCCGGAGGCCAGGTGCACCCTGGGTATCGCACCGTGCTGCCAGGCCGACGTTATGGGCGGTGTGTCGCCCCTGGCTTGGCGCTATGGACAGCGTGCCCTCACCACCCCCTTTACCACCTCGGCTTTATATATATAAGCCTCTTCATGTTAATTAAACCATTCTAACAATTTCCCTCGACCGAAAATAGGGCCTGAGCGACAACTTCTTCTATTTTTCGCTGAATTACGCTGCTAAACTCCTTCCAAATGCAAATTCATCCTGAATAACAATTTCTAGGCCAACGAGAAACATCCATGTGGAATTATTTCTTGAAAATTCGCTCGGAGTACGACCCGCTGAGTAAGAAGTTGGAGAAGTCGCTCCTAATTAGTCTAAGCGGCTACAGGTGACAGGTAAGCATTTCTACCTTCTAAATTCTCGAGAATTTGCTGTTTATCGATCGAATTGAATGAAGTAGAGTTATAGTTAATATTATTGAAAGATATAATCCATTGCTGAGTATTAGTATTAAAAATATCCTTATTCTCTCAGCGTAGGTGTAATAGCCCAGGCTGCCGCTTGTAGAAATTGTCCGCTTTGGAGCCTTCGCCCCTCATAGTTTTAAAACGCATCTACAAGGAAAGGTATCCAAGAACTTATAAATCCACTTTCTTCGTTCTCCTCCCCAACCGATATGGGATTCTCCTAAACCAATGTGGGATTAAGCCTAAGGCAAGACCACTCACCCCCCTTGGGACTCAGCGTCCTCGCTGAGGTTTGCCCCACCATCGGCCCGACATCGGCTCTGATACCAACTATAACAGCCTAGGTCGCCGCTTGTAGAAGTGTCTGCTTTGGAGCCTTCTCCCCTCATGGTTTTAAAACGCGTCTACAAGGGAAAGGTATCCAAGCACTTATAAAGCACTCTTCGTTCTCCTTCCCAACCGATGTGGGATTCGCCTAAGGCAAGCCTACACTTAACTTGGTATCAGAGCAGGTCCGTATCCGAGTCTGCAAGCCTTTAAGTAGAGTCTTGTCTATGGATGTGTTGTGCACACATACCATAGGCGGGAGGCTGCAAGGCATGACATGATGGTTACTCTTTATTCATATTCAGTCGTGCCATAGAGTAGTACAGTGTAGGGTTGAGTCCCTAAAGCTTATTATACTCTTTGTTTACAGATAAAATATTAGATCGACGAAATCCTATCACAGGCATAAAATTGGACATAGCAACACAGGAGGGGGCACCAGCAGGATGCCTCAGCCTCGTTTAGAATCAGCCCGATCTGAGGGCGATATAGAGGCATCGTCCCGACCTTCTCAGTAGTCTCCACCCATCAGGAGCCACTCGGGGATGAAACCACCTCCGGCCGGTTCCTATACCTACACCATATGACCGGGAGGTCAGGAGTGCAGTAGTTATGTTAGCGCAAATGAAGGCTGCAAGCAAGTCAATGCCACCTACAATGGCAGAATCATCAGGTGGGCCTGGTAGTTCGAGGTCCGAGAATTCCTGGAACTAGATTACACAGTTACCAGGACAGATCGAACACTTAGGACCCTCAGGACTTCCTGGATTAGATGCAGAGGATTTTTTCGGGTAATGCATATTACATCTACAGGAATCAGTCGAATTGGCGGTATTCCGACTGCGGGATATTGCTGTGTTGTGGTATGAGATTTGGGAACGGTCTCGCGGGAGAGATGTTTCTCCTCCGACCCGGTCAGCTTTTCAGAAGGCTTTCCTGGACCGTTACCTACCACGAGAGTTCTAACAGGCTCGAATGGACCAGTTTTTACACCTGGAGCAGGGGGCGATGAGTGTTCGAGAATATGCCCTGCAGTTTGATTCTTTGGCCCGCTATGCTCTGGCCTTTCTAGACACCATGCCATCGATTCACCGGTTTATTATGAGGCTGAACGCAGAGTATATTGAGGCCTGTATGACAGCTACTTTGTGGGAAGATATGGATATTGCTAAGTGCAGTATTTTCTAAGACTATTGAGGCCTCAGACAGCGGCAACAAGATAGCGGATGAACATTCAGAGCGACACTGAGGACAGGTGGGATGAGTTACAAGGGAGATTCAGGAAGGCCTAGGCCACGGTTGTGAGATGGAAGCCACCTGGACCCTGCCTCCATCACAACAGCAGAGGAGTAGTTTCAGTCGCCGAGGACAGTCAGAGTCCGGTGGAAGTTCTCGAACAGTAGATTTACCCCAGCAGAGGAGGGAAGAACAAAGAAGGTATACACCACCACTTTGCCCTATTTGCAGCCAACGCCACTCTGGAGCTTGCAGATATGGCTCCATAGGGTGTTATATATGTGGACAGGGTCATGTGATGAGAGATTGTCCAGCCAGGGGTCAGGAGTGACCGGGATAGACAGGACAGGGTATCCAACAGTGTGGCTCCAGCAGCCTCGGTAGAGGCGAGCGCAGGCCCTCAGGTACAGCAGGTAGAGGCCGAGGCAGATCAGGGGCCTCTAGATCAGAGTACCACAGGCCAAGCCATTACCTATGCATTACTAGGGAGCTAGGATTCAGAGGCGTCTCCAAGTGTTGTGACAGGAATGATGACTGTTTTCTCTCACCCTGCTTATGTATTTATCGATCCGGGATCTACCTTGTCCTATGTTACTCCATTAGTGGCTCGAAAGTTCAATATTGTACCGGAATTACTTCAGGAAACCCTTTTCAGTATCTACACCCATCGGTGACTCTATCATAGCTAGAAGGGTTTATCGAGGGTGTACAGTAGAGGTTGCTAGCCATCAGACCACAGCAGATTTGGTAGAGTTATAAATGGTTGATTTTGACGCCATTATGGGTATGAATTGGTTGGCTCATACTATGCCAATGTAGAATGCTGGACCAAGACGGTATGATTCCACTTTCTAGGGAAGCGTACGAGTGGAAGAAGTACAGCTATGCCAAAGGTAGGTTTATTTCCTATCTTCCGGGCGAGGAAGTTGATAGCCAAGGGATTGCATTACCACATTGTCAGAGTTTAGGATATGCAAGCAGCCCGACTCTTCAGTCCATTGCAGTAGTTAATGAATTTCCCAATTTATTTCCAGATGAGTTACCTGGTATTTCTAGAAGGGAAATATACTTTGCAATTGATTTATTGCCGAGCACTCAGCCATATCAATTCCCCCTTATCGCATGGCTCCTGCTGAACTCAGAGAACTAAAGGAGCAGTTGAAGATTTATTAGACAAGGGCTTTATCAGGCCGAAGTACTTCACCTTGGGGTGCGCCAGTTCTGTTTTGAGAAGAAGGATGGTTCCCTCGCATGTGTATAGACTACCGGCAGCTGAATAAAGTTACTGTCAAGAATAGTATCCGCTTCCCAGGATGATGATCTATTTGATCAGTTACAGGGAGATAGATATTTCTCAAAATTGACTTAAGGTCCGGATATCATCAAGTTCGGGTTTGTGAAGGGACATTCGAAACTTCCAGGACCAGATACGATCATTTTGAATTCTTAGTCATGTCCTTTGGGCTGACGAATGCTCCAACCATGTTTATGGACACGATGAAATCGTATTTCCAGGCCATAGCTGGACTTGTTCGTGATAATGTTTATTAATGATATTCTAGTGTATTCTCGCTCGGGGGAGGCGAGACCACCCGAGGATTATTTGCGGACAATGCTCCAGATTCTCAGGGACCGTCAGCTATATTTCATGTTCTCTAAATGTGAATTTTGGCTGAATTCAGTAGCCTTTTAAGGTCATATCGTGTCGGATGCTGGTATATAAGTAGATACAAAGAAGATAGAAGCAGTAAAAGCATAGCCCAGACCTACCACTTCGACTGAGGTATGCAGTTTCCTCCAGGGTTAGCAGGGTACTACATAAGGTTTGTTGAAGGATTTTCCACCTTAACGCTCTGGCCCAGCTGACGCAGAAAGCAGCAATTTGGTTGACTGAGGTATGTGGGCAGAGCTTCCAAGAATTGAAAGACAGGTAACATCAGCTCAATTGTTAGCATTGCCGGAGGTACAGAAGGTTATGCAGTTTATTGTGACACTTCGGGTGTTGGGTTAGGATGTGTTGATGTAGCATCGTAAAGTAATTGCTTATGCTTCCAGACAGCTGAGGAAACATGAAAAGAACTATCCTACCCATGACCTGGAATTGGCTGGAATGATTCACGCCTTAAAGATATGGATACATTACTTGTATAGGCGTCCCACGTGGATATTTTCACTGATAATAAGAGCCTACAATATATTTTCACCCAGAAGAGTTGAATTTGCAGCAGCGTCGCTGGTTAGAGCTATTCGAAAGACACTATGATGTGAATATTCTATATCACTTAGGGAGAGCTAATGTGGTGGCAGATGCCTTAACCATAAATCTATGGGAAGTCTGACATCACTTACAGCTTGAGCAGCAGGAATTAACGGGAATTGCATCAGTTAGCCAATTTAGCCGTTCGTGTAGCGAAAAGAGGGACAACAAAGCGGTAATTCAGAACACCGCGGTGTCATCTTTAGTTGTGGAAGTAAAGGAACGACAGTGTGAAGATCTAGACTGGTTCAACAGAAATAGAGTTCAGCAAGGAGAGGTGACAAATTTTCAGACAACCGAGGATGGGATATTGCGATATAAAGATCGCCTTTGTGTTCCAGACATTGCAGAGGCTTCGCCAGCAGATTATGGGTGAGGTACATTATGCCCGTTATTCTCTCCACCCAGGTTCGACGAAAATGTACCATGATATAAAAGAAATCTACCGGTGGCTAGGAATGAAGGAGGGGATAGCAGAATTTGTAACTCAGTGTCCCAGCGCAGCGGTAAAGCTGAACATCAGAAACCAGGTGGACTGACTCAGGATAGCTATGCCTCTTTGGAAGTGTGAAGCAATAAATACGGATTTTGTAGCAGGATTATCCCGCACCAGGCATAGATATGATTCGATCTGGGTGATTGTTGACAGACTGACAAAATCAACTCATTTCTGCCAGTAAGGGCTACCTTTTCCGCCGAGGGTATGTTGGGCTGTACTATAAGAGAAATAGTCAGGTTGCATGGATGTTCCAGTGTCCGTCTCTTCGACAGAGGGGCGCAATTTACAGCTAAATTTTGGCAATCATTTCCAGAGAGGCTTGGGGACGCAGGTTAACCTGAGCACAGCTTACTCATCCTCAGGCAGAGATGGACAGGCAGAGCGCACAATTTATACGCTCGAGGATATGTTGCGAGCATGTGTATTTGTTGGATTTCAGAGGTAGCTGGGATGAACATTTAACACTTATTGAGTTCAGCGCCTATAATAATAGTTACCATTAAGCTATTCAGATGGCGCTTTATGAGGCATTATATGGGCAGTGCAGATCTCAGTTGGTTGGTTTGGTGGGAGAATCAGCATTGATTGGACCAGATATCATTCATCAGTCAGAGAAAAAATTAAAGCTTACCAGAGAACGTTTACTGACCGCTCCAGAGCCGCCAGAAATCTTATACTGACGTGCGGCGCAGAAACTTGGAACTTAATGTGAATGACTGGGCATTCTTGAAAGTTTCGCCTATGAAAGGTGTAATGAGATTTGGCAAGAAAGGCAAAGCTCAGCCTGAGGTTTGTTGGGCCTTATCAGATTCGTCAAGAATAGGCCAAGTGGCATATGAGTTAGACTTACCTCCAGAGTTAGAATCTGTCCACCAAGTTTTCCATGTATCAATGCTGAGAAAGTGCATAGGAGATCCCTCGAGAATTGTCCCAGTCAAGATGTTTAGGTTACTGAGGAATTGGCCTATGAAGAAGTTCCAGTAGCCATACTAGACCGGAAGATCCATAGATTAAGAACTAAAGATGTTGCTTCTGTCAAGTATTGTGGCGTAACAGGAACCGGAAGGAAATGACTTGGGAAGCAGAAGAAGATATGAAAGCCAGATACTCTCAGTTATTTCAGACTTAGTTAGTCAGAGGTATGTTGATATTGCTGTTTTATGAGTTGCTTTATATTCATGTGTATGAGTGAGATGTTGACTTCAGTTTATTATGTAATGGATGATATAGTATTATATGGAGTTCCTGTATTGGACTTTTTCTGCGTTTCAGGATTTTTGAGATAGTCCATATTACAGGGAAATTGTGCCGAAATTTTCCAGAAAAGGAAGGTAGAGCCAGTTAAAATTTCTATAAACGGAAGTTAGCATGTCGAGGATGAATGTTCTTAAGGGGGGAATGATGTTACACCTCGTAAGGTTTTTGACACTTAGTTGGCACCTATTCGCATGTTGGTTAAGAGTTTTAGAATGCCATACGTGCGAGAAAAGGGCACCCGGGAGAGACCAGACAAGCGCCAAGTCAGGCGTCGCAAGGCAAATGCGCTTATAAATCGCATTTGAAAATCATTTATATAAATCACATTCGACAAATGCGACTTAAAGGCCCCAAGTATATAAGGCTCCCACTTTATTTTAAATCATTTTCCCTTCACATATAAATTCCAGTAAACGAACAGAAACAGGGGGAACAGAGGTTCAACATAAATTTCCTTCCGTTTACGCCGTCCAAGCGTAGTCCAAACTCAAATTAACTCCGGGTAGCGAAGTATAAAGCTGCAGGGAGCATTCCTACGGAGTTAGTTTTGTGAAATTCGGCCGACAAATTGTCACTCTCACTGAGCCAAGGTAACTGGAATTGCTCTAAACTAGTGTTAATACTCCCATCATTAAAGTTGAGTATTTCTCCCTTCTAGACTTCTGAGGAATTACGCGTTTTCAGCCGTTCATCGATAAGTCGAAGAATAGGAAGTAGGTATATCCATAAGTATGGTTTCTTTCCAAAATAATAGTAGAATTAATTCTATTCTTTCATGAATATGAATACAGTTGGGAGAAATAGCTGAATACTAGCCGAGCTACACCAGTTAATCTGAAAGTCGGCAGTTGAGGTATGTAAAACCAGTTTCTTTCGGCAAGCTAGTAGTTCTAGTATAGCAAAATAGTACAAATTCCAGTAGAATGTTTCATAAGCTGTATATTATATTCAGTATGAGTTCAGTAAGCATGTTAGAATTATTATACAGTGTTCAGCATGAAACTCAGTAAAACAGTTTAATTCCCAGCAGAATATTCAAAATACGGACCCCCGTTTTGGGGAACTGCATTACTTGCCTGCAGGTACTCATAGACGAGGAGCAGATCCCTCATAGTTCCAGCCAGCGTATAGGAGTCTTCAACTCCTATCATCCGGAGCTTGACATCTAAAGGTTTACTTCCCTTTTTTGTTTGTACAGTATGGGTAGGCCGGGGCCCTTTCGACAATCTTATTATTCTTAGAGGCTTGCGGATTGTATATTCCCTGGTTAGTTGCACCGATCGTGTGGAACCATGTGTATGTTTTAGTTTGCATGTGATGGCCGTGTGGGGCCTTGGTGTCAGTTGGTGAGCTTGTCGGTCACAGATCAATTTAGCACTTGATTCTACTTTTCAGTGATAACTAGTCAGCATGGTGGCCTTGTTGGCCCACCTTAGGTTCCTTTATGTTCAGTTGTTGCTTGTTAGCTATTATATTCCTCAAGGTAGCTGCCAGGCCTAGTCGGCCGGAGGCTGTATTTACAGCCTTTATATAGCCGTTGTTTCCATAAATCGAGTAGAGCCAGCCTAGCACCAGAAGTGCTTAGGCTCAGTAGTCCTAACAGTGCAGGTCCTAGTAGGGCACCAGGTGCCAGTCATGCCTCCCAAGGGGCGGCGTGATGGCCCAGGGCTGTAATTGAGTGGAACTGCTGGCTTCAGGTTGTGTTATACCCCGAACCCAAGTTAGACCCGGGAGTCAAGCGGAAAATGCCTCCCAAGGGGCGGCGTGATAGTAGGGCTGTAATTGAGTGGAACTGCTGGCTTCAGGTTGTGTTATACCCCGAGAACCCAAGGATTAGACCCGGGAGTCAAACGGGGAAAATATGGGAAATGTTGCAGCAGTGCAGAACGAGTTGTTAGACGACTCGTGAGGAGACCCACGAGTCGTCAGGCGGCTCGTGGGAGGTTGGAATGTGCTAAGGAGTTGAGGTCCCCACGGGCATGGGAACGACTCGTGGTTACCCACTACGAGTCATCAGGTCCCCCGTGGGGTGAGGTTAAGGGTTACCTGGGATGTTTTGACCAGTGTACCTAACGGATGAGACCCCACGAGTCGTGGTCGGCCTCAATGACTCGTGAGGTGAGTCGTGAGCAAGCCCATGGGAATCTAGTGGGGATGAGGCAGTGTACTTGACGAAAGGGCGTAACGAGTCGTATCCCCTGGGGATGAGTCGTCATGTCCCCCGTTAAGAGCCTAGGGAAATATTCCAGTGGACTTTACAAAGTGACCCAACGACTCATCATCCCTGGTAATGAGTCATCAGGTCGCCCGTTAGGGTCACCTGACAGTTATTTCCTGCGAATTAGTAAGGGCCTTCTCATAATTTCTACTCTCCTAAGACCTAAAATACGTTATTTTGAGGTCGGGACAGGGTCTTTTAAGGGAAAATCATCCATGATAAACCTCATTTGATACTTGTGAGTGTAGAGAGGAAGGAGGAAAGGAAATTCAAGTGTTCACCTTCAAGTTTTTCAAGATTCTACTTAGGATTTTCAAAGGAGTTAAGAGTCTCGAAATATCCAGGTATGTGGGGTTTTGAATGGGTAGTTTAGTCCCTACCCATGCCCAATTTCTCAAATACTTAGTTTAAATTACAAACTCTTGATGGGTCATAACCCACTTGAATGTTTCCCCAAAAATCGATATGAACATGTTGTAGTATGTTTAAAGTCATGGGTTTGAATTATTGAGATGTTTTCACTCATTTTCTTCAATATTTGATGATTTAATCCTTAAAAGCACACGTACCCTAAATCATGGGATTTGTAGTGAAATTCATAATTTTTGGTGGTTTCTAAAGCATGATATGAACTTTTGAATTCTAAGCATGTTTTCAATTACTCATGTTATTATGATCATGTTTTTTCAATAAATTAAGCATTTCAATGATGGTTGAGATTATGGGCAATGCCCACATGTCTCTTATGATTCCTGAACTATGATTTTGGCCAAACCAAGGGCCCCACTTCCATGGTTAGTATCACGAATTCTCAAGCATGTTATGATTGTCACAATTTAACTAGCCATGCATGTCATGTATGAATTTTATGAGCACGTTGCATGTTTTGGGAGTAGTACTTAACATCGAGTAGGTTTAGGGCCTAGGTTATGCCCCGAATCTCAAAACTACGTGCCACCATAGGTTATGTTTGGGACCTCCTCTGTGTCTGTACCTTATGCCCTACGGGGTCTTCATGAGTGATATCACGCCTTCATGGTTCATACCCTTGGCAAGGTATGAACGACCTCCCGACTAGGCTTACAAGTCGGGCTCCATGTGTGCTCATGTGGGGTATGTCGGTTATAGAAATCTCCCATTGTTCCTCATGTTTTAATGCATGTATGATTATGTTCTTTTGGCTCAAGCTGTACTTATGAAATGTTTTCCCTCATGTTATGACTACGACAGGTTTATGGGTATTTTGGAAATCTTGAGCCTTACGATATATATATACTTATGATTTCAGTATTTATGATCATTATGTTCCCCACTCTTACAACTTTCATGTTTTAAAGCATTTTCTTGCATACCTTGAATACTCAGTACCTTCCAAGTACTGACCCACATATTTTCAGAATTGGGTTCACAAGTTCAGCATCGTTCCTAGCTTGTGCCCAACTCTGCTCTCAGCCTTCGGTGGTGAGTCCTCATGATTCGAGGGCTCCTTGTTCGAACATTAATTACCTTTTGATTCCAAAAGGTTGGGGTTAGTTGGGGTCTTGTCCCTTCAACCCCTCTATTATGATTAGAGACTTTCAGACCTATGTGTAGTATTCAACCATTTATATTTGGATCTTGTATGGTGGTTTCTACACCTCTTGTTACGATTTTCAGCTAGTGCATGATTATTACGTTAAGCTTTCCTCCTTATGTGAATGAATTAGATATATTCTCACGCCATGGGTTGACTCGGAGTCTTTCAGAGCTCCTTGTCCTGTGTCCACGATCCGGGTATACTCTCAGGTCGTGATAGGTTGAAACTATTTGGATAAATAAGAATCGACATTCGAGGTATGTTAAGTCTTCTCTCTTCAGCAAGCTATTCTTGTCATATAGTGGTACGACCTATGCCCTCGAAAGTAGATAATAATCTGGTATGTTGTGATTAGCTGCTTCTAGTAGATAATGACGTTATATGTTGTAATTAGCTTCTGTTAGTAGATAATGATCTTATATGTTGTGATTAGCTGCTTCTAGTAGATAATGATATTATATGTTGTAATTAGCTACTGCTAGTAGATAAGGTTTATGTATGTTATGGTTATCTTCTATAAGACGTATTGAGATTATACCATAGCATCCCTCATTGGGAAAGGGTATGTTAAGTGTGACAAATGCTGGGTATTCCATAGAGAGTTCCTCGTTCACATGTTTACCATTTAGAGGTATTTTGATGTTTTGCGGTCTTTCCAAGGCCTTAGGAGTTTACGGTTACTTGTTGGGCCTGACTTGGTAAGTTTGACAACATAAGGCATAGCCAAGTTATATAACTTTTAGTTTGGCGCCTACATTGTTAGTAAAGCTCGCCGAGATGCCGTTGGCATACCTTGACGCCTCCAAGGCCAGAATTTGGATAGGGTGGTCTTACCTTAGAGTCAGTGGCACCAGGGTTGCCTAGTGAACTGAGCGACAACCTGCCATATGACTGGCTACTGTTAGTGACCGTTAGTTTCAGCTGACTGAATGCTTGTCCTACAGGTCGCTCAGGAAACCACTCCAGTTGTTACAAGTCTGACAGACTAATTGATACCCTAAGGAGGAAACCTTATTAGTAGTGAGATGTGAGGCCAACGCCCCTGGCTACTCTTATAGAGTTCAGGTACATGTTGACGTGAAGGGCTAGGTCCAGATATACCTGCCTACGTGGTTATGAACCATCCAAAGGAGGCATATGAAATACGAACAGACTAAGTTAAGGTCCAAAGGGACTAGAACCAGAATATCACAGTGTTACTTACAGGCTAAGAGTTATACTAAGCTGCCTGTGGAGAGTTAGGGCTGACTTCTTAGGAGCATGTCTGATCAGTAGCAGCCCCACAATTTTTCTAAGGGAGGAACTAAATAGTTGGTCGCCTACGACCTTACTATTCACTTATAAGCTATCATTGTCCTAACATCACCTTCAAGTATCGCTTAGGCCACCCCAGACCTCGCTCGATTTTGTCTGGGCCGTTAGAGATTATAATCACCACCAGGACCCTCTGGTCAAGTGTAGGCACACAGGGTGTGCCAGTTGGAAGCTATACAGACTATTCTAGGGGAGAGTAGTGGCTGTGTAAGGCCTTAGGGCCAGATACGCCTTTTGAGTGGCTAGATTGGACTAAAATGTAGTACTTCGATCAGGATTGACCCCACATAGGATAGCCTTCCATTGACCAACTTTAGGGTTGCTAACTGTGTCGTTGCCCACGGGACTATGGATTGCTCAAAGGAGCTATATGATGTTTCTTAGAGGAGCTTTGTGATGTCTCTCATAGGAGCTATGTGATGTATGAAAGGACTATATTCAGGCCTATAAGGCCATATTTATGTCCATCCACATATGGTCATCTTCTTATGCCATACTGGTACTACTGACCCTCCATCGAGCCTTGTGTGCCCAGGGTGCAGTTACAGGAGCCCAACGGGCTTAAACAAAGTTACAGGAGTCCAGCGGGCTCAGTTACAGACCTAGAGGCCAGGTAGGTTGGCTCTAGTTACCAGTAGAATCATAAGGACCTGGTTAGAGGTATATAGATTGAATTGTACTTACTAGGGCTTATGGGGCCCCCGGTAGGTGTTTCTGTGTTGGTTGCACCTTCCAGGATTATGGGGCCAGGTTAGGTTACTGTTTGTATACTTTCTTGTTATATATAGTTTATGGATGTACAGCTGTGCAACTTCAGCTCATATTCGTGTAGTGATTTTTTAGATGTAGGTTATGGATAAGAAAGCTTACAGGTTAACTTCTGCCCCTTCTTGCTAGTTACTTTCAGTTCTTTACCAGCTTCTATCAAGCTTTTATTACTGCCTTACATATTCGGTACATATTGTATTGACGCCCACGCATGGGGCGCTCCGTACTTGCCTGCAGGTTTAGACAGACAGGGTTCAGGGCCTCCTGTTACACCCCGTAAATTCTTGACATGTAGATGGCCTATTCGCATGTTGGTTAAGAGTTTTAGAATGCCATACATGCTAGAAAAAGGCCCGGGGAAA